>CM041782.1:186892147-187224757 GCA_023374045.1 Limonium bicolor
CTACTCACGACCACGAGAGCTTACAGTATGCATTCAAACAGAAAGAATTGAACTTGCGATAGAGAAGGTGGATGGAGTTTCTTTCAGACTACGACATCGACCTACAGTATAAGGAAGGGAAGGCAAACATCGTAGCCGACGCCCTGAGTCGTCGAGCACACTTGCTCCATTCGCTACTCGCTTCTTCTAGCTTGGTTGACGAGGTGCGAGACGCTCAGTTGAGCGACCCTTACCTAACCGAAATCAGACAAAAGATCGAAAATGGTACGTTCAAAAAGAAGAAGTATGATTTTAAGTTGCATGAAGATGGTCTGATTCGGCTGAATGGCAGGCTATGCGTCCCCCGAAGCAATGCTGAGCTAAGGGATCGCATCCTGTGAGAGTCACACAGTTCTACATTGTCAGTTCATCCAGGAGCCTCCAAGATGTACAAAGACATGAAGAGGTACTTCTGGTGGTCTGGGATGAAATCAGATGTGATGGAGTTTGTATTGAGATGCTTGACATGCCAAAAGGTGAAATTTGAACATCGTAGACCGGGCGCAATGGTACAATCGATGCCAGTTCCGGAGTGGAAGTTCCACGATATCTCCATGGATTTTGTTGTAGGACTCCCACCTGCCAGGGGAGGACTCAACATGATCTGGGTTGTAGTCGATCGCCTTACCAAGGTTGCCCGATTCATACCGATGAAGGACACCTGGAAGGTAGTGAAGCTAGCTGAGCTATTTGACAAGGAGATTATCAGACACCACGGAGTCCCGAAGACTATAGTATCTGACCGTGACACCAGATTTCTTTCGAGATACTGGAGAGCTACACGGGAAGCGCTGGGTATAGAATTGAAGTTGAGTACCGCCTTCCATCCTCAGACCGACGGTCAGACAGAAAGGACCATCCAGACACTAGAGGACATGCTTCGGGCACGTGCCTTAGACTTTCAGGGGAGTTGGTTAGATAAGCTTCATCTTATCGAGTTTTCATACAATAACAGCTACCATGCTTCGATTAAGATGTCGCCTTTCCAAGCCCTATACGGTAGACCGTGCCGTACGCCCTTGTGTTGGATGAGTCAAGCGAAGCGGTCATCATAGGACCGGAGTATCTTGAACAAGTACAAGCTGAAGTTCAGCAGATTCGAGCAAATATGAAGGCAGCCCAGATAGACAGAAATCCTATGCGGATGTGTGATGACGCGACCTTGAGTTCGCCGTGGGCGACCAAGTGTTCTTGCGCGTTTCACCTATGAAGGGTGTCTTCCGATTTGGCCAGAAGGGCAAGCTGAGCCCAAAGTTTGTAGGGCCGTATGCTATCACCGAAAGAGTTGGAGCTGTAGCCTACAGGTTAGCACTACTTGAGGACGTGGGACGTGCCCATGATGTATTTCATGTGTCACAACTCAAGAAGTGCATTGCTGATCCTTCTCATGTCCTAGAGCCCGAGAGACTGTCCATTGAGCCGACAATGAGATACGTTGAAACTCCCGTCAGAATCCTTGATAGGAAGACCAGAGACACTCGCCACATGTCTATCCGAATAGTGAAGGTCCTATGGTCAAACCATGATGTCGAAGAAGCGACATGGGAGTTGGAAGATTCCATGAAGGCGAAGTACCCACAGTTATTCATAGACTAGATAGTCTAGTGTCTGTAAATACGGGTACGGGGCGTACCCCTTTTTTAAGGGGGGTAGAGCCTTTTTTCTTTTGCATTGCTTTGGGTGTGCATTGCATAGTGTGTAGGTATTGTATATATGTTGATGGCACATGTAGTGCAAGTGGATTTGGTATGTGTATGTATGCATGTGTAATGTTTAGTGCATGGATGTGTATGTGTAATGTGTAATGTATCTGAGTAATGTGTATTGTGAATTGCAGTGTTGTATTGTGTAATGTGGATGTGATGGTATGTATGAAAAAGGTGCATTGTGTATGTGAATTCGTATTGTGCTTGAATTGTGTATGTTTGCAATGTGGAGAAAATAAACACCTCATAGGTGTAGTAAGACACATTACGGCAATCGGTTTGCCTAATGAGTAGAATAATTAACTATTAACCCTTGAGCAACTTTGAGGGCAAAGTTTCTTAAGGGGGGTAGATTGAAATACCCCGTAATTAAAAATAGTGATTAATTATACTAATAAGTAATTTAGAAGCTTAATTATGTCTAAACAATCATGAGGGAACAAATCCCGAAGAAAACGGATCCTTAAAATGGATCAAAAACACTAACGAACCTTAAAGCACGTTCTTCAAGGAAACCGGGAAACGTGACTTTAAGCGGGTCAAATAGACTCGTAAAAATTTTGGTCAACTAAATAGTCATTAATAAATATTAAAACTTTAGAACCAATAAAATCAATAAAACGAGAAATTTGTAAAAACTGTCAAAAACGGGAAGTTGTGGGGTGGAAACATAAATAACTCAAACTTATGTGTCCACTTTTGAAAATAAAATGTAAAGTGTGTGTGTGTGCGGTGTGCCAGCCGGCCCCCATCCCTCTCTCTCACACACTCACTTATCCTCTCTTATTTACAAAACAACAAAACAATTAAAAACAATAAAGTAAACTACTTTACTACTCTACCTCACATTCTCTCTCCTACCCCATTCTCTTCACTCACGTACACAGCCCCCATCTCCCTCACTCTCTGATTCTTTCTTCTTCTCCTGGCGACAGCAATGGAGAAATAAGAGAACTCACACCATTCTCCACTTCTCTCCTCTTGTTACTCCCTTAAACCTCCTCCAAAAATTATAAAAATTACACCATTGTCTTCCTCTCATCAAGGAGAGTATTTCCCTTTTCCAAAATCCGTAAAGGAGCATCTTCATCTCCATGGGTGTGGAGCATTTGGAGCTTCAAGACTACCATTAGAACCACCTCCTTCTCCTTGTCATCTTGAGGTAAAAATATTCTTGAAACCTCATTGTTTTTCTAGCCTTGTGGGCAAAACGAAATTTAAAGCTAAACCCTTGTTTGCCCCTTTGTACTCTAACCGATTTTGGCACTCTTGGAGGGTGAGAAATATTGTTCTTGAGCCATACCAAGCTTCACTTATACCCTTACAGGTAATGGAATTTCTAAACCCTAAAATATGCATTAAGCTTTAAAGAATGATTAAGGGTTAGTTAGTGTATTAAAATGGTGTGTATATATGGGTGTAGTGTTAGAGGATTTATGTTGCTAAACCGGTGGAAAGAGATAGAAGGAAGAAGGAAGAAGAAGAAAAGGAAGAACTAGAAGAAGAAACAAGGTAATTACACTCATCTTTTGTGTAGTTTAGTAATGTGTAATGTAACAGATTTTAGTGGTATAAATGTGTAGTGTACAATGGTAATGAGTAGAGGTATAATGTAGGAAAGAACCAAACTGTTTTTAAAACCCTTAAAAGACATTTAAAACATGTTAAAACATAGATGGAATTAATGTTGAGTGCAGGGATTTAATGTTGTTTAGTGTGGTATTTGTGTATGAGAGTTGGGTATATTGATATTGGCTATAAACAGGTGGTATGGATCATTTATGTGAGTGAAACAAAGTGGTGAGAGTGTATAATTATAGGGGAGACTATGGCAAAATTTACCTAGGATTAGAACACTTAAGAAACTAGAAAACTAGGTAAAAGTATATCCTTGTAACAGATTTTAATTGGAGCTGTTTAGTTGGTAGGTCAGGAGAGATAGCTAGTGTATTGTAAGCTCTAGAAATGGCATTATAAGAGGGAGCAATAGATGGGGAAAGTGAGAGTTTAAAATCTGTAGCATAATGCAACCAAAGGAAGATAAGGTAAGTGATGAGATGAGAAACTTAGAAAATATGAGAGTGAATTAGTATAAAAGGTGTAATAGGTTAGTAAAGGAATTAAACATGTTTAGGAGGCTAATTAGGTGTGGGATTCAGTGTAGGAACAATGGGGGATTAATTAGGCAAAATTTGGTTTGTAACAGATAAAGAAAACTGTAAAATCTGTAAAACTGATAGCAGGGTCCGGGACTTAAGTCTAGGACTAAGTCCCGGACCAGTTGAATAAAATAGCCGAGAGTTGTAGTAAGATGGTGGTCCGGGACTTAAGTCCCATACAAGGACCCGGACCACCCTACAAAAACACACCGAGAGTTGCCTAAGTCTTGGTCCGGGACTTACCTTAAGTAAGAAGACCCGGACCACTTGAAATTTCTGTTCGAGACTGGACATACCTGATGGTCCGGGACTTGAACCCTGTACAAGGACCCAGACCAGGCACCAAAAATGACCCGAGAGTTGGACCACCTGTTGGTCCGGGACTTAAGACCTTGACAAGGTCCCGGACCAACACAAACTTGTAAAACTAAGCTTATTGAATGGGTACTAAGGTAAGGAAGTGAATAGTAATGGTAGTATAAGGTAAATAGGACTTAATTAGGATGTTTAAAGGTCATTAAGAGTATGAACAAGTTTTAAAAGTAACAAAGAGTAAGTAAACCATATGTAAGTATAAGAATTGTAAAGGTATAGTAAGTATGAGTTAGGAAACGTAAGAGTAATCGAGTTAAGTTAATGATAGTTAGATTAATCACTCGATTGTATGTATATCATAGGATTTGATTTGTGAACACCGGAGGAACGTCGGATACAAGTACAACGGTGAACGGTATGAATTCCTCATGCCCCGTATGTTATCTTGGTTACTCTGATTTGTGTGTTGTGTGCTAATTGATCACCAAATAAGATAAATGCATGAATCGGAGTTATTATGCTTACTTGTGAATATGTAGTGTTGTATCTTGTTGAATATTTTCTTAAATCATAGTTTGTATAATTCATGAAATGTATGGATGAATATGAGTGTGTGTATGTATGATGCATTGTACTGTGACCGAATGTGTTTGTAATTGGACTTCTAACTGATTCCTAACAAGCTAACCAATCTAACTTAAATTGGTAATTAAATTGGAATGAGTAGAAGTCCGATATAGTTTTGGCCACGCGTGAGGATGCGGAGACACAAGAGGTTGGATCCAATTCCTGACTCTTAAACTGGTTTGCGGCCCAAACCCCTTAAATGGGTAGCATCCCGGATTGGTGACTCAAGTAAATCCCGGTGGTGGGACGGTGTAGTCCCCGGGCCGGAAGTCATACCGACTTAACATGAGTATGAGTAAGTAAGCAAGAATGAGTAAGTAAGTAAATGAAAGTAAGTCAGTAAAGTAAGAGTAAGTAATGTGCAATGAGTAAGGAGTAATAAGCATACCGATTAACCCGGATGCGTAATTTGGCTAACACCGTGAAGGTAAGTAAAGTGTATGTTATTGCAATGTTGCCTTGAATCGTGTAATGTATTGTATATGCATGTATGTTGTATGCAAAGCATGTATGTATGAAATAAATGAACCGCATGCCTAATCGACCTTAATTAGTCGGCGTGCCCTAGCTAGCACGCGGTATATGCGGAATTTATGCGCGGCTTTTGCTGAGCCCCTTGGGGCGATGTTTTTACTACACGCAGGTACACGAGAAGGGTGAAGACGAGGAAGACTTAGATAGATTTCTTTTTGGTTGTAATTAATGAATTGTGAATGGTGTACTAAGTTGTACACGGCTAGGAGCCTTTTTGATTAGCCGGTGTACCATGGGTTACACCTTTTGGATATTGTTGGGATGGTGAATTGGTACAGATGAGTAGATGGTAGAGACTCATTATTTTGGTAAACTTGGGAATGATGTAATTGAATATACTTTGGCACTCGGTAATCCATTAATGTAAGTATTTGATATTCGGTAATTGGTAAGTAACGTAGTAGCTTGGTATACTATGATCATCAGACCGTGACTGTAAGTAAGGTAAGCCTAGCTAGCCGTACGGGCGGTTAGCGGCGTTGTACCACCCGCCGTAGTAGTAGTACTCTTCCGCTGCGAACTGATAAAATAAAGGGATGATTGGACTGTAAGCATAGGATTAGCGGTAGGGGTGTTATAGTAACTTTTAATTCACTATGTACAGGATGCAGTCCTATTGTACGTGAACAGTGAACTGGTTCGTGTACCTCTTCCTGGCAAAAGTAATTACCAGCAGTAACTTTTAATTCACTTTGTACTGGATGTAGTCCTATTGTACATGAATAAACCCCCAAATACCCCATTGTCGCTATGTTTTTCTGCCGAGGAGGGACTGTCAAGGCACGAGTTACTCGTCGTTATAGATCACGAAGATTACTAGGATATGGCTAAGTTACTTTCTACGCGTGAGTGCCCCCATCCTTCTATCAAATTATGCTCCATGATGACCAAAAGTAACTACATAATTAATGTGCAAACTAAAAGGAAACTCCATTTGATTTTGAGAGCAAAATGTG
Source organism: Limonium bicolor (assembly GCA_023374045.1). Classification (NCBI taxonomy): domain Eukaryota; kingdom Viridiplantae; phylum Streptophyta; class Magnoliopsida; order Caryophyllales; family Plumbaginaceae; genus Limonium; species Limonium bicolor. Next base: position 186,898,484 of record CM041782.1, read on the forward strand.
GCGTAAGATATGAAGAATTCGCGTAAGATATAATTAGAAAGATTTTGAGAGCACAAGGTAAGGAATGAGTATGCTGGGAGACCCATACCCCCTTTATAATACTAGTAATGGTCATTGACAAGTCCAACAGCTAGTTCAACGGCTAGTGTGAAAAGTAAGGTTAAAATGGTATCATGGAGTAGGCTATGTCTGTTTCTAGTACAAAAATTAGATACTAATAATTATATTTTGGGTGCTTACTTAAGGAACAACCTGACAACATAGGAGCTACATAATATAGTGACGTTCAAATGTAACATACAGTAAAAGAGACAAACAACACTTAGCCTTAATTAATCAAATTACATCCTATAATAGTTTGTTGAGTCTTGAAGCCATTTGAATGTGTGCGTTCTATCAAAGCATTGGTATTTCCACTATCATCTATGCCCATGGACCGTTTCGAAGATGACGAGTCACTGCTTAGAATTATAATCTCAAGGATTTTCTTCCTTGTCGTGGATTATGCATCAACCTGGTTTTGAATAATGTTGCGATATTGTCCAGGAGTTGGTGTAGAGTAACCATTGAATAGGGCTTCTTCGTTGTAAGTGAAATTTTCGGACAGTAATCCTTTGAAGAAATCAGAGTCTACATCAAAGTCGGTGAGAAAATCTATGTCTTTCAACCGGTCAGATGATGAGGAATCACTGCTTAGAATTATAATCTCCGGGATCTTCCTGCTCGTTGAGATTTTACTTTTGGATGATGAACCTTAGATATGGAGGTTCTTGGTGTCGTCCACACTTGATTTCTTTCGATGGATTTTTGTGCTTTGAGTGAGAGTTCCTCCTTGGGCGCCATTCTTAGTGAAGATTGGACAGTAGTTTATGACTAAAATCAACTTGTGACGTACGGTATGAAGATTTCACTCTGTCAGTAGATAGACAGATATTAAGAGCAAGAAGTGATGGATGAATTGGTTTGAACACCCATCCTTTTACACTATCAGGGTAACGGTCACTAACATGCCCAACGGCTAGTACACACTTAAACATTGAATACTCCTCTGTTGTTGTCCTTGAGTAAATCATGACTGATAACTCCGTTGAAGTGACAACACATTGCAAAAAAAAGTAAAAGACACAGATCACGTACAATAGGACTGCATCCAGTATAAAGTGAATTAAAAGTTACCGTTGGTAATTACTTTTGCCAGGAAGAGGTACACGTACTAGGTCACTATTCACGTACAATCCACTACATCCAGTACAAAGTGAATTAAAAGTTACTGCTGGTAATTACTTTTGCCAAGAAGAGGTACACGAACCAGTTCACTGTTCACGTACAATAGGACTGCATCCTGTACATAGTGAATTAAAAGTTACTATAATACCCCTACCGCTAATCCTATGCTTACCGTCCAATCATCTCTTTTATTCTATCAGTTCGCAGCGGAGACTACTACTACTACGGCGGGTGGTACAACGCCACTACCGCCCGTACGGCTAGCTAGGCTTACCTTACTTACAGTCACGGTCTGATGATCATAGTATACCGAGCTACTATGTTACTACCAATTACCGAATATCAAATACTTACATTAATGGATTACCAGTGCCAAAGTATATTCAATTACATCATTCCCAAGTTTACCAAAAATAATGAGTCTCTACCATCTACTCATTTGTACCAATTCACCATCCCAACAATATCCAAAAAGGTGTAACCCATGGTACCCGGCTAATCAAAAAGGCTCCTAGCCGTGTACAACTTAGTACACCATTCACAATTCATTAATTACAACCAAAAAGAAATCTATCTAAGTCTTCCTCGTCTTCACCCTTCTCGTGTACCTGCGTGTAGTAAAAAAACATCGCCAAGGGGGCTCAGCAAACCAGCGCATAAATTCCGCATATACCGCGTGCTAGCTAGGGCACGCCGACTAATTAAGGTCGATTAGGCATGCGGTTCATTATTTCATACATACATGCTTTGCATACAACATACATGCATATACAATACATTACACAATTCAAGGCAACATTGCAATAACATACACTTTACTTACCTTCACGTGTTAGCCAAATTACGCATCCGGTTTAATCGGTATGCTTATTACTCCTTTACTCATGCACATTACTTACTCTTACTTTACTGACTTACTTTCATTTACTTACTTACTCATTCTTGCTTACTTACTCATACTCATGTTAAGTCGGTATGACTTCCGGCCCGGGGACTACACCGTCCCACCACCGGGATTTACTTGACTCACCAAATCCGGGATGCTACCCATTTTAAGGGTGTTTGGGCCGCAAACCCGTTTAAGAGTCAGGAATTGGATTCAACTCTTGTGTCTCCGCATCCTCACGTGTGGCCAAAACTATATCGGACTTCTACTCATTCCAATTTAATTACCAATTTAAGTTAGATTGGTTAGCTTGTTAGAATCAGTTAGAAGTCCAATTACAAACACATTCGGTCACAGTACAATGCATCATACATAACACACACTCATATTCATCCATACTTTTCATGATTATACAAACTATGATTTAAGAAAATATTCAACAAGATACAACACTAATATTCACAAGTAAGCATAATAACTCCGATTCGTGCATTTATCTTATTTGGTGATCAATTAGCACACAACACACAAATCAGAGTAACCAAGATAACATACGGGGCATGAGGAATTCATACCGTTCACCGTTGTTGAAATACCCCAAACCTAAGTATGCTAAGTAAACATCAAATCATGATGTATTAAGGCTAAATATGCTTAGAAAGATTGGTAGACAGTTTAAACCAAGGAAAACACAAGAAAGTGCCTTAAGGGCAATCAGGGCAAAAACATGCTCTAAGCTTGGAGAGACTTGGGTGAGTACCCAATATCATGATAAGACCTTAGTAATATTCTAATGGTCATTTTAAATCAATTAGCAAAGAAAACCAAGCTTGAAAACAAGTTAAAACACAAAATGTGCTTTAAGAGGTCTTAAAGCACATTTTTGAGAAATTGTCTTAGAATTGAGTTTTGAGTGGCTAAATGTCCATCATTACTCTTTAATCAACATGTGTACTAATTAGTATCACATTAGGAAGCCTAAATCAATGGGAACCAAAAATTTCACGAATATGTGCACTAATTAGTGAATAGTGCCAAATAGTGCCCAAATTAAGCTTAAGTCAACATAAGTCAATGAGATGGTCAACTAAGACCATAAATATCTCCAACTACAAGAGGGGGGCCAGTTTTTGATGTGAGGAGTCACCACATGACTAAGCAAATAAAGGAAAAGAAGAGTAAAAGAGAGAATAGTACTATTTGCTTTATAAAAGCAAATCCTTATATTAGCCTACCTCTCTCCTCTCTTCTTCATTTCTCTTCTTCTTCCACGGTTCTTTTTCTTTTTCCTCTGTTCCAAACCGTCCCAAGCAGCCTCCATTGTTGCTTCACCTTGCTTTGGCAACAACTTACTCATTTTAGCTCCAAATCAAAAACTAAACACATTTATTCTTAGTTAGCTCAAGCTCTAGCTTTCTATCTTTTCAAATCTTGCAAAGCTCAATTTTGGTGCCATGAGAAAACTCCATTGATGGAGGAAAATCAAGTTTGAAGAGCTCATTAGCTTCTCCATTCTCTTAAGGTAAAGAAAATGTAAGAAAAACCATGTTTCCATCATCTCTTGTACATGGCCGAAAATTTCTACTCATGGGGCCTTGTTTTTATGCCTTGTTCTAGCTTGATTTATTCACCAAGGACTAGTGGAGGTCCTATTTCATTCAATGCCAAAGTCTACCTTGAGACTTCAAAGGTAATCATCCACTTTTATGCCTTAGAACACATTTCTAACCTAGGTTTTTATTCCTTGAGGTTAGTGTATTGTTTAGTACTCATATGAGTCTTTGAATATTGATTAGAACATTGGCAAGGGGAATTTAAGTGGTGGCCGAGATCTATGCAAGAAGAAGGTCTAAGGAGGAGATTAAGATAAGCTTGAGAAAACAAGGTAAAATGCTTACCTAATGGTGGTTTAAGATTAAGGAATGAGTTTTAGATAAGTACCAATGTAGCTTAGAGCTTACATTGTGTATTGGGTTATATACCTAAGAAAAAGAACTTAAACAAGCTTATGAACTTGTGATTAAGGAGCTAATGAGAATGAGTTAGTAATATAAGTTTAAGGTGGATTTTAAGAGCATTATAACTACTATGAGATTGATGGGTGTATTTGCAGGTTGAAAGCTTTTATATGTGGGAAATTCAGTGTTTAAGTTTAAGTCATTTAAGGGCCTAAGAGCCATGTCATTTAAGAGCCTTGGTGCTATGCAATTTAAGATTATTGCAATATAATGAGTTGTTGTGAATGATTGGTTTAGTGATGAGATGTGGTGAAAAAACAATGCATTTGGGCATGAAATATACTAGAGGAGCTATGGCGAAATTTGAGTAGAAAATAAGTGCTTAGGTGATGGTGGTGAATTAATATGACCTAGGATTTACTAGGAGTCATTATGAAGAATTTGAGTGGAAATGAGTTAACTAAGGAGTTCTTGAGGTTTAGAATGACCTAGAATGGTCTATGAGGAATTAGAGTTTAGATGGGTGTATTGAACACACCAAATTCATGGTATGAGGAATAGTAAGACTTGTGCAAATCTGGAAGGAAATGATGTGTAATGCTTTGAGATGATTTAGGTATGAACTAAGAGAAGAACAATGAGAGTTCGAGAAGTTTGTGTAAGAGGTGGTGATGTTAGTGGTGGACTAGTAAGGTTTAGTTGAATGGTAATGTGTGGACTTGGGTGATGGAAGTGAAAATGGTAGGAGGATATTGTAAGTCGTCAAGGAAAATGACTAGAAACGTATAAGAGGGTATGATCATGAGAATGGTGAGTAAGTTGCATAAGAGAAGTGGAAATGTCTAAGGAGGGTGTTGCATGTTAAGGTAAATGAAGAACAATGTCAAGGTATTAAGATAATGGAAAGAAATGTATACAAGCTTAAGAGTTTAAGAGTGATGAGTAACAAGAAAAGAAGAGAAATTGTGCATGGACATGCAAGATACCTTGGAAGGTTTAACAAGCAATGATGTTAAGGAGGAGTTATATGGTAGAAAGAAACACTTTGGTTAGTTGAAGTTTTAGACAATGTACATGTTAGAATATAAGGAATTAATTGACAAGTGTTAGGAATTTCTTACAAGAATTGAGCTAAAGGTTGGAAGATCTTTGGAGGTGTTTTAATGAGTTTGGTGGAGGTTATAAGGTAGGTTTGATGTGCCAAATGATGTTAGAACACATTAGAGGCTTGAGGAAAAATTTGGAGAAGTTTGACAATATGGGAAGTTTCTGCAGCCGACCTACCCAGGGGACCGACCCCAGTCTGGGTCGGTCGGGCTGAAACTGTGAATTTGGATGTTCTCTGCAGCCGACCTACCCAGGGGTGGGTCGGTCGGTGGGTCGGTCGGACCATAAAAAAAAAAAAAAAAACCCTAAGAGAGTTTAGTGGTATTAATGGTACCCCATTAAGGGGGCAATGATGATTAGAGGTATAAAGACCTAAGGGATTAAGTTAAGAATAAACTTAAAAGTTTAAGATTAAGTTTGTAAGATTAAGTTGTAAGACTTAAGAGGTGTTAGGTTGGATCATTAAGGGTTAAGTAAGTTAAGTAAGATAAGTAAGTTGAATTGAGTTAAGTGATTAACAACCTGAAACTGAATGAATGTTTTAGGACTTGGAAATTGGACTCCGGAAGAGATTAAGCAACTGAACGGCCAACGGTGAACGGTACAGTTCTCTTGTGACCTGCTTGCTAACGAGGTGTCCCTCGGCTTGTGTGCTATTTGTTTTGTGTGCTCACTAAACAAGATAAAGCATGCAACCGGAATATATATATATTTCTGTATTGTTGTGTGATGTTTGAAAACTAACACAACATACCGTGAGAACTTACTAACCAATGTTTAGTAAGGAATTGAGTGAGACTAAGGAACGCCCCCTAATAGGGACGATATGAACCGAAAGAGGTTAACCAACAATATGGTCTTGAGATTACTACTAACTGGAACTTGAGTGAGGAAACCCGGGACCGATCTCCGGTCATGCATGCTAAGGAAAAAGGGGGACGGTATCTGAATCAGATCCGCCCTCCGCTTAAGGACTTGTCTTCGGACTTGTAGCCTAGGGCCGGTTGCCGGCTCAGCTACGCTGGATTCCCGTCCAGGGTAGGTGGCATTAAGATGGTGCGGTGGGATCACCTAAATCCCAGGTTTGGACTTAGGCTACAACCATTCCCCTCCAGGAACGGTTTGTATTCTGAGAATAAGTTAAGATAAGATAAGTTACAATCATTCCTTTTTAAAGGATGATTTGTATTGTTAAGATAAGATTAAGTTAAGAATAAGATAAGTTACAATCATTCCTTTTTAAAGGATGATTTGTATTGTTAAGATTAAGATTAAGTTAAGATTAAGATAAGTTACAATCATTCCTTTTAAAGGATGATTTGTATTGTTAAGATTAAGATTAAGTAAGATTAAGATAAGTTACAATCATTCCTTTTAAAGGATGATTTGTATAATTAAGATTAAGATAAGCAACATCCACTCCTTATTAAGGATGGTTGTTTCTAAGGTTAAGATAAGACTAAGATTAAGGTGAGATAAGATGGACTAAGGTTAAGAGGGAACATTACTTAAGGAGTTAAATAACTAACTCTCTAATTAAGGGAACGCATTTAAGTCGTTCATTGTGTGTGAACTTTGATTGTTCATATATGATTGTTGTTTACAGCATTTACTATTATGTTGTGCATCTAATCAACCTCCATGCTATCGACAATTAGTCGTCGTAGCCACGTTAGCTTGGGGGCCATGAGGGGATCGTACCAGCATTCGTGCTGACCCCCTTTGGGGGCTTGTTTTTACTACACAGGTACATCAGGAAGCGGCGTCGCAAGTAAGAAGAAGGAGTACAAGTGTTAAGGACTAAGTGTGGCCTACGAGTTGTGCATGTACACTCGTATGGCAATTGAGTTAGTAAGATGTATAGGATGTGAGGGGAATGTAAGAAGGATATGTATTGGTTAAGATTGTTGTACTAATGTTCGGTATATTCTGTAGTCAGACCGTGGCAAGGTCCTGGATTGTAAAGAATTCCGCTGTGACATGTATATATATATGCTGTTAAGTTGCGAGACCACATCTGGATTGAGTTGGGGTGTTACAAAAGTGGTATCAGAGCGTAGTTACGCTCTGAAGACAAGAAATACCGAACTTAGGAGAATGTTGAGGTTGAGATTGAGTTATGGGTTAAGGGTTGAGAGATAGAGTGAGAGGTGCGTTAGTCGGACTTCCCGGTGTTTACCGGATATCCATAGTACCTAGGCCCGCCCTCCACATCCCTAACCCTAAATATGTGGAACAAACGCCAGAGAGAAGAAAGCCTTCTCTTACTCGGGGAAACCCGATCTGGCAGTTAGCTAACAATAAGCAGTACGAGAAACATCTTGTTGCACAACAGTTACGGAGAACTTGGGGGTTTTCAATGGAGCGCAACAGAGGAACAGGCGCTACCTATGGAATACTATCAGTAAGGGAACGGAAATTACCGGCAACATGGGTCGACATGCTACGCAGTCGAAATAACCCGCGATACCAATGGTAAGGAAAGCACTACGCGTGCAATGGATAAGGAAATGATAAGAGACATGAGTACCGGACAGCGGTCCGAGTGAGCATAACAGTGGGATAATACAAGCATGAGGATTGAGATTACTGGAAAGTCCAGTTAGAACGGGAACTCCAAACCCCATACAATGAGGAAGGTTATAAAACCTGGCCAACATAATGCGACGACGATAGGAACTCATATAAATTGTTTACCGAAATAGGACTACGATGTAGTGCCTAAAGGAGAATCATTACTGAGTAACCACAACAAAATGTGTGGAGACAGGAGCGAGGATTAAGACATAAGAAATATTAAGGGGTTCCCTCAGAAAGAGGAACGCCCTGATAAATGACAGTACTGTCAAACAACAAGGAAACTGCCGGATGGACGGTTATCCAAAATAAGAGATTATCGAAGGAGTCCCGAGGACTACCAATTACATGGAAATTAGAAGGAAGTATCACTACCGATGTACCTTGTACCAATAACCCATCCTGCATGGCGCACTTGCCATAGCAAGTGCTACCACGGTTAAGCCACACGAAAAGCCATCAAGGCGAAATAGAGAACGCTACAGTTGTAGTATATATTAATACCGGATTGTAAATCCATAAGAACAGAAAAAAAAGACCTTGGAAGGCCCGACGGCCTGACCATGATGAGATGAACCGACCATCACCAGCAGGGAGCTGAACTTGACAAATACTAAACCATATAAATACTAGCAACGGTATAACCCACTACAACAACAACCGACAGTACGGTAAGAACACCAATCTCAACTCCACGAGGAAAATCTAAGAGATCGCTCAATAATTCGAGCAAAAACACTACGTAAGTACAACATACATGGAATGTATCAAAGATACAATAAGGCAGTCGACCGAACGACTCCCAACAGGGAGGGATAAAACTCCCAGTTTGGACACTAAAAATACCAATAACAAACATTCTACAATGAAGATGTTGGAAAGCCCAGAAAACAAAGATAAAGAAATAAACTTAAGATATAACCTACAAGGGTTAAGGACATACGAATCCCACGGAGGAAAGCTCAGAGGACTACCCCCACAGAGCGGGCATAGTCGAGCCGAACAAACTGATGAATGACAGCTAATACTGTTCGTCTAACTCATTAACACCCAAGTATGATTGATCATCAACGGGTGGCGTAGTCAACAGAAGTTGAACGAAGCGTTGAGATGGAAGTATAAGACGACAGGATGATATCCAACTTGGACACCTTAAGGCAAACGCCTAATACGAACCTAACCTTGACTATTAAAAGACATAAGTCTAGTAAAATGACAGCATTGTCAAAGACATTAAGTAACCTCAGATCACCTGAACAACTTCCCTAGCAGGAAGCAGGATGCAGCAACTTATCATGAAACCCGATACTACATTTAGTATGTAACCTAACGGTGGATAGTGCTCAAAGAACCAGAATCTTATAGGGATGACCTGCAGATGAGTAAGAGTACAAATAATGAACTGAGACATTAAGCATTAAGAGCCTACGAGCCAAGGATGTTAACCACATCAGAGCCCGAGGCGCAGTAAGTTATAAGAGAGCTTGTTTAAGCCACGAAGGGACTACAATTTGTAGATATGAACGGTTACCAAACCTATAACTTAGATTGGGAAGAACATTACCAAGAAAGGGTACCAATGAGAATATTGAGATAATGCTAAGGACAGGAGCGGAGAACGAACCATGCCTTTTAGGGTGGGGATACCTCTCCTTGTTGTGAGGCCATGAGTGGGAATGAACCCCTCAAAAGGGCTTTCACCTATTAGAGATAAAATACACTTTATTTAGAAAATGGAAACTATGAACCTTGAGATTACCTTAGAACATACCAGATACACTTGAGTAATAAGGAAGGTTGCACAGATAGACCCCATATCCAACACCCAGATGTAAGAATTAGTAATGTCAGAGATAAACATTGTGACTGCACATTATGGCACGTCAATTAATCAATGCTCAGAAGAGCTTGTGATTCAGTGGATGACTTCTTCAGTAACCAGTTAAACTACATGGTAGATAACATCACTAAGGATGAAAGAAAGCGAAAGAAATTAGCCTACTTACGAATCTGAGATTGGAGCATAACATCTTCATATCAAGAGTCAACTATTTTACAACACGGTACGACAACCGCCAATACCGGAATGAGAGAACTCCCAGTGTGTTTACACCAAGAAGGGATTGAGTATAAGGTAAGACATTAGAATAAGTGAGTAAGAGGTTGCACCATTAATGGGCAACATGGTAAAGGCCAACTACCACGGTAGTAATGGTCGTGAGTACAATAGTTAGATAAGTGGATTAAGTCATGGTGCGCGGTAAGGCGACCATTATGTATGAGCCGTCAAATATTGACACTGAGGCAATTAGATTTATGAGTTAAGACCAGCATAAGTAAGAAAATAAGATGGTAGACGAACTGAGCATTGGTGCCAGTAGTCTGGACCTGGTTAGGTAAGATTTCACAGAAGCACACTACCCATTCCTTAAGGAACTGGAAGTGCATTCCTAGTAGCATAAATATGAGAAACAAGATAAGAGGCTCTACGGAAAGAGACCTCAATTATTAAGAGACCGAATCAGTACGGATACAGAAAGAGCTAGAGCATACAATACCCAAGAACACAGTAAATGGACTTCCCTTGATTAACTTCAAGAAGAACAATAAATGTTATTATGGAACGATGAAAGAGGAGATCGACAACAGAATACTTCATAATTAGCAATAGCTAAACGTGTGACGGACACTATGAGTTTACTAAAACGAGACGTGGGACGACTGCACCCCACAGGGGCTTGCAGGCCTGACACGCTCATTTATGAGTTAGTTGGGTAAGTAGTAATGTACCAGTAAGGTACCCCATGCATGTAGACGAGTGGTGTAAGGAACACGGGAGGTAGTCGACTCCGTACCACGGACAACGACGCAAGATCAGACAAGAGCAGCTACTACCACAGACAGTCGAAGAGAAGAATTCAGTTGAACCAGCAACACAAGGAATCAGAGAACGATAATTAAGGACTATGAAGTGCGAAGAGCACGGATTGTTAAGTACAGACATTGGACATGTCTTAAGATGTAAGAGATTAAGACTGTAAAGCGCGATACGCACTAAACAGTAGTTTCAGATTAAGAATCATCCTCAGACCAAAGGTCAGTTGGAGAGAACAATTTAGACATTCGAGAAAACACTAAGAGTATGAACATAAGATCTTCAAGGAGAATGGATAGACGAGTTACAACTCATTAAGGCCGTGTATATATAAGATAACGTGTCCATTGAGAGACCAATACCTAAACTGTAAGGAGGCAGGAGGATATACAATGCTATAAAAGATAAGTGAGCAGTTAAGCCTAAGAACATCAGAGTGGTGCAGCGGAAGCTAGCAGATCACTACCTTTGAGATTAGACCAAACTAAGTTAAGAAACGGTATAAGTACCGTTAAGAATCCTCGATACAGAGACTAAGTCATTTCTGATCGAATTATAAGTAAGATAGATGACATGGAAGCTAGAATGCTTGGTAAGAATTAGACATCTTGAACTTATGTTCAAGGATGATATAAGTTGATTACGTGGGCGTAATCCATTTTAAGGGGGGTAGAGCGAAAACCGCTTAGCGTATGTTTGTGTACTGAGTACATAAACTACGGTGTGCATAGCACAAAATAATTTGAGAATATGTTTTACATAAACATTTTGAGATAAATCATGGTTATTGCACACAGAAGATGTGAATACCATACATATTAAGTACCTATCTTGTTAACTCCGGTGTGAGTACAAGTTAAGAGAATTAAGGAGAGGTTAAGGAGACTTAAGAAATAAGGAATATATGAGGTATGAGTCGATATGAGACTAGTGTGAGATAAGAATAAGATAACACTATGAGATATCATTTGATATGAGTATGAGGAAGGAAATGTAATGCTATGAGATATAAGATGGTGAGAATTGGTATGGGACAGTTATAGAACTTAGTAGGAATTTAAGTCTTGAGGTAATTACTAAGATGAATTGGGAATGTTTGATGGAATGAGTCCACACTTTGGAGATGTATTGATTATGATTAGAAGAACTAAAAAGATAGAAAATTGGACATGAGTGAATTATTTGGATCTTTGAAAATGACGTGGGAGGTGGAACTTGATTTTCTAGGGATCAAGGGAAACCGAACACAAATTGGGTGGAAGGATAGTTCTACACTGATGCTGATCACATCAGGGTTGGATGATTCCTGAAACTCCCTACCAGTGGTCACAATTAAATCACACTATGGATAGAGGCCTTAGGATAAAATGAAATTGGAGTTGATTGTATTTTTAATTAGAGGAATTATTCCTCACATGACCTCGTAAAAAGGATTACCTTTTTACTGAGTCTCGCCCATGAAGTCGAGGACGCACGAGCCTTTGTCTTCGGACCGGTGACATGGGGAGAGCAGAGTGTTTTGTATTCTGGCCCATGGTGACGAGGACGAATGAGCCATTGTCTACGGACCGGTGACATGGGAGAATACGTTGGAAGTTATGTGAATGTTTTAATCATCAAAAGGAACAAAAAATTTTGAGTGTTATACATGCTTAAGCATGTTGTGTGATATTTAAGAATAGATATGGTGGACCTAAGGATTCAAGGAGTTTAAGTATACATAAGTACGATCTATATGATCTAAGGAATGAGGTAAGACATGTATTCTAATAAGATAAGATGCATGGGAACTTTGGGGACAAAGTTCTTTTAAGGGGGGTAGATTGAAATACCCCAAACCTAAGTATGCTAAGTAAACATCACATGATGTAGTAAGGCTAAATATGCCTTAGAAAGATTGGTAGACAATTTAAACCAAGGAAAACACAAGAAAGTGCCTTAAGGGCAATCAGGGCAAAAACGTGCTCTAAGCTTGGAGAGACTTGGGTGAGTACCCAAATATCATGATAAGACCTTAGTAATATTCTAATGGTCATTTTAAATCAATTAGCAAAGAAAACCAAGCTTGAAAACAAGTTAAAACACAAAATGTGCTTTAAGAGTCTTAAAGCACATTTTTGAGAAATTGTCTTAGAATTGAGTTTTGAGTGGCTAAATGTCCATCATTACTCTTTAATCAACATGTGTACTAATTAGTATCACATTAGGAAGCCTAAATCAATGGGAAACCAAAAATTTCACGAATATGTGCACTAATTAGTGAATAGTGCCAAATAGTGCCCAAATTAAGCTTAAGTCAACATAAGTCAATGAGATGGTCAACTAAGACCATAAATATCTCCAACTACAAGAGGGGGGCCGGTTTTTGATGTAGGAGTCACCACATGACTAAGCAAATAAAGGAAAAGAAGAGTAAAAGAGGAATAGTACTATTTGCTTTATAAAAGCAAATACCTTATATTAGCCTACCTCTCTCCTCTCTTCTTCATTTCTCTTCTTCTTCCACGGTTCTTTTCTTCTTTTCCTCTGTTCCAAACCGTCCCAAGCAGCCTCCATTGTTGCTTCACCTTGCTTTGGCAACAACTTACTCATTTTAGCTCCAAATCAAAAACTAAACATATTATTCTTAGTTAGCTCAAGCTCTAGCTTTCTATCTTTTCAAATCTTGCAAAGCTCAAGTTTGGTGCCATGAGAAAACTCCATTGATGGAGGAAAATCAAGTTTGAAGAGCTCATTAGCTTCTCCATTCTCTTAAGGTAAAGAAAATGTAAGAAAAACCATGTTTCCATCATCTCTTGTACATGGCCGAAAATTTCTACTCATGGGGCCTTGTTTTTATGCCTTGTTCTAGCTTGATTTATTCACCAAGGACTAGTGGAGGTCCTATTTCATTCAATGCCAAAGTCTACCTTGAGACTTCAAAGGTAATCATCCACTTTTATGCCTTAGAACACATTTCTAACCTAGGTTTTTATTCCTTGAGGTTAGTGTATTGTTTAGTACTCATATGAGTCTTGAATATTGATTAGAACATTGGCAAGGGGAATTTAAGTGGTGGCCGAGATCTATGCAAGAAGAAGGTCTAAGGAGGAGATTAAGATAAGCTTGAGAAAACAAGGTAAAATGCTTACCTAATGGTGGTTTAAGATTAAGGAATGAGTTTTAGATAAGTACCAATGTAGCTTAGAGCTTACATTGTGTATTGGGTTATATAACCTAAGAAAAAGAACTTAAACAAGCTTATGAACTTGTGATTAAGGAGCTAATGAGAATGAGTTAGTATATAAGTTTAAGGTGGATTTTAAGAGCATTATAACTACTATGAGATTGATGAGTGTATTTGCAGGTTGAAAGCTTTTATATGTGGGAAATTCAGTGTTTAAGTTTAAGTCATTTAAGGGCCTAAGAGCCATGTCATTTAAGAGCCTTGGTGCTATGCAATTTAAGATTATTGCAATATAATGAGTTGTTGTGAATGAGTTGGTTTAGTGATGAGATGTGGTGAGAAAAACAATGCATTTGGGCATGAGAATATACTAGCGGAGCTATGGCGAAATTTGAGTAGAAAATAAGTGCTTAGGTGATGGTGGTGAATTAATATGACCTAGGATTTACTAGGAGTCATTATGAAGAATTTGAGTGGAAATGAGTTAACTAAGGAGTTCTTGAGGATGAGAATGACCTAGAATGGTCTATGAGGAAGTTAGAGTTTAGATGGGTGTATTGAACCACCAAATCATGGTATGAGGAATAGTAAGACTTGTGCAAATCTGGAGGAAATGATGTGTAATGCTTTGAGATGATTTAGGTATGAACTAAGAGAAGAACAATGAGAGTTCGAGAAGTTTGTGTAAGAGGTGGTGATGTTAGTGGTGGACTAGTAAGGTTTAGTTGAATGGTAATGTGTGGACTTGGGTGATGGAAGTGAAAATGGTAGGAGGATATTGTAAGTCATCAAGGAAAATGACTAGAAACGTATAAGAGGGTATGATCATGAGAATGGTGAGTAAGTTGCATAAGAGAAGTGGAAATGTCTAAGGAGGGTGTTGCATGGTTAAGGTAAATGAAGAACAATGTCAAGGTATTAAGATAATGGAAAGAAATGTATAAGCAAGCTTAAGAGTTTAAGAGTGATGAGTAACAAGTGAAAAGAAGAGAAATTGTGCATGGACATGCAAGATAACCTTGGAAGGTTTAACAAGCAATGATGTTAAGGAGGAGTTATATGGGTAGAAAAGAAACACTTTGGTTAGTTGAAGTTTTAGACAAAATGTACATGTTAGAAATATAAGGAATTAATTGACAAGTGTTAGGAATTTCTTACAAGAATTGAGCTAAAGGTTGGAATGATCTTTGGAGGTGATTTTAATGAGTTTGGTGGAGGTTATAAGGTAGGTTTGATGTGCCAAATGATGTTAGAACACATTAGGAGGCTTGAGGAATAATTTGGAGAAAGTTTGACAATATATGGGAAGTTTCTGCAGCCGACCTACCCAGGGGACCGACCCCAGTCTGGGTCGGTCGGGCTGAAACTGTGAATTTGCTAACGAGGTGTCCCTCGGCTTGTGTGCTATTTGTTTTGTGTGCTCACTAAACAAGATAAAGCATGCAACCGGAATATATTATATTTCTTGTATTGTTGTGTGATGTTTGAAAACTAACACAACATACCGTAAGAAACTTACTAACCAATGTTTAGTAAGGAATTGAGTGAGACTAAGGAACGCCCCCTAATAAGGGACGATATGAACCGAAAGAGGTTAACCAACAAATATGGTCTTGAGATTACTACTGACTGGAACTTGAGTGAGGAAACCCGGGACCGATCTCCGGTCATGCATGCTAAGGAAAAAGGGGGACGGTATCTGAATCAGATCCGCCCTCCACTTAAGGACTTGTCTTCGGACTTGTAGCCTAGGGCCGGTTGCCGGCTCAGCTACGCTGGATTCCCGTCCAGGGTAGGTGGCATTAAGTTGGTGCGGTGGGATCACCTAAATCCCAGGTTTGGACTTAGGCTACAACCATTCCCCTCCAGGAACGGTTTGTATTCTGAGAATAAGTTAAGAATAAGATAAGTTACAATCATTCCTTTTTAAAGGATGATTTGTATTGTTAAGATTAAGATTAAGTTAAGAATAAGATAAGTTACAATCATTCCTTTTTAAAGGATGATTTGTATTGTTAAGATTAAGATTAAGTTAAGATTAAGATAAGTTACAATCATTCCTTTTTAAAGGATGATTGTATTGTTAAGATTAAGATTAAGTTAAGATTAGATAAGTTACAATCATTCCTTTTAAAGGATGATTTGTATAATTAAGATTAAGATAAGCAACATCCACTCCTTATTAAAGGATGTTGTTTCTAAGGTTAAGATAAGACTAAGATAAGGCGAGATAAGGATGGACTAAGGTTAAGAGGGAACATTACTTAAGGAGTTAAATAACTAACTCTCCAATTAAGGGAACGCATTTAAGTCGTTCATTGTGTGTGAACTTTGATTGTTCATATATGGATTGTTGTTTACAGCATTTACTATATGTTGTGCATCTAATCAACCTCCATGCTATCGACAATTAGTCGTCGTAGCCACGTTAGCTTGGGGGCCATGAGGGGATCGTACCAGCATTCGTGCTGACCCCCTTTGGGGGCTGTTTTTACTACACAGGTACATCAGGAAGCGGTCGTCGCAAGAGTAAGAAGAAGGAGTACAAGTGTTAAGGACTAAGTATGGCCTACGAGTTGTGCATGTACACTCGTGTGGCAATTGAGTTAGTAAATGTATAGGATGTGAGGGGAATGTAAGAAGGACATGTTATTGGTTAAGATTGTTGTACTAATGTTCGGTATATTCTGTAGTCAGACCGTGGCAAGGTCCTGGATTGTAAAGAATTCCGCTGTGACATGTATATATATATGCTGTTAAGTTGCGAGACCACATCTGGATTGAGTTGGGGTGTTACAGTTGTACTTGTATCCGACGTTCCTCCGGTGTTCACAAATCAAATCCTATGATATACATACAATCGAGTGATTAATCTAACTATCATTAACTAAACTCGATTACTCTTACATTTCCTAACTCATACTTACTATACCTTTACAATTCTTATACTTACATATGGTTTACTTACTCTTTGTTACTTTTAAAACTTGTTCATACTCTTAATGACCTTTAAACATCCTTAATTAAGTCCTATTTACCTTATACTACCATTACTATTCACTTCCTTACCTTAGTACCCATTCAATAAGCTTAGTTTACAAGTTTGTTGTTGGTCCGGGACCTTGTCAAGGTCTTAATCCCGGACCAACAGGTGGTCCAACTCTCGGGTCATTTTTGGTGCCTGGTCTGGGTCCTTGTACAGGGTTCAAGTCCCGGACCATCAGTATGTCCAGTCTCGAACAGAAATTTCAAGTGGTCCGGGTCTTCTTACTTAAGGTAAGTCCCGGACCAAGACTTAGGCAACTCTCGGTGTGTTTTTGTAGGGTGGTCCGGGTCCTTGTATGGGACTTAAGTCCCGGACCACCATCTTACTACAACTCTCGGCTATTTTATTCAACTGGTCCGGGACTTAGTCCTAGACTTAAGTCCCGGACCCTGCTATCAGTTTTACAGATTTTACAGTTTTCTTTATCTGTTACAAACCAAATTTTGCCTAATTAATCCCCCATTGTTCCTACACTGAATCCCACACCTAATTAGCCTCCTAAACATGTTTAATTCCTTTACTAACCTATTACACCTTTTATACTAATTCACTCTCATATTTTCTAAGTTTCTCATCTCATCACTTACCTTATCTTCCTTTGGTTGCATTATGCTACAGATTTTAAACTCTCACTTTCCCCATCTATTGCTCCCTCTTATAATGCCATTTCTAGAGCTTACAATACACTAGCTATCTCTCATGACCTACCAACTAAACAACTCCAATTAAAATCTGTTACAAGGATATACTTTCACCTAGTTTTCTAGTTTCTTAAGTGTTCTAATCCTAGGTAAATTTTGCCATAGTCTCCCCTATAATTATACACTCTCACCACTTTGTTTCACTCACATAAATGATCCATACCACCTGTTTATAGCCAATATCAATATACCCAACTCTCATACACAAATACCACACTAAACAACATTAAATCCCTACACTCAAACATTAATTCCCATCTATGTTTTAACATGTTTTAAAATGTCTTTTAAGGGTTTAAAAACAGTTTGGTTCTTTCCTACATTATACCTCTACTCATTACCATTGTACACTACACATTTATACCACTAAAATCTGTTACATTACACATTACTAAACTACACAAAAGATGAGTGTAATTACCTTGTTTCTTCTTCTAGTTCTTCCTTTTCTCCTTCTTGCTTCTTCCTTCTTCCTTCTATCTCTTTCCACCGGTTTTAGCAACATAAATCCTCTAACACTACACCCATATATACACACCATTTTAATACACTAACTAACCCTTAATCATTCTTTAAAGCTTAATGCATATTTTAGGGTTTAGAAATTCCATTACCTTGTAAGGGTATAAGTGAAGCTTGGTATGGCTCAAGAACAATATTCTCACCCTCCAAGAGTGCCAAAATCGGCTAGAGTACAAAGGGGCAAACAAGGGTTTAGCTTTAAATTTCGTTTTGCCCACAAGGCTAGAAAAACAATGAGGTTTCAAGAATATTTTTACCTCAAGATGACAAGGAGAAGGAGGTGGTTCTAATGGTAGTCTTGAAGCTCCAAATGCTCCACACCCATGGAGATGAAGATGCTCCTTTACGGATTTTGGAAAGAGGGAAATACTCTCCTTGATGAGAGGAAGACAATGGTGTAATTTTTATAATTTTTGGAGGAGGTTTAAGGGAGTAACAAGAGGAGAGAAGTGGAGAATGGTGTGAGTTCTCTTATTTCTCCATTGCTGTCGCCAGGAAGAAGAAGAAAGAATCAGAGAGTGAGGGAGATGGGGGCTGTGTACGTGAGTGAAGAGAATGGGGTAGGAGAGAGAATGTGAGGTAGAGTAGTAAAGTAGTTTACTTTATTGTTTTTAATTATTTTGTTGTTTTGTAAATAACAGAGGATAAGTGAGTGTGTGAGAGAGAGGGATGGGGGCCGGCTGGCACACCGCACACACACACACTTTACATTTTTATTTTCAAAAGTGGACACATAAGTTTGAGTTATTTATGTTTCCACCCCACAACTTCCCGTTTTTGACAGTTTTTACAAATTTCTCGTTTTATTGATTTTATTGGTTCTAAAGTTTCACTAATATTTATTAATGACTATTTAGTTGACCAAAATTTTTACGAGTCTATTTGACCCGCTTAAAGTCACGTTTTCCCGGTTTCCTTGAAGAACGTGCTTTAAGGTTCGTTAGTGTTTTTGATCCATTTTAAGGATCCGTTTTCTTCGGGATTTGTTCCCTCATGATTGTTTAGACATAATTAAGCTTCTAAATTACTTATTAGTATAATTAATCACTATTTTTAATTACGGGGTATTTCAATCTACCCCCCTTAAGAAACTTTGCCCTCAAAGTTGCTCAAGGGTTAATAGTTTAATTATTCTACTCATTAGGCAAACCGATTGCCGTAATGTGTCTTACTACACCTATGAGGTGTTTATTTTCTCCACATTGCAAACATACACAATTCAAGCACAATACGAATTCACATACACAATGCACCTTTTTCATACATACCATCACATCCACATTACACAATACAACACTGCAATTCACAATACACATTACTCAGATACATTACACATTACACATACACATCCATGCACTAAACATTACACATGCATACATACACATACCAAATCCACTTGCACTACATGTGCCATCAACATATATTACAATACCTACACACTATGCAATGCACACCCAAAGCAATGCAAAAGAAAAAAGGCTCTACCCCCCTTAAAAAAGGGGTACGCACCGTACCCGTATTTACAGACACTAGACTATCTAGTCTATGAATAACTGTGGGTACTTCGCCTTCATGGAATCTTCCAACTCCCATGTCGCTTCTTCGACATCATGGTTTGACCATAGGACCTTCACTATTCGGATAGACATGTGGCGAGTGTCTCTGGTCTTCCTATCAAGGATTCTGACGGGAGTTTCAACGTATCTCATTGTCGGCTCAATGGACAGTCTCTCGGGCTCTAGGACATGAGAAGGATCAGCAATGCACTTCTTGAGTTGTGACACATGAAATACATCATGGGCACGTCCCACGTCCTCAAGTAGTGCTAACCTGTAGGCTACAGCTCCAACTCTTTCGGTGATAGCATACGGCCCTACAAACATTGGGCTCAGCTTGCCCTTCTGGCCAAATCGGAAGACACCCTTCATAGGTGAAACGCGTAAGAACACTTGGTCGCCCACGGCGAACTCAAGGTCACGTCATCACACATCCGCATAGGATTTCTGTCTATCCTCGGCTGCCTTCATATTTGCTCGAATCTGCTGAACTTCAGCTTGTACTTGTTCAAGATACTCCGGTCCTATGATGACCGCTTCGCTTGACTCATCCCAACACAAGGGCGTACGGCACGGTCTACCGTATAGGGCTTGGAAAGGCGACATCTTAATCGAAGCATGGTAGCTGTTATTGTACGAAAACTCGATAAGATGAAGCTTATCTAACCAACTCCCCTGAAAGTCTAAGGCACGTGCCCGAAGCATGTCCTCTAGTGTCTGGATGGTCCTTTCTGTCTGACCGTCGGTCTGAGGATGGAAGGCGGTACTCAACTTCAATTCTATACCCAGCGCTTCCCGTGTAGCTCTCCAGTATCTCGAAAGAAATCTGGTGTCACGGTCAGATACTATAGTCTTCGGGACTCCGTGGTGTCTGATAATCTCCTTGTCAAATAGCTCAGCTAGCTTCACTACCTTCCAGGTGTCCTTCATCGGTATGAATCGGGCAACCTTGGTAAGGCGATCGACTACAACCCAGATCATGTTGAGTCCTCCCCTGGCAGGTGGGAGTCCTACAACAAAATCCATGGAGATATCGTGGAACTTCCACTCTGGAACTGGCATCGATTGTACCATTGCGCCCGGTCTACGATGTTCAAATTTCACCTTTTGGCATGTCAAGCATCTCAATACAAACTCCATCACATCTGATTTCATCCCAGACCACCAGAAGTACCTCTTCATGTCTTTGTACATCTTGGAGGCTCCTGGATGAACTGACAATGTAGAACTGTGTGACTCTCACAGGATGCGATCCCTTAGCTCAGCATTGCTTCGGGGACGCATAGCCTGCCATTCAGCCGAATCAGACCATCTTCATGCAACTTAAAATCATACTTCTTCTTTTTGAACGTACCATTTTCGATCTTTTGTCTGATTTCGGTTAGGTAAGGGTCGCTCAACTGAGCGTCTCGCACCTCGTCAACCAAGCTAGAAGAAGCGAGTAGCGAATGGAGCAAGTGTGCTTGACGACTCAGGGCGTCGGCTACGATGTTTGCCTTCCCTTCCTTATACTGTAGGTCGATGTCGTAGTCTGAAAGAAACTCCATCCACCTTCTCTATCGCAAGTTCAATTCTTTCTGTTTGAATGCATACTGTAAGCTCTCGTGGTAGGAGTAGATGGTGATGCTTACCCCATAGAGATAGTGTCGCCATATCTTCAAGGCGAAGACAATGGCTCCTAGCTCTAAGTCGTGTGTCGCATAATTCTCCTCATGCTTTTTCAGCTGGCGGGAGGCATAAGCTACAACCTTGCCATGCTGCATGAGTACACATCCCATTCCCTTGCCTGATGCATCACAATATACTTCAAATCCCTCTGTGCCCTCTTGAAGAGTAAGGATGGGCGCCGAGGTCAATGAGTCCTTTAGGCTTTGAAATGATAATTCACACTCGTCTGTCCATACAAACGGTGCATCTTTCTTCATCAGTGTGGTGATGGGCTTAGTGACTTTCGAGAAGTCCTTTACGAATCTCCGGTAGTAACCGGCTAGACCAAGAAAGCTCCTAATGTCGGTAATAGTCTTGGGTCTAGGCCTTGATCGTACAACTTCAATCTTAGAAGGGTCAACTGAGATACCTGCACTCGAGATGACATGACCGAGGAATGATACCTGATCTAGCCAGAACTCGCATTTGGAGAACTTCGCATACAGCTGGTTCTCACGCAGTGTCTCACGTACTTTCCTCAAATGAAATTCATGCTCTTCTGCTGATTTTGAGTATACAAGGATGTCGTCGATGAAGACAACAGCTGAAGTGTCTAACTGCTCACTGAAAAGTCGATTCATGAGATCCATGAATTTTGCTGGTGCATTTGACAAACCGAATGGCATGACGGTGAACTCGTAGTGGCCATATCTGGTACGGAATGCCGTTTTCTCGATGTCTTGCCCTTTGATAGCAATCTGATGATACCCAGAACGGAGGTCGATCTTGGAGAAGACTGAGGCTCTTTCAGCTGGTTGAATAGGTCGTCGATGCGTGGCAATGGGTATTTATTCTTGACTGTGACCGCATTCAACTCGCGTAGTCGATACAAAGTCGGAGACTACCGTCCTTCTTCTTCACGAAGAGGACCGGTGCTCCCTAGGGTGATACGCTCGGGCGTATAAACCCTTTGTCGAGTAGGTCTCGCAACTGTTCTTTCAACTCTGTCATTTCTACGGGTGCCATGCGGTACGGTGCCTTAGCAATGGGACCAGTACCTGGCAAAAGATCAATCTCAAATTCTATCGCTCTCTGAGGTGGCATGCCGGGTAGCTCCTTGGGGAATACATCGGGAAATTCAGACATTACCGGTACATCATCACTGAATTCTGGATCTCTCTCCAGGTCTTGTATATAACACAAATATACTTCATGGCCCTTTCTGAGCTCCCTGTACATAGCCATAGCGGAGATGATTGTGGTCGAAGGCTCTCTCGGTCTCTGGCGGTAAGATACCGTAACCCCAGAAGGACTCTTTAGCAGCAATCGATGCTCGGCGCAGAGGATTCTACCCTTGTGCCACTCCAACCAATTCATCCCGATTATCAAGTCGAATCCTAACCCATTGAACTCGATGAAGGAGATGGGAAATGCTTCGCCTTTAATTTCAATCTTGGCTGCTTGGTAGTATTTGGTACACTGTACTCGCTCCTTCGATGGGAGAGTAACCATGAAGTTGGTAGCTCATCTGCATCTAGCTTCAACCTCTTCACAAAAGATGGTGATACGAAGGTGTGAGAGGCGCCAGAGTCGAATAACACTGTGGCTTCAATGCCGTTCACTGGGAAGGTTCCCGTTAAGATGGTGCCGCTTTTGCCGGCTTGTGCTTCGGTGAGGATACTCAGGTTACCTTCGGTACCGAGTCCACAACCTATTGAATTCACAAGTGGTTAAGTAATGATGGTGGACACAAGTGGAATTTAAATCAACACTGCTCTTTATTGATAAACCAACCATCATACATACTGTGTCTCTAATACACGTTACTAATATGTGAGCCTCGATTTTAAACCCTATCCTATGTCGATTAAGGCTGATTAAGGTCTAACCGGGTTTTAGGTCCACTTATAACCTAAGATTTGAAAAATTGAAAAATACAAAATCCCGCCACCATCTGTGGGTGTCCGTGGTCACGGACAACCCGTCCGTGGTCACGGACAACCCGTCCGTGGTCCCAGGCAATGAGTCCGAGGTCACGGACAACCCACGGACAGTGGGTTTTAGATGGTTCCCGAGGGTGTTTTGAGCTCAAATTTTATGGGTGTGTAGCCTGAAAGATTTTAAACACGTTAGTAACTGAAAGAACTCAATTTGACATCAAAATTAATATGAAACTTAGCAAACAAGTAACAAGGCAGTAGCTAATACAATCAGCAATACAGAAACAAAAAAGAGTTAGTTTAAGCCTAAATTTTGAGGCAAGACTGATAAGGTCGTGGATAGTTAGGAAAGTGGGATTTCTACCTATTTTACCTTCGGATTCACAACGATTCTTCACACCGGGATTCGAAGAGTGCTCCGTTTGTGGCAGACCCGAAAGATTTTCGAACCAAGCTTCTGGTGGTTGGTTGTTCTTGCTGTTCTTCACGTTTTGGTGGTGTTTTGTGGGGTTTTGATGATTATTGGTGCTTTGGGATTGGAAAACGTGTTTAGATGGTGATTTCGGGGGATTTTCGGTATGATTCGGGTGGCTGGGTGTTGGAAAACGTGAGAGAGAGAGAGAGAGGAGGATGTGCTTTCTGTCTTCCTAGGGTTCTTGATCATATGAGATTCTGCTTTTATCAAAAAAAACCTATCCCTTATATAGACTTTCTTAAAGATAAAGAAAATCTAGTAAAGTAAGATTTTTTTGATATTTTAATTAAGTGAATTCCCAAAGGAATTTTGCGGTGAAATTTTAACCACGTGTCAAGGATGACAATTATGAATTTTCTGAAGTGGAATCAGATTGTTTTAAATGTTGGAATATTTTTAAATTGAATTTATCGCCAGATTCAGTCAGAAATTGCTAGAAAATTATTGGAAATTCGAAAAATCAAAATTCCAACGCTATTATGCTTAGAATGTCATCCTCTACCATGGGTTAAAGTATCAAAGCATTTCAAGCTGATTTGGGCATCTTTCGGAGGAGAGAGAAAGCCTTAGGAGGTATCAGGAGCCTTAAAAATTACAAAAACGCCCCTGACAATGACGAAACTGCTCCTCATGCCCTGGGATGCGCCGATCGAGCCGGAATCCCTCATTACTTTATTAAATTCCCTTCACAACACCAAAACCTTGTAGACCCTAACCAGGGGGTCAAAATTTTGGGTATAACAGATTGCCCCCCGTCAACTGGACTTTGTAATGGATGTGAAAAGTCTGGTTGATGCTTGAGTGATGCCCTACAATTTTGGATTCCACAAAATCCTCCATGTTGTCCGAAACCACGTTGACTACGTCCAGCTATTCGGAGGCGCTGACTGCCTATGCAACAAAACGCTGTCGTGCTATTCTGAGGCGCTGACTACCTATAAGTAAAAATGTGTCAAGCTATTCTAAGGCACTGACTACCTAGGTGACAAAAATGAAATAATGTCAAGGTTCTAAGGCGTCGACTACCTATAATACATGAAATGATGAGATGTCAAGCGATTCTTAGGCGTTTACTACCTGTAATTAATGAAATGATGCAATGTCAAGCGATTCTAAGTCGTTGACTACCTAGGATGTGAAGACTGGATGGTATGCAAATGCAAGAATGCCGAAATGCTAATGATGCTAATGATGGTGATGCTGATGATGTTGATGATGCTCTGATGCTTCTGGGGACCGAAACTCGTGCCAATGCTCCTGGCTGGACCCAATGTGGACTTATCGCCATCGCCCCCCAAGCCGGTGTACAGGGATAACTCCTGGTAAAAACCCTGGGGACTTATTGCCTTCGCCCACCATTCGTTGATCCCAAAAATAAGTTGACATCGCAAATGGAGGATTTATTGTCATCACCTCGCCAACTTTTTGTCGACAGGTCTTGTGACGCGCCTGGATAATGCAACTAGGTCTTATGACGAGCCTATATGAATGAGATGAATGCAATTTGTTTGATGAGATTGGGTAAGCTAAAGGGTAACATTAGGTCTTACTACGAGCCTAAGGGAATGCAACTACGTCTTATGACGAGCCTAAAGGACGGTTCTAGGTCTTATGACGAGCCTAAGGATGGACCTAGGTCTTATGACGAGCCTAAAGGTTGGATCTAGGTCTTATGACGAGCCTAAAGGTGGGACCGAGGTCTTTTGATGAGCCTAAAGGTTGGATCGAGGTCTTATGATGAGCCTAAAGGAATGCAACTAGGTCTTATGACGAGCCTAAAGGTAGTTCTAAGTGAAAGTGAGTAAAATGTATGATGGGTCTAAATGGATGTAGAAGGATTAGGGCTTATGTCAAACCTGGAGATGGTGAGGCTCAAGACAGGCCTGTGGATGCTTGAATGTGAAGGAAGGACTTAGGACGGGCCTGAAGAAATTTTGTGTGGAGGTAGGGCTTAGGACGGGCCTATGGATGCTTGAATGTGAAGGAAGGGCTTAGGACGGGCCTGGAGAAATTTTGTGTGGAGGTAGGGCTTAGGACGGGCCTGAGGATGTTGAAATGTGGAGGTAGGGCTTAGGACGGGCCTGAGGATGTTGAAATGTGGAGGTAGGGCTTAGGACGGGCCTGTGTGATGTATGATGGCGGTGGTGATGTTTGAGCTTTAGGTTCCAATTGGCGTTGTCACAACAATTGTTTGAATCAACAATTGCCCCCAGCATTTTCCCTTAAGACAATCTGAGCTAGAGTTCATGGCGATCAATCGGAACGATCGATTGCCCCCAGTATTTTCTCTGATTAAACGTGCAAACAAGTCTCATCCTCACAGGGTCAAGGCTTATGTTTTGATGTGGTTCTTCCTAACCTACGCTCGATGTGTTTGGTGCTTGCACTCGTTTCTCACTTACGGTTACAACTTCTCAACCATTGAATTTGACACTTGTTAGATTTACGCGTTCAACCTGTTACTTTCACATGATTGGATACACAGCTACTAAGTCGGAAGTCTTTTGAGCTTATAACGTGGCTATGGGGTGTAATGAAATACAATGGGATGATGGGGGAATGTTTAGGATACGTGGAGCTATAAGGGTGACCAAAGCTGCAACTTGCACCTTCTCTCGGACTTGCCTTCTTTGTCCTGAAGTCGTTTGGCTACTTCGTGATGACTTTGTTTATGAGCTTGGGGTTTAGGACTTTTGAGTTATTCCTAGCACCTTCTCTCTTTTTCCGATTTTGGATTTCTTTGAGGCTTTTCAGGTTTTCCTTTCTTTGAATCCTTTTCCTTCGGGGTTCTTGTGTTTCCCGGTTTTGAACTATGAGAGCTGTTCCTAGTGTTAGCTCATTGGATCCTGTGTCACTTTGGGACCATTTGCGGATCGTTTCGTTACGCTGGTAGCAATTTTGCTTCTTTGGACTTGTGAAGTTGCTGTTCGGAAGTCAGGCTCCTTGCCTCCTTTGGTCACCGGGTCGGTTATTCACCATTGGCTGGCTTATTTGTGGAGCTTGTAGTGTTGTAAAAGAGGTTATATATGAAAAGCTCAGCGGGGGTGCCTAGGGTGTAATGTCAGGGGTCACAAGCTTTTGGACTGTGTGGTGCTATACCTAGGTGCTTCGTCATCCCTAATAGTTGTGTACCTGTTCTTTGTTACTTTTCATAGGTTTAAGCGTAAATTTACAAATTATCTCCTTCGGTCAGAGTCATGCCGTTTACCTTACCTTTGAATGTGACCTCTCTGGAGTCGTGTAAAAATGACACGCTCTTTCGCTCTTGGTTTTTCCGCTCAAAGCGCTCTCGTGAAATGTACACTCAGAGACTTGTTTGCACGTTTAAACAAAAGAAATAAACATTATCGTTCCTTAACTCAGATTGCCCCCAGTATTGTTGTGGGGTTCACTTAACAAACCTTTTGGATACCCAAGTTATTTGTGGAGGATTGCTGTACGTGTAATGGTGATGAGATATTCCTGTGAAGAGGTGAAGGGTGATTTTGTAACAACAAATTTTTGGCTTTATGTATTTAGTGAAATGTTGAGAAAGCGGATTGGTGAGACACATATGAGGGTTATGATGAGGGTGGGTGGAATGATGAGATGACTTATCTTTGACCTTGTTTTGACAACAAAGATGCATACCTAACCTGTAATAACAGACAATGATTTTCTACATGCAAGAGATTTCTCGAATAACACTAAACGAAACATGCAGCAAATGTCAAAGCACAAAAACATCGAAAGAGAGCTCATGTCAGGCAATACAGCTAAAAGAAAAGACAACATCCTAATCATAAAATACATAGAGAAAATATGAAGTCCTAAAACTACGGCTGTGGAGGAGGTGGAAGTGGGAAGGCCGAGTACATATGAGTCATGAAATCATCCATACGGCCGTCCATGCGTATCTGCCTACGCTCCATACGACCCTGAGTAATGTGAAGAGATCTGATATCCCTCTGCAAGCTCTCAAGCGTAGCCGGCTGCGGAGGTGTAGGCGGTAGGGTGTAGTAGGAGGAGAGTGGTGTAGGGTACTCGGTGCCCATGTAGCTCGACCCTTCACCCTGGTAGGTGTATCCTCCTGACGGGTCCTCATGGTGTGGGATGTCCTCGGGCTCCGGTGCCTGCTGCCTCTGCCTAGGCCGGACTGGCCTCTAAGAAAAGACTCTGGCCTGCTGTGGGAAGGCCCAACCCTGATCGGCTGAGTAGCCAAGGGACCTCAGCATCTCCATGGTGTAGGTAGGATATAGAGGCTCCCAATCGTTATCCCCCATCGGGACCTGTGCGCACTCGCATAGCCACTGAATGAAACTCGGGTAGACTAAAGCATGGCGTCCAACCCAAGTTGTCGTCATCAGATGGTCTCTCATCAAGACCGACAGTGGGATCGAACCCTCCTCGAATCGGGCGGGTGCTGAATGTATCTCATGAGGAAGCAATAGCGGGCAGAGACATCATTGCGTGCTTTTGGCAGCACGTTATGAGACAGAACCTCCAGGAGTACCCTGTCTAAAGCGGTGGGTAGAGCAGAGGGAAGGATCACCTGCTTCCTCGGCTGATCCCTCGTAGAAGAGCGAACACGCTCTGACAAGGTGGAGTGTTGTAGATAAAACTGGCGCGCCTCACTCTCTGACGCTGCTATCGTCTCGAACCCTCTATGCTCAGGGTTGCTAGGATGTAGGCCGTAAAAGTGCACAAAATCCTCTAAGCCCACAGTGATGGGCTGACCACGCACATAGGATACAATGGCCCCGGTCTCATCCTGGTCCAAGTTAGCATAGAACTTGACTAACTCCCTGATGTAACTCCTCGGGCAGGTAAGCAACCCCACCCAGTGAAGGTGCTGAAGCAGGTGATCAAGATCGAAAGTGGTGATTACCTCATCACTGAAGAGACGCTCCTGCTGGATGGAAACATCTTGATTCTCATAAAACCAGCGCTCCTGCCGAGCTCCTCTGAAGCGGGTATGGTCAAAGGTTGGGGATGTCTCTCTGCAACGCCTACGACGTGGCTGAGAGCCTGATGCCCCAGCCTCAGCTACCCTATGGGAACTCCTGCGACCTTCCATGATATGCCTAAGGATTCAACAAAAATAAAAGACAATAATTCTATAAGAATTTCGGCAGAGTTTCCCCTAAATTTTCATGAATCCCATGCTTTCAAATGCACTCCACACCATATAATCAGTCCTAGGATCTACCACTCATGCAAATTTTAAACACTCCATGAGCTAGAAACGCGAGGAACCTCATTTCGCACTTAAAACGCACTAAACTAAAACGGGCGACTCTTGGCAGTTACAAGCAGTTTTAACCTTCCAAACGAACTTTTCACATTTTAAAATGTCCTTTTAAAGCTAGTTGGCCATTTAAAACATAAAAAATCAAACTTCAAAAATTTGACCCGAGAACCACCATTGTCGTCTTCTTCCTAGCTCCAAATTTTGTTATTCTTCGTTTCTTCACCAAAATGGACAAATGAGTAGTCAAAATGTAGATAAAATTTACCCAAATGCAATGGTGGAAGAAGATTTCTGATTGGAAGTTGAGAGCTACACAAATCCGGTCCTCGAAGGTCCGCCTCGGACTGGACTTCGGACGCGAGTTTCCGCGATCGCAAGTGCTCGAAATGGGGAGATCTTGGTGTGGAAATGCTTAAAATCGAAAGAGGGATGTTTTGTGAGCAAAATGGTGGTGGAATGGAGTGATTTGGTCAAGAAATGAGTGAGATATGGAGGAGAGAAGCCAAGGGTTTGAGAATGGAGTTTGCTGAAACAAAAATGGTGAATTTAGGGAGAAATCCCGATTTGAATCGGGTGAATAAAGCCACTAACCGAAACGGCGCCGTTTGGCGGTCAAACGGACGCGTTCGAGTCAACATCCGGGGCCATGGACGGCGCGTCCGGGGTCACAGACGCCCTTTTTTTTCCTTTTTCCGAAAATTAATTGATTAATTTAAAAGAAACCAAGCAAAACAAAATTCTCTTTATTCATCTCGAAATTAAAGAAGAACAATTTAAAGGGGTCTTAAGAAAACAGAAAATGCCTAGGATTAAATGTCTAAAATGCAAGCTTCCTTTTGACAACTCTTGGCTCGGCTACCCCCTCCTTTTTTCGTTTGAATGCATCTACCTCCTCCTTTCGACCGTATAGCTATTTCTGATAACTTGCTCAGAGCTCCAAGTCTTCAGGTGCCAGGGGCTGCACCACTTGAACTTCCTCTTCGAGTCGATCCATCATGATCGCACGAAGAGCCTCATGATCGTATGCTTTCCTTGGCGCTTCATATAACGAACCATTGGGTTGGCTCTGGGCTCGCCCAATCTGACGGCTTGAACGCCACGGGTGGATGACATGAAAGTTCTCAAAACCGGGTAACGAGATCCCTCCGTAATAGCCTCCACACATTCGAACTCCTTCAATTTTCCAAGCTGAGACCGTCCATCGGACTTGATGTCCCTGCCGTATGGAGTTCAAAAAGGCCGGCCACCCGTCAACCGGCTCCTTGGGGGTACGTCTTCTAGGAAGATGCTGAATCGTGAACATTTGGTTGTACTCGGGAATCAGCTTGAGCCGCTCGAGAAGCCAAACTTGCAGAAGGTGAATGCTTCCTTCGAAGAAGTAAGGGGTATCCTTTGATTTGGGCCATGAATCCAGGCTCTGAATAATTTGTGCGACTATCAATGGTCCCAAGGCGAAACCAGCTTGAACCTGCGGAAGCAAAGGGAAAACTTTTCGGTGTATGGCCATGTACGGGGTTCTGAAGAGGTAGACTGCTAGCAACGCAAGATCAAGAAAATTCCTCTTGTGCTCCAAGGAGATCTCAGAGGTAATGAAGTTTGAAAGAGTTTCCACTGGCAATCCCTCGGGCCCTACCATTCCTAGCAACTGGGTCGGACTTAGCCCAAGTAAATGGGAATGGGCCTCGACCGGTGAGGGTGTCAAGTTTGGTACTACTGGGCTAGCTAGGGTATTGGCCCCTAGAAGTGCGTCAAATTCCTCAGGTAGTAAAGTTAGCTCGTTATCTCAAAACTTGAAAAGCTGTTCGACCGGATCCCAATGGTTAATAGCTGCTCTCAGGAAATCTTCATGCAATCGTGTCTGGATAGATATGCTAGCGTGTGGAGGATAGACAACTTGTTGACCTTCTTTGACCAATTGAACACATCCTTCATAGTTCTGTCACAGGACTTGATGAATTTGAAGCAGTGGGCCATGGACTCATTCTTCTGTTTTTATCAAGAAAAGAAAATACATACATGGTATCAATCAGCACTCAACTTTGCTTATGGGCCACAAACAACTGGGACTTCGAACTGGGTTGGGCCAACTGTGGAATGATTCCCTATCCGTTATAAGTCTAGTCATGGATCAATCACAAGAGCAAACAAGGTTCCACACAAATTCAAAATGTCCTCACCCAACGACCTTGGTTAATGGGTATGGATCAATCCGGAGAGGTGCTTGGGGCGCTAGCCCAGGTCACCACAAAGGAATAGGGCTTGCACGCTATTCTCTTTGGGCTTCCCCACTTTTTTCACATCACTTGAAGATGTGCGTCTACGGTCGGGTCTTTGACTAACCAAACAATGGGCTAGGTAAGGGTACTGCCAGGAAAATGCTTGGGGCTAAAGCCCAGGTATTAAGGGGGTGTGGTTAGACGACACCCTCCTCTTTTCCCCCACTTATTCACATCACCTAAAAGGTGTGAGTCCCTGACAGGGGACCCTCAAACGGGTCCCAGGTGAAATTGGTTTGCGTGGACCCTCGCTCTCGTATGATGCAGGGTACAAAATTTCAAATTGCGCACAAAAGTAAATAAACAATGTAATAAAAAGCCATAAATAAACAATTATTCAAGTGAAGCCCTCTTTCTTAAAATTAAAAAAGTTAAAATTAGGAAGTTTATCCCCAGCAGAGTCGCCAGTCTGCGAGCCTCGATTTTAAACCCTATCCTATGTCGATTAAGGCTGATTAAGGTCTAACCGGGTTTTAGGTCCACTTATAACCTAAGATTTGAAAAATTGAAAAATACAAAATCCCGCCACCGTCCGTGGGTGTCCGTGGTCACGGACAACCCGTCCGTGGTCCCGGACAATGAGTCCGAGGTCACGGACAACCCACAGACAGTGGGTTTTCGATGGTTCCCGAGGGTGTTTTGAGCTCAAATTTTATGGGTGTGTAGCCTGAAAGATTTTAAACACGTTAGTAACTGAAAGAACTCAATTTGACATCAAAATTAATACGAAACTTAGCAAACAAGTAACAAGGCAGTAGCTAAAACAATCAGCAATACAGAAACAAAAAAGAGTTAGTTTAAGCCCAAATTTTGAGGCAAGACTGATAAGGTCGTGGAGAGTTAGGAAAGTGGGATTTTTACCTGTTTTACCTTCGGATTCACAACGATTCTTCACACCGGGATTCGAAGAGTGCTCCGTTTGTGGCAGACCCGAAAGATTTTCGAACCGAGCTTCTAGTGGTTGGTTGTTCTTGATGTTCTTCACATTTTGGTGGTGTTTTATGGGGTTTTGATGATTATTGGTTCTTTGGGGATTGAAAAACGTGTTTAGATGGTGATTTCGAGGGATTTTCGGTATGATTTGGGTGACCGGGTGTTGGAAAACGTGAGAGAGAGAGAGGAGGTTGTGCTTTCTGTCTTCCTAGGGTTCTTGAGCATATGAGATTCTGCTTTTATCAAAAAAAACCTATCACTTATATAGACTTTCTTAAAGATAAAGAAAATCTAGTAAAAGTAAGATTTTTTGATATTTTAATTAAGTGACTTCCCAAAGGAATTTTGCTGTGAAATTTTAACCACGTGTCAAGGATTACAATTATTAATTTTCTGAAGTGGAATCGGATTTTTTTAAATGTTGGAATATTTTTAAATTGAATTTCTCGTCAGATTCAGTCAGAAAATTGCTAGAAAATTATTGGAAATTCGAAAAATCAAAATTCCAACGCCATTATGCTTAGAATGTCATCCTCTACCATGGGTTAAAATATCAAAGCATTTCA
This sequence comes from Limonium bicolor, assembly GCA_023374045.1. Classification (NCBI taxonomy): domain Eukaryota; kingdom Viridiplantae; phylum Streptophyta; class Magnoliopsida; order Caryophyllales; family Plumbaginaceae; genus Limonium; species Limonium bicolor. The sequence goes on from CM041782.1 coordinate 186,931,172, forward strand.
AGCTGATTTGGGCATCTTTCGGAGGAGAGAGAAAGCCTATTGGAGGTCTCAGGAGCCTTAAAAATTACAAAAACGCCCCTGACAATGACGAAACTGTTCCTCATGCCCTGGGATGCGCCGATCGAGCAGGAATCCCTCATTACTCGATTAAATGCCCTTCACAACACCAAAACCTTGTAGACCCTAACAAGGGGGGGGGTCAAAATTTTGGGTATAACATAATACATTACATGATGCTATGAATTTAATAGTTCCTAGAGGTAAGGTTCAGGCGTCCTGGTTTCATGTGTGTGGCATTGATTATTTCCGGTGGTGCCGTATTCAGCTTGATCTTGTTGATCCCGTGATACAGCATCCTGGATTTTCCACCCATGATTAGGACATCTCTGATCTCAATACCAATTTCTGTGCGAAGTCCACACACTTCTGCTCGCTATACAAAAATACGGCGTCATCACCAATGGACCAAGACACTACGGACACTCCTTGTTCAAGGGATTCCGCTGTCTCGTCCTTGTCTTGGTGTAACCCAAGTCGTCCTTCTTTCTCATAGAAGTTGACGATACAAGGTCTGCTTCAAGTGCGGGGATCGGATCATATTCGCATTGTTGTGCAAGTGTTACTGCTTGTGTGACAAGTGTATGAAACTCCGAAGGTAATGTCAGTGGCGTTGCTCCGTCTTGTGTTCGTGTCTCTTGGTATGTCTTGGTATAAGGATTCCAGTCCTTTCCCAAGCACATCATTTTCAGCTTCATCTTCGCTCCACTGGGGAATCTGGGTGTATAAAATCCTCTTTGACCCGTTCCTAGTTCGTTGCATCGTCGGATGATTGAAATTTGTGCTTCGGGTGTCAGGTATCCCCTTAATAAAATCATACCTGGGCGGATGACCTGACACTGTTCACTGGGGTAGTGGTGTGTGGTGATGTCGGTCTCTTCTTGATTCAGTTTCGAAGGTATTGGATAGCAGATACTAAGGCTTCCTATGGTTAGAAATTTCATCTACGTAAGTACTAATTTCAACTACTTCATTTCATGCTCAATACAACTTCAATTTATTCACCCATGCATTCACTCAAACAGTTACTTTAATACTTAGACATGCTTCTCAAGGATTCAAGGTTTAGATTAATTACCTGGGCCGGACTTAGAACCGGACCTGTCTCGGTCTATGATATGCAAGGCAGGCTGCCTCTGAGGTGCGCCCCTCTGAGGACCTCGGGATCCCTATCCCTGTGGTGCCTGCTAGGTCGGTGCATCACCAGATGCAACCTCCTTGCCTTCCCTTTGTTTGTAGCCTTGGAAGTTTCCTCTCGGTTTAGCATTCTCGGGGCATACATTGGCTCGGTGTCCGGGCTTCTGACAATTGTAGCACCGGATTTCTCTCCCTTGGCAATCCTTGCCGGGATGGTCTTGGTTGCACTTTCGGCACACATAAACGCGGCCGTCAGAGAAGTTTTTGGTGAAACCGGAGCCAGAACCTAAGGTTTAGAGAATTAGCACATTTGTGCGGGAATACAAGGTATGATACTTATGCAAATACGGATTTAGATTCGAAGTTTACCCTTAGGTGGGTGTGATCTCAGTGGCTTCGCAGCCACCGGCGCAGAAGAACCTAGTTGAAGTAGCTCGACTGGTTTGCCCTGCTCAGCATGGGCACTGCTCTCACTTGGGAGGTTCTTTGGGGTTTGATTGAAGAACTTTCCCTTCTTCTTTTTCCAGCTTTTCCCTTGGTTCTGCTCCTCATAACTGGTGTTCTTACTATTAGCTTTGCGCTTCAGCGTGGTTTCTTCATCCCGAAGTTGGCAAGTGATCTCAACGCAGGAAGCCGCGTGATAACACTCCTGAAGGGAGGTAAACCGTGTGTAGCCCATACCGTACCGAAGGCGATGGCTCAGACCGCCATAGAAGCGATCGACCAACACCTGGTCGGTGTATCCTTGGTCGGGTAGAAGATGGAGGATAGAAGTGAAGGTTTGTAGTATTCATCGACAGACATCTTCTCTGTCATTTTCAAGGCATCCAGCTCTAGCCTTTTCTTGGTTTTCACATGCTCCGGATAGTATTTGGATCGGAGGAGTGATGCAAAGGATTCCCAATCGAAAGTAGGGTCATTGACATGCTATGCTTGACTAGCTTCCACCAATCCATGGCTGCATCTTTTAGATAGTAGGCCGCTACTCTAACTTGAACTTTAGCAGGAGCTTCGAGGGTTTGAAAGCCGTCTCCATCTCAGAGATGTAGGCTTTTAACTTAGCCGGATCACTCTCGCCCCAAAAGCAGGAGGGCGGAGTTCCGCTACAGCTTTTACCCAGTTGGCTTCTCTGGGTGGAGGGGGAGGGATTGGCCCGCTTGTGTTTGCTGATTTTGCTGCATTGCGGTAATTTCTTGTGGTAGCATTTGCGCTACCGTGGCGGCGACGATCTCTGCTATCGTCTGTGCACCAGGTCCTTCTGAGGCTTCGCCTCTCCCTCTCCCTCGGCCTCGGCCTCGTCCTGACATCTGAACAGTCAACATTTACATTAGGCTTTGCAAGATATGACTCAAGGGTCTTGGAATTTAAGCAAGATATCATCCATAAGGACGTCAAGGGTATCCGTTGTTAACAACGGTAGTTCCTAGTTAGGTTTTCATGTATCCGTCTTAAGACGGTTGAAATCCTAACTCGGTAATCCCTATGCTCGGTATCTATGGACATCAGAGCATAACTACGCTCTGATACCACTTTTTGTAACACCCCTACCGCTAATCCTATGCTTACCGTCCAATCATCCCTTTTATTCTATCAGTTCGCAGCGGAAGACTACTACTACTACGGCGGGTGGTACAACGCCGCTAACCGCCCGTACGGCTAGCTAGGCTTACCTTACTTACAGTCACGGTCTGATGATCATAGTATACCGAGCTACTACGTTACTTACCAATTACCGAATATCAAATACTTACATTAATGGATTACTGAGTGCCAAAGTATATTCAATTACATCATTCCCAAGTTTACCAAAAATAATGAGTCTCTACCATCTACTCATCTGTACCAATTCACCATCCCAACAATATCAAAAAGGTGTATGTAACACCCCTACCGCTAATACCGTCATTACCATACCATACTTACCTTCGCAGCGGATATTACTTACTCAACGGCGGGTGTACAATGCCGTTAGTCACCCACGTGACTAACAAGGCGAGTTACAATTCTACATACTATCGGTCTGATGAATATGAACATACCGAGTACTCTACACAATACAATACTTCCCATTGCTTACTTACCCATATTTCAATTACAACGTCAATACATTACTATACCGAGTATACTACAATCCTTAACTTACCGATACAGTCTAAGCTTCCATGTTTGCATTACAATACAAGTACCAATCCCTACTATACAACTACCCATGCTTACGTAGTAGTCCCCGTCCTACTCTCTCGAACGGTGGTCAGCTTCGAGTACCTGCACACTAAAAACGGTCCCCCTAGGGGGTCAGCTTACGCTGCATAAGAAATCCGCATATACCGCGTGCTAACCGCGGTACGCCGACTACTTTGGGTCGGATATACATGGAGTTCATTTTACACGCATACATACATACTCATACTACAACAATACAATCAAAATACCTACATAAATATACAAGTTCAATACTTACTAAGGAAGACAACTCAATAGTCAACCATTCGTGTTTGTTATTCATTCATTACTCTTCGTACTGTGTTCGATATTCGCTACTCTACTCATACTTACTCCTTACTCTTGCATACTCATCACTCCATGTTCAATACCTTACTCGTACACGATCTTTACTCTGTACTCGTTACTATACTTGTGCATACTCACTACTCAATTCTCCGTACTTACTCTTACGTAATCAATACCCAATGCTTACTCATACATACTCGATACTCGGTACTCAATACATACTCATACTCACTTCCTACTCAGTACTCATTACTTTGCTCATACATACGCAATACTCATTACTCATTACTTTGGCCTCTGGGCGGAGTCATACGCAAGACTCGCCACCGGACCTACAATACGAGGGCTATACGCTTAGCTCCTCAAATACTCAAACGCCCGCTTTTACCGGACTACTCAAATTCCCAACACTCTTCTCTCAGAGTACATTGCAATCTCATGGATTAGCCTAGGAGTATCTCTCTGGATAACCTCCACTAGCTTAGGGAATTACCACCGACTAGTATCCTCAGATTTAAGGGTTTCCCCAACGTATCGAATACTCTCATGTTCGGGACGTACTTACATCAGTCAGGTCCTCTCATAATGGGTCGACTAGTTACTAAGGGGTTTGGAGATCCCTCATCATTCTTTACTACTCTCATGGTTCATGTCTTGCACCAAGATTAATTCCTCTATTAGAGGTTACTTATATACTTCCACTACTTTTGTTTGTGGATTGTTCAATTCGGTTCTCCTACCGTCATCGGGAGGTTATTACACCCGTGCACTCTCCCACATTCTAGTGAGTTTCGTTGGGCTGCGTTATCGTTTGTTGATTCGTTAGTTTAGTGTGTTGCTACGGTTCCATTAGTTCACAACATGACTCTTACTACGAGCCACTACACAACAAGACTCATCTATGAGTCGTACTACGCACCAAAGGAAGCCACACAATCAATCAAGAAGGGTTAGCTCACACAGCATACAACAAGACATATAATGAAAGGCAATAAACCATTTTCATGCTTTAGTCTTGATTAGCTGGCATACAGCACACAAATCAACGTAACTCGGTTAGCATACGGGGCATGAGGAAATCATACCTTTCACCGGAGTTAGCTTTACCATGTGTTCCCTTGTTACTTGGTTCACACTTGTTCCACTGATAATGTTTCCAACATTGTTATTAATACTATGCTCATACGATATACAAGTAATTACTACTCCCTTACTTACCCCGTTATCCCGGTACACTTAATGTTCTTATACTTACAACTTCCTTAACTTGTTTCCTTACTCACATGTGCATTTCCTCATCCTTTCTTTCCATTAATGTTGTGTTACTACATTTACATATACCTATGTGTATAGGCATATACTCATATACATATGATAACTCTAATCATATATATATATTTGTTTTGACTCGACCGACCTTACCCAGGGTCGGTCCCAAGGTCGGTCGAAGTCAGTAAGGAGTTACGCTGGAAAATTACAGGGCCGACCGACCTTGCAAGTCCGGTCCCAAGGTCGGTCCATTCCAGTGAGTTACCTAACGGAAAATTTTAGCCCGACCGACCTTGCAAGTCCGGTCGCAAGGTCGGTCCATTCCAGTAAGTTATAAGACGGGAAAATTTTGAGTCGACCGACCTTGCAAGTCCGGTCGCAAGGTCGGTCCATTCCAGTAGGTTGTATTACGGGAAATTCTTCTGGCCGACCGACCTTGCATGTCCGGTCCCAAGGTCGGTCCGTTCCAGAAGGTTTCCGTCTTTTGCAAATCTGGGCTCGACCGACCTTGCAAGTTCGGTCCCAAGGTCGGTCCGGCCCAGTACTTCAGTTTTCATTTCTGTTTTCAGTCCTCTCCTTTACCCATTACTTCCTCATTGTTCCTACACTTAATGCCACATATTTTAACACTACTTAGGCCCTCAAAATTTCCTTGGTTCATCCCCCAAATACTTTACCCATTTCTAAATCCATATACACAATTTTTCCTCACTTCCTCCAACACTTGTAACAGTTTTTGTTACACTTATGCTACAGATTTTATAACTCAATCCTCACATCCAATACCTCTACTACCAATACCATTACTAGCATCCCAAATACAATTCCAATCAATTACCATGTCTATACCCAAGTCCAACATCCATTTCACTACATCTTGCACACTAATTTTTTTCCTAGCTTTTCCAATACATTTTTATCACTTCTTGCTACAGATTTTTATATACTTTATCCTCATCCTCCAATTACCAATCCATGGTCATTAAACATTTCTACTAACCCCAATGCATACCTTGGTTCTCCCATTCACCAAGTCATTCTTTAATGCACAATTCCTACCAAAATTTTGTCATAGCTCACCTATAATTCTTACTTATCCACACATACCCATCATCACCAAAATCATTCCTATTCTAGCCACACCCATACAAGGGTCCTACCAGCAATACAAAGCAATCTTAATACATCTTTAATTCCTCAAAACACAATATCAATACACATACACAATTCCTTGGCTCTAAGGCCTACAATCCACATACTTGTTCACAAATACCCAAACTTTCATAATTACAATTCTACTACATTATTTTGGTTTCTTTAAATTGGTTTACCCATTCCCATTATCCTAATGCATCAAAATTTCGCATTAAGGAAGAGCTCTTACCTTGAGCTTATATTTCCTTCATTTCCTTTCCACTTCTTCTCCTTCTCTTTTTCTTGCAAAATCGGCCATGTGGGGGATGGAGTTTCCAAACTCCATCCCAACACCCAAATTACATGAGGAGAATATAATTAGAATTCTAACCTCTTATAACACCACTAATTAATTGAAGGGTTTAAATTACCACAAGTTAGGGGTTTTACCTTGGAGCTTCTAAGAGAGGTTTTCAAGCCTTGAATGCAAAGGAGGGTTCCTCCACCATTGGAGAGTTGAACCAAGCTCAAACAAAGAAGAACAAGGCATTACAAGAAGGGGCAAAAATCGGCCACCATAGAGAATGGAGGAAAAATGGATTTTTCTTGAAACTTTTTACCTTAGGAGGAAAAGGAGACTCCAAGCTCCATAATGGTGCGCTTTTCTCTTCAAATGGGGAAAACCCATGGAGATGAAGTTGCTCATTTTCGGATTTTGAAAAGATAGAAATGTAGAGCTTGAAGAGAGGAGTTCAAATATGCATTTTATTTTACATTTGGAGCTCAAATGGAGCTAGAGCTTGTGGAAGAAAGTGAGGAAGCCATGGGAGCTTCCTTTGGGGCTTTGAAATCGCCAACAAGAAGGGAGGAAGGAAGAAGAGAGCTGCAGAGAGGGGGTTCCATCGTGAGAGAGGGAAGGGAATTGGAGAGAGAGAAGAGAAATGAGAGAATAAGAGGAGAGAGGGGGTTATCTACTTTTGTACTTTTTGCTTTCTTTGATTTACTTATTTGTTACTTGTGTGTGTGTGTGAGAGAGAGTTGTTTACACCAGTAAAAACCGGCCCCCTCTGTAATACTAGCTGGAGCGTTTTTCATCTTTTACAGAAAACGCTCGTTATTTTACCCGGTTTTGATACTATTCACTAACCGGGCCCGTTTTCCGGAATTTTCTTGTTTCTTTATTTTTATTGGTTATTAAGCTTCCATAAATGCTTAATAATTATTATTTAATAATTTATAATTTTTACGGGTCTGTTTGACCACTTAAAATCACGTTTTCGGGTTTCCTCGAAAAACATGCGCTAAAGCTCTATTAGCGTTTTAATACCTTATTTAGCTCCGGTTTCTTCGGGGATCATTCCCGTATACTAATTACGCATGAATAAGCCTTAGGAATACTTACGATACTATAACCGAGGTCTCGTACCTCCTATGGTTATTTAACGCTCATTTTAGCGTTTTCTGCTTTCTAAGTGTTTTTCACATTTCTTTTGGATTTATTTTCTTTACCAAAAATTACTTAGGCACTATTAGGCCCTTAAATACTATATTAGAATAATTTAATCACCATATTTAAGTTCAGGGTATTTCAATCTTCCCCCCTTAAAGAACTTTGCCCTCAAAGTTGGTGAATCTAATATTATTACTTGTATAAATACTCCATGCTAAGGTTGTAACCTCTACATATAACTTGTCAAACTCCAAATGTCTGACATGATGCATACTACGCATCCAAACAGCATGTCGCTGCATGCATAGCAATCAAAAATATCCGTTTTACTTCTCTCCAAGGGGGTCCATCCGCAGACAATTAGGTACAATCCTCCCCCAATGGCGAGTGATCCCTCAGGTACCGGTCACGTTTGAACACTTACGCTTTCTGGTTCACGGCCGTCATGACTTGAGCACTTACGCTTTCTGGCTCTACGGTCCTTTGGTTCTGATCAAATTCATTTGCACATATAGAGATCCTCAGGCACTTACTCATACTTACTTACTCATACTTTACTCATACTTACTCATACTTACCGGGACTACGCTGTCCCAGTGCCCTTGGAAAAATACAAAACACACACTGTCACCGTACAAACGGTGTAGTGGTTTCAAACTACTCTACACTTCCACAGACTCAAAACTAGCTTCACTTCCTATGGTTTCGACCGGATACCCGTGCCTAGGCATGGAAGATCCACTAGCGCCCGTGGGAGCGGTTTAAAACCGATCCTCATTCTCAAGTTTGAAGAAAACGTTGTACCAAATTAGTTTTGGAAATTCATTTTGAAAACTTTGCATACATCTCCCAATTCCAATTTATGATGATTATTCCTACTACTAGTGTTATTATTGTGGCCACTTAAGGGAGCTTCCAGAGTCCTTCAACCCCAATGTGATCAGCATTGGTGTTGAGTTATCCTTCCACTCCAATTTGTGTTCGGCTTCCCTTGATCGCTAGCAAATCAAGTTCCACTTCCCACCTCAATACAAATAGACAGCTCATCAAACATCATTTCGTTTTCTATCTTTTTAATCTTGCTACTCATAATCATACACATACATTTTCCAATTTATATGATTCACTTCACTTACTTATCATCTCATCAACTATTACTACATCATCTCCCACTACCATACTCACGAAATTCATGGGTGTAATGTCCCATTAACTTGCTATACCAAATTTATACTCATAAAATACATCGGTTGTATACCGATTTATACTCATTACATACATCGGTTCCAAACCGATTTGTACTCCTCAAGTCTCCCATACATACTCATTCCTCATACTATTACCAATCGGGGTTCTTATTCCCCTGGAGTTTCTCTACTCCTTTTCCTATACTTGCTTCTCAAATTACCACAATTACACGATGAGTGAATACAAATGTTTATGTAGCATAAGTATCAACCATCAAAACGAATTCTCTTGCGCTATGTGCATTGTAGTTTACGCACCTATCACGTAAAACATACATTACGCGGTTTTCGCGCTACCCCCCTTAAAAGGGATTACGCCCACGTAATCTACCATGTGTCAACATTGGACATTGGCTGAAGGCATTCGGCCGTCATGGAGTGGTTCAGTTTCCATGCGGTCTATTATACAATGTTCCTTGATCAATGGGTCTTAACGGTACTACCGGTTAGTCCTTGCATCAAGAATTTTCATCGGAGTTATTTAACTCTTAACCGGGTTCGGTTCTAGGTGTATTTCACTTAGAATTCTGGGCCCACAAGCTTCTGCTGCGCGACCCTGATAACTTGGGTTATTCGCCCTTCTTGTTATCTTAGATGTGCTATACAACACCATTTTATCCCTCTTATTATGGGAATAAGGTCTGTTCCATCTCGCGAGGTATTCTGTTACCGTGCATGAACTCAATGAGTTTTAGATTTATAACCAGATCCTTGGCCATCTATATACATTATGTTGTGTTTGTAGTGATCTTTCACTTGGTTCCTCCGACTTATTGTCGGTTGAGGTTGAGTCACTACTTAGCTGTAGTGCTTCCTCTATTGTTATCAGCTTCTGAACTATACCAGTTTCTCTGGTTCAGTACGAGTGTTCTTTACTTGTATGACCTTGCATTTTCAATGCGTCGGTCCTTATGACTTCCTTAAGTTTCCTTTCACTTTTATTCCAATGGAATTCACATCTTGTGATTGTTGGTGTGTTTCACACTCTTCGTGCTCTTTGGCCTTAGGCCGCACGGTTTGTTTCCAAGCCTTTGTTTAACTGGCTTACGCCATGTTTACTGGTGAAAGGAAGACTTTACCACGATTTACATTTTCTCATATTCCTAGCTATCCCACTAGATCATTAATTGCGCAAGTGCAATACCAAAACACTCAGTCCTACAGAGTGTAGAGGCGTAAACGCTTGGCAGTAACTCTCTTATGAGATCGCATTAGGAATTATTGTTACTCCTTCAGGTGGTGTTTCATCATTTCGTGCGGACTCCTGGCTTGTTGCCCGGTCTGTCCACTATCTCGAATTAACAATTCCATAGCATTAGTGATTACTCATATACATTGGTCGCCTGTTGCGCACCATGTTCTTACAGATTCCACAGTATTGGTTTACATGGCATCCACTGTTGCTAGCTTCAGCTCATGCATCTCTATCATTCATGCAATGGTTCCCCATGTATCTGAGCATCATTGGTTTTATAACCGGTTATTCCTTGGTTGTCAACAATTGCTGTTGAAGCTTATTTCACATTGCTTGACAATAGTTGTATGCTCAAGCTTGACTACATTAGTAGTTCTGAGAGGGTATATTTCCCGACAGTTACTGATGGTATTCCCTTCTTGGTATCCATGTGTTCACCGCTCTTGCGGTTTCGCATTTATGAGGGGATCCACCATTATTGGTTGTTACTCTTTTATCGGTGTCATCCTTGACCACTTTCCATATAGTCCACATTGGTTTTGCAACCGTTGGGTTATGTGGTAACAGTTTCATGGCGTACTAGCCATATTGCCTAGAGCTCTGCTCATCATAGGTCGTTCTCGAGTGGTTACTTCCCTGTAAGCCATCGCTGGGCTTGGAGGTGATACTGGGCTCCCTAATAAGATCGTCGCATCACGCTTCCGTTCGTTGGAGACCCTTTTGTATCTTGGTATTGATTGATACCATTTATTAGTTTGGGGGTATTCCCTATCAAGTGGGATCCCTCCGGTGTTCTAACCAAATGTTCGTTCCAATTGTGGTGTTCTTACCACGATATCTCATTCAACCGTGTTGACTTGATACCCTTTATGGGTTGCTCCTGGGTAGTACTGGTTACATGGCAGCATCTGGCTGACATTTATGAGTATGTTCAGTTTATTGTCCTACCTTGCGGCTCTGGATCTGAGTTATCCGTTGAGGGTTGTAACGTCTCCCGTTCTTAGGGTAGACCATTGGTATTCTTCCTTGTGTTATAACGGATTTGATATCCCTTCCGGTGATGAATGGTATTTCTGGTACCTTATAACATCACCCTGGGTATTGGTGGTAGTTGTTCTAGGAATTCTATCCCGCTCATTGCACACTGATGTGTCAATGTTAGGCATTTGCCTTGCAGTGTTTAGACTAGGTGTTCCTTCCAGTTATCGTGCTTTACTTAGATATCCTAGAGACATATCCAATGTCTTATCCCGTTGTTAGTGCTTCTTGCACTTTCAACTCTTAATCATCCTCCTGGAGTAGGTTCTTGACTCCTTAGCTTGTAACTTATCTGAGTTTCCTTTGTTCGGTTGGGGTATCCAACTGTTCTGTTTTAAATTTACTTATGGTCCGTAGAACAGAGTTGACTACTTCCCGTGTTTCGTACACTACATGTATACATACGTGGGGTACCGTCTTGGCACGTTACCACTTACCTAACTATATGTCAGGCCCGTAAGCTCCTTCGGAGTGCGGTCGTCCCACATCCCGTATTTGGGTACACTCGTAGTGTTCGTCACACGCCTAGTTGAAGTATTCTATTGTCAACTCCTCTTGTATCATTCTATGATACTCACCGTAATTCCGTCTGTTTGGTTTTAAAAATCCAAGGTTTAAAAGAAGGGTTCGTAGTTTTGAAAGAAAAATATTGGTTTTGAAATAACGGTTCGGTGTTAAGAGAAATTCTTCATGGCGTTGCCATGATTCAGGTCTTGACCAAGTTCAGCTTCTTGCAGACCGGTATACTCTCAATACAATGGTCGGGCCGTTAGGCCTTTCCGAGGTTTCATTATTTAAATACTTAGGATTGGTGATCCTATATTTGCTCCATTCGTCATAGCGGTACTTTAGTAAGTATTTGCGGGTTGTTAAAAGCCTTCCAACCGTCTTGTAGTAGCTGCACTTGCCCTGGGCAAGTGCGCGGGTAGGTTGTTTTTCGGTTAACATATACCGGTTACGGTATCGTTTCCATCCATGATTGGTGGTTTTGTCGGATCTTCCTTTGATCTTTTGATCTTGGTGATCTATCTCCTGAGTCGTTTCCCAGGTACTTGACGTGGTTGTCGTCCCTCCGGGTGTCTCACACCTTCGGTGTGGTTAACGAGACTTGACTTATCCTTAGGAACCATATTGCGGTCCTATACGTGTCTGTGTTATGATTTCTTTCATAATTATCTGAACTATGTTGTTTGGTTATTACAGCCTCTTGGCATGTAGGTTTGGTATTAATCCAACCTCGACTAATTCCTTAGTCGGTTTGTATACCATTGTTGGTATCATCAAAGATTACAGTCCGTAGACTCTCTTGTCTCGGCTTGTTACTCCATCTTCCTTGCTTCATTGCACGATTGTGCTTCTCTTCTTGCTGGCTACACATGGTTCTCGCGACTGTGAAGCATGTCGCCCATGGTGCCATAAATTCCATTATCCTTGTGTCTAGGATCTTCATTTTCCCGCCATTAAGTGCGGTCATCGTCATCCAACGGGAACCGTCTTCGGGACTTCCAGTTCTTGGACTCTACCGTATGACAGGTTCTTTTCTAATAAGGTTTGTCTTTGCAACTGCCAGATCGGGTTTTACCCGAGTGTGAGAGGTATTTCCATCTCTCTGGCGTTCTTCTCCCAACTTAATACCGTGGGTTGCGGAGGGCGGGGTATGGTTGTTGTAGGTTTCCGGTTCACGCGGAAGTTCCTAACTAGCGTACCTCACGCGCTAACACTCAACCCTTAGCCCTAAGTCTCCAATTCCTAACTCGGTATTTCATCCATCAGAGCGATACTTCACTCTGATACTACTTTTTGTAACACCCCTACCGCTAATACCGTCATTACCGTACCATACTTACCTTCGCAGCGGATATTACTTACTCAACGGCGGGTGTACAATGCCGTTAGTCACCCACGTGACTAACAAGGCGAGTTACAATTCTACATACTATCAGTCTGATGAATATGAACATACCGAGTACTCTACACAATACAATACTTCCCATTGCTTACTTACCCATATTTCAATTACAACGTCAATACATTACTATATCGAGTATACTACAATCCTTAACTTACCGATATAGTCTAAGCTTCCATGTTTGCATTACAATACAAGTACCAATCCCTACTATACAACTACCCATGCTTACGTAGCAGTCCCCGTTCTACTCTCGAACGGTGGTCAGCTTCGAGTACCTGCACACTAAAAACGGTCCCCCTAGGGGGTCAGCTTACGCTGCATATGAAATCCGCATATACCGCGTGCTAACCGCGGTACGCCGACTACTTTGGGTCGGATATACATGGAGTTCATTTTACACGCATACATACATACTCATACTACAACAATACAATCAAAATACCTACATAAATATACAAGTTCAATACTTACTAAGGAAGACAACTCAATAGTCAACCATTTGTGTTTGTTATTCATTCATTACTCTTCGTACTGTGTTCGATATTCGCTACTCTACTCATACTTACTCCTTACTCTTGCATACTCATCACTCCATGTTTATTACCTTACTCGTACACGATCCTTACTCTGTACTCGTTACTATACTTGTGCATACTCACTACTCAATTCTCCGTACTTACTCTTACGTACTCAATACCCAATGCTTACTCATACATACTCGATACTCGGTACTCAATACATACTCATACTCACTTCCTACTCAGTACTCATTACTTTGCTCATACATACGCAATACTCATTACTCATTACTTTGGCCTCTGGGCGGAGTCATACGCAAGACTCACCACCGGACCTACAATACGAGGGCTATACGCTTAGCTCCTCAAATACTCAAATGCCCGCTTTTACCGGACTACTCAAATTCCCAACACTCTTCTCTCAGAGTACATTGCAATCTCATGGACTAGCCTAGGAGTATCTCTCTCGATAACCTCCACTAGCTTAGGGAATTACCACCGACTAGTATCCTCAGATTTAAGGGTTTCCCCAACGTATCGAATACTCTCATGTTCGGGACGTACTTACATCAGTCGGGTCCTCTCATAATGGGTCGACTAGTACTAAGGGGTTTGGAGATCCCTCATCATTCTTTACTACTCTCATGGTTCATGTCTTGCACCAAGATTAATTCCTCTATTAGAGGTTACTTATATACTTCCACTACTTTTGTTTGTGGATTGTTCAATTCGGTTCTCCTACCGTCATCGGAAGGTTATTACACCCGTACACTCTCCCACATTCTAGTGAGTTTCGTTGGGTTGCGTTATCGTTTGTTGATTCGTTAATTTAGTGCGTTGCTACGGTTCCATTAGTTCACAACATGACTCTTACTACGAGCCACTACACAACAAGACTCATCTATGTGTCGTACTACGCACCAAAGGAAGCCACACAATCAATCAAGAAGGGTTAGCTCACACAACATACAGCAAGACATATAATGAAAGGCAATAAACCGTTTTCATGCTTTAGTCTTGATTAGCCGGCATACAGCACACAAATCAACGTAACTCGGTTAGCATACGGGGCATGAGGAAATCATACCTTTCACCGGAGTTAGCTTTACCATGTGTTCCCTTGTTCCTTGGTTCACACTTGTTCCACTGATAATGTTTCCAACATTGTTATTAATACTATGCTCATACGATATACAAGTAATTACTACTCCCTTACTTACCCCGTTATCCCGGTACACTTAATGTTCTTATACTTACAACTTCCTTAACTTGTTTCCTTACTCACATGTGCATTTCCTCATCCTTTCTTTCCATTAATGTTGTGTTACTACATTTACATATACCTATGTTTATAGGCATATACTCATATACATATGATAACTCTAATCATATATATATTTTTTGTTTTGACTCGACCGACCTTACCCAGGGTCGGTCCCAAGGTCGGTCGAAGTCAGTAAGGAGTTGCGCTGGAAAATTACAGGGCCGACCGACCTTGCAAGTCCGGTCCCAAGGTCGGTCCATTCCAGTGAGTTACCTAACGGAAAATTTTAGCCCGACCGACCTTGCAAGTCCGGTCGCAAGGTCGGTCCATTCCAGTAAGTTATAAGATGGGAAAATTTTGAGTCGACCGACCTTGCAAGTCCGGTCGCAAGGTCGGTCCATTCCAGTAGGTTGTATTACGGGAAATTCTTCTGGCCGACCGACCTTGCATGTCCGGTCCCAAGGTCGGTCCGTTCCAGAAGGTTTCCGTCTTTTGCAAATCTGGGCTCGACCGACCTTGCAAGTTCGGTCCCAAGGTCGGTCCGGCCCAGTACTTCAGTTTTCATTTCTGTTTTCAGTCCTCTTCTTTACCCATTACTTCTCCATTGTTCCTACACTTAATCCCACATATTTTAACACTACTTAGGCCCTCAAAATTGCCTTGGTTCATCCCCCAAATACTTTACCCATTTCTAAATCCATATACACAATTTTTCCTCACTTCCTCCAACACTTGTAACAGTTTTTGTTACACTTATGCTACAGATTTTATAACTCAATCCACACATCCAATACCTCTACTACCAATACCATTACTAGCATCCCAAATACAATTCCAATCAATTACCATGTCTATACCCAAGTCCAACATCCATTTCACTACATCTTGCACACTAATTTTTTTCCTAGCTTATCCAATACATTTTTATCACTTCTTGCTAGATTTTTATATACTTTATCCTCATCCTCCAATTACCAATCCATGGTCATTAAACATTTCTACTAACCCCAATACATACCTTGGTTCTCCCATTCACCAAGTCATTCTTTAATGCACAATTCCTACCAAAATTTTGTCATAGCTCACCTATAATTCTTACTTATCCACACATACCCATCATCACCAAAATCATTCCTATTCTAGCCACAACCATACAAGGGTCCTACCAGCAATACAAAGCAATCTTAATACATCTTTAATTCCTCAAAACACAATATCAATACACATACACAATTCCTTGGCTCTAAGGCCTACAATCCACATACTTGTTCACAAATACCCAAACTTTCACAATTACAATTCTACTACATTATTTTGGTTTCTTTAAATTGGTTTACCCATTCCCATTATCCTAATGCATCAAAATTTCGCATTAAGGAAGAGCTCTTACCTTGAGCTTATATTTCCTTCATTTCCTTTCCACTTCTTCTCCTTCTCTTTTTCTTGCAAAATCGGCCATGTGGGGGATGGAGTTTCCAAACTCCATCCCAACACCAAAATTACATGAGGAGAATATAATTAGAATTCTAACCTCTTATAACACCACTAATTAATTTAAGGGTTTAAATTACCACAGGTTAGGGTTTTTACCTTGGAGCTTCTAAGAGAGGTTTTCAAGCCTTGAATGCAAAGGAGGGTTCCTCCACTATTGGAGAGTTGAACCAAGCTCAAACAAAGAAGAACAAGGCATTACAAGAAGGGGCAAAAATCGGCCACCATAGAGAATGGAGGAAAATGGATTTTTCTCGAAACTTTTTACCTCAGGAGGAAGAGGAGACTCCAAGCTCCATAATGGTGTGCTTTTCTCTTCAAATGGGGAAAACCCATGGAGATTAAGTTGCTCATTTTGGATTTTGAAAAGATAGAAATGTAGAGCTTGAAGAGAGGAGTTCAAATATGCATTTTATTTTACATTTGGAGCTCAAATAGAGCTAGAGCTTGTGGAAGAAAGTGAGGAAGCCATGGGAGCTTCCTTTGGGGCTTTGAAATCGCCAACAAGAAGGGAGGAAGGAAGAAGAGAGCTGCAGAGAGGGGGTTCCATCGTGAGAGAGGGAAGGGAATTGGAGAGAGAGAAGAGAAATGAGAGAATAAGAGGAGAGAGAGGGTTATCTACTTTTGTACTTTTTGCTTTTTGCTTTCTTTGATTTACTTATTTGTTACTTGTGTGTGTGTGTGAGAGAGAGCTGTTTACACCAGTAAAAACCGGCCCCCTCTGTAATACTAGCTGGAGCGTTTTTCGCCTTTTACAGAAAACGCTCGTTATTTTACCCGGTTTTGATACTATTCACTAACCGGGCCCGTTTTCCGGAATTTTCTCTTTTCTTTATTTTTATTGGTTATTAAGCTTCCATAAATGCTTAATAATTATTATTTATTAATTTATAATTTTTACGGGTCTGTTTGACCACTTAAAATCACGTTTTCGGGTTTCCTCGAAAAACGTGCGCTAAAGCTCTAGTAGCGTTTTAATACCTTATTTGGCTCCGGTTTCTTCGGGGATCATTCCCGCATACTAATTAGGCATGAATAAGCCTTAGGAATACTTACGATACTATAACCGAGGTCTCGTACCTCCTATGGTTATTTAACGCTCATTTTAGCGTTTTCCGCTTTCTAAGCGTTTTTCTCATTTCTTTTGGATTTATTTTCTTTACCAAAAATTACTTAGGCACTATTAGGCCCTTAAATACTATATTAGAATAATTTAATCACCATATTTAAGTTCGGGGTATTTCAGTGTACCCCATGGTACACCGGCTAATAAAAAAGGCTCCTAGCCGTGTACAACTTAGTACACCATTCACAATTCATTAATTACAACCAAAAATAAATCTATCTAAGTCTTCATCGTCTTCACCCTTCTCGTGTACCTGCGTGTAGTAAAAACATCGCCCCAAGGGGCTCAGCAAAAGATGCGCATAAATTCCGTATATACCGCGTGCTAGCTAGGGCACACCGACTAATTAAGGTCGATTAGGCATGCGGTTCATTTATTTCATACATACATGCTTTGCATACAACATACATGCATATACAATACATTACACGATTCAAGGCAACATTGCAATAACATACACTTTACTTACCTTCACGGTGTTAGCCAAATTACGCATCCGGGTTAATCGGTATGCTTATTACTCCTTTGCTCATTGCACATTACTTACTCTTACTTTACTTACTTACTTTCATTTACTTACTTACTCATTCTTGCTTACTTACTCTTACTCATGTTAAGTCGGTATGACCTCCGGCCCAGGGACTACACCGTCCCACCACCGGGATTTACTTGACTCACCAATCCGGGATGCTACCCATTTAAGGGGTTTGGGCCGCGGACCAGTTTAAGAGTCAGGAATTGGATCCAACCTCTTGTGTCTCCGCATCCTCACGCGTGGCCGAAGCTATATCGGACTTCTACTCATTCCAATTTAATTACCAATTTAAGTTAGATTGGTTAGCTTGTTAGGAATCAGTTAGAAGTCCAATCACAAACACATTCGGTCACAGTACAATGAATCATACATACACACACTCATATTCATCCATACATTTCATGAATTATACAAACTATGATTTAAGAAATTATTCAACAAGATACAACACTACATATTCACAAGTAAGCATAATAACTCCGATTCGTGCATTTATCTTATTTGGTGATCAATTAGCACACAACACACAAATCAGAGTAACCAAGATAGCATACGGGGCATGAGGAATTCATACCGTTCACCGTTGTACTTGTATCCGACGTTCCTCCAGTGTTCACAAATCAAATCCTATGATATAATACAATCGAGTGATTAATCTAACTATCATTTACTAAACTCGATTACTCTAACGTTTCCTAACTCATACTTACTATACCTTTACAATTCTTATACTTACATATGGTTTACTTACTCTTTGTTACTTTTAAAACTTGTTCATACTCTTAATGACCTTTAAACATCCTTAATTAAGTCCTATTTACCTTATACTACCATTACTATTCACTTCCTTACCTTAGTACCCATTTAATAAGCTTAGTTTTACAAGTTTGTGTTGGTCTGGGACCTTGTCCAGGTCTTAAGTCCCGGACCAACAGGTGGTCCAACTCTCGGGTCATTTTTGGTGCCTGGTCCGGGTCCTTGTACAGGGGTCAAGTCCCGGACCATCAAGTATGTCCAATCTCGAACAGAAATTTCAAGTGGTCTGGGTCTTCTTACATAAGGTAAGTCCCGGACCAAGACTTAGGCAACTCTCGGTGTGTTTTTGTAGGGTGGTCCAGGTCCTTGTATGGGACTTAAGTCCCAGACCACCATCTTACTGCAACTCTCGGCTATTTTAGTCAACTGGTCCGGGACTTAGTCCTAGACTTAAGTCCCGGACCATGCTATCAGTTTTACAGATTTTACAGTTTTCTTTATCTGTTACAAACCAAAATTTGCCTAATTAATCCCCCATTGTTCCTAAACTTAATCCCACATATTTTAACACCTAATTAGCCTCCTAAACATGTTTAATTCCTTTACTAACCTATTACACCTTTTATACTAATTCACTCTCATATTTTTTAAGTTTCTCATCTCAGCACTTACCTTATCTTCCTTTGGTTGGATTATGCTACAGATTTTAAACTCTTACTTTCCCCATCTATTGCTCCCTCTTATAATGCCACACTAGCTATCTCTCATGACCTACCAACTAAACAGCTCCAATTAAAATCTGTTACAAGGACATACTTTTACCTAGTTTTCTAGTTTCTTAAGTGTTCTAATCCTAGGTAAATTTTCCATAGTCTCCCCTATAATTATACACTCTCACCACTTTGTTTCACTCACATAAATGATCCATACCACCTGTTTATAGCCAATATCAATATACCCAACTCTCATACACAAATACCACACTAAACAACATTAAATCCCTACACTCAAACATTAATTTCCCATCTATGTTTTAACATGTTTTAAAATGTCTTTTAAGGGTTTAAAAATAGTTTGGTTCTTTCCTACATTATACCTCTACTCATTACCATTGTACACTACACATTTATACCACTAAAATCTATTACATTACACATTACTAAACTACACAAAAGATGAGTGTAATTACCTTGTTTCTTCTTCTAGTTCTTCCTTTTCTCCTTCTTGCTTCTTCCTTCTTCCTTCTCTCTCTTTCCACCGGTTTTAGCAACTTAAATCCTCTAACACTACACCCATATATACACACCATTTTAATACACTAACTAACCCTTAATCATTCTTTAAAGCTTAATGCATATTTTAGGGTTTAGAAATTCCATTACCTTGTAAGGGTATAAGTGAAGCTTGGTATGGCTCAAGAACAATATTTCTCACCCTCCAAGAGTGCCAAAATCGGCTAGAGTACAAAGGGGCAAACAAGGGTTTAGCTTTAAATTTCGTTTTGCCCACAAGGCTAGAAAAACAATGAGGTTTCAAGAATATTTTTACCTCAAGATGACAAGGAGAAGGAGGTGGTTCTAATGGTAGTCTTGAAGCTCCAAATGCTCCACACCCATGGAGATGAAGATGCTCCTTTACGGATTTTGGAAAGAGGGAAATACTCTCCTTGATGAGAGGAAGACAATGGTGTAATTTTTATAATTTTTGGAGGAGGTTTAAGGGAGTAACAAGAGGAGAGAAGTGGAGAATGGTGTGAGTTCTCTTATTTCTCCATTGTTGTCGCCAGGAAGAAGAAGAAAGAATCAGAGAGTGAGGGAGATGGGGGCTGTGTACGTGAGTGAAGAGAATGGGGTAGGAGAGAGAATGTGAGGTAGAGTAGTAAAGTAGTTTACTTTATTGTTTTTAATTGTTTTGTTGTTTTGTAAATAACAGAGGATAAGTGAGTGTGTGAGAGAGGAGGGATTGGGGCCGGCTGGCACACCGCACACACACACACACACACACACACTTTACATTTTTATTTTCAAAAGTGGACACATAAGTTTGAGTTATTTATGTTTCTACCCCACAACTTCCCGTTTTTGACAGTTTTTACGAATTTCTCGTTTTATTGATTTTATTGGTTCTAAAGTTTCACTAATATTTATTAATGACTATTTAGTTGACCAAAATTGTTACGAGTCTATTTGACCCGTTTAAAGTCACGTTTTCCCGGTTTCCTCGAATAACGCACTTTAAGGTTTGTTAGTGTTTTGATCCGTTTTAAGGATCCGTTTTCTTCGGGATTTGTTCCCTCATGATTGTTTAGACATAATTCAGCTTCTAAATTACTTATTAATCTAATTAATCACTATTTTTAATTACGGGGTATTTCAGTTACCGTTGGTAATTACTTGGGCCAGGAAGAGGTACACGTACTAGGTCACTGTTCACGTACAATAGGACTGCATCCAGTACAAAGTGAATTAAAAGTTACTGTTGGTAATTACTTTTGCCAGGAAGAGGTACACATACCAGGTCACTGTTCATGTACAATAGGACTGCATCTAGTACATAAGGTACATGTACTAGGTTACCGTTTTTGAACTTGTAACCTTGTGATTAGTTCATGACCAACCTCTATATAAGGGATGCCTCCTCCATTTCATCTTCACACAATCACTCTCCATATTCTCAAATCTCTCTATCTCCTGACACTCTTCCAAAAAATATTTCGTAAAACTGTCCAAGTAGCTAGACATGAGTCAATCTTCAGATTCCGATCATGATTTTGTTCCAACACTTTTTTTAAAAAAAAAACCAGCATTGATTACAACAAAAAAGTAACAAGCATAATTCGCTACTAATCAACTACAAACTTCTTGGGTTAAATTACTTTTAGATATCATTTTTTGAAAAAAAAACACACACACAACATTACATGTTTACAACGTCAATGTGATTTAAAAAAAATATGTATTGCGGTGATTAGTAATTTTGTACTATGAATAGCAACCCCTTTTTTTATTTCACGTTTAAAAATGGGTATACAAAATTATGAGTTGATGCCAATAATATAGAACAATAGTTCTAAACTAGTAGTTTTTTTCTAAACACTTGTTCTAAAAACTATTTAAGTAATTATAATATTATTTTAATTTGCAAAATTTGTAGTAGAAACTTAAAAAACTTGTATTATGGATATTTGGGGTACATAATTACTAAGACTGACATAATAATCAGTTTTACTTTAGACTATTTTGCTAAAATAAAATTATCAAGAGTTTTCTTATCTACTAAAGACTAAAAATGATTTTTGTAAACATATAATTTTGGAACAAATAGTACATGTTAATATAAATAAAAATGATAATATATAAAATTTAGTGATATCATGGTGATATTTTACAAAATGTTATTGGGACAAACAAATATCTAATGACATAAATAAACTATATAACCAAAATACTAAAACTGATTTAAGCATGTACCGGAGGGAGCTGGTGTTGTCAAACTCATGCATTTGTATATGAAATCATCATTGAGCCCATCCAGAAATTTCATTAATTGGTCTTGGTCTTTATTATCTTGCATTGCCTTTGTCGCACGACACTTGCACTCACAAACACATTTAGGGTTCTTTCTTGCATAATCGAGACTCCTAAAGCTTTTTGAGCTTTGGGAAGTATGCACTCACACTGTAATCTTGTTGATGTAGTCGGCTAATTTCTCTCTGAATAGAGTAAATTTCAGGTCTGTTTGCCAAATCATATCTTCTGTACAAGCGGACCCACAGTTGATGCGCATTTGGGAGTAGATTATGCTCTCGCCAATTTTTTTGTCTACAAAATTTAGTATCGAATTCGTAACCATATGATTGCATTGTTCCCAAATTGGATACCTCTCGGATGAAATGTCTAGTTCTCCAATCTGGTCATTAACCATCCCGAACTTGTTCTTCGATTTGAGCATGATAGTGGCCACCCGTTTCCACTAATTGAAATTTTGTCCATCTTTGTATCTTGTAGTAAGAATGCAAGAAGAATCTGATGGGTGAAGATACGTGGGTCGTTGTACGTAGTCGAGCTTGTTGAGTCGACGTTTTCTTGAACGCCCGAGTCCACACTCTCTTCTTTATCTTGTTCCCTTTATGTCTCTGATTCGATCCTGCATGTCTCTTCATTACCATTGTTGCTGAAGTTTATTGTCGGTGAAGAAGCTCTGATACCATGTCAGGCTTGCTCATTATCAAAGATTCAGAAGGATAAGCAAGGAAGAAGAAGACCGGAAGAAACAAAGAGAACGAGTTTTGTATTGAGTATATTCTATGTTCTACTCTGTTACATTATGTAAATGATTTATATACTAACAAAGTATAGAGGAGAGTCGTGGGTAGAGTCGAGAGTTACATGTGTAATACTTATTATATTACAGATAATGTAACATACAACAAACACTACACATTATACTATATTCCTAATGGAATATGTACATTTACCCATTGTTTAACCGTAGCACCACCTACAAAAGTTACTCTACAAATCCTCTACGTACCCTCGGACCTCTAGCACAATCTACCATAGGTTTTCATGTTTCATCCAAACAGCATCCTCCTTATTCTCTCCCACCCACCAGACAAGAAACTTGAACCTCTTGTTCTTCTTGCCCCAAATTTGATGCTCTAGGATCTGCTTGATTCTTTTCATGTAGACCTCAAGCATAGTTGGTGGTGGCCTAGTCACTTGCATGTGATCGCCTTCCTTATCCTCCACATAAGGCTTCAGGCAACTCATATGGAAAGTTGGATGGATATTCAGTCGTTCGGGTAAGTCCAAAGTGTAAGCAGGCAAGCCACACATTCGAACCACTGTAAAGGGACTATGGTACCTTTGCAGCAAACCTTTGTGGAACCTCCTCTTAATGTTCTTCTGCATTTGTGAAGTAACCTTAAGCAAAACCTTGTCGCCTATCTCAAACTCAAGTGGCCGGCGGTGAGCATCGATACCTTTCTTCATCCTTGTTTACGCCCTCTCGAGACTCTCCCTTGCTTTTCTGAACGTTTGCTCTCGATCTAGCACGAACCGATGTGCAGCTACACAATCCCGGGTCCCGACACCTCCCACGGCCTCTTCAGGATTCAGTGGTTTCCATCCCATGGCCACCTAAAAGGGACTCTTCCCTGTGGCACTGCTCTTCTCCAGGTTGTAGCTAATCTGAGCATCATCAAGTTACGCTACCCTACTCATATGTGGAGCCGACACAAATTGTCTCAAATACTCCTCAAGCAAAGCATTGACCCTCTCCGTCTGGCCATCAGTCTGAGGATGATAAGTAGTAGAGAACTTCAACTGTGAGCCCATAACACCGAACAATGAGTTCCTAAGCCTCCCCGAGAATCGTGCATCTCGGTTACTCAATATGTCTCGAGGTAAGCCAAAGTACTTAACTACATGGGTGAAGAACAATCTCACCATCACATGTGTAGTACATTCTACAGGTGCTGGAATAAAGATACCATACTTCGAGAACCTATCAACCACAACCAGCACTGAAGACTTCCCATCCACCTCTAGGAACCCAAGAATGAAGTCCATGGATATGCTTTCCCAAGGTCTCTTAGCAACGGGCAAAGGATTAAGAAACCCGGTTTCCTTCTTCCTTTCAACTTTGTCCACTTGACACATATGACAAGTCTTCACAAAGTCCCTAACATCCCGAACCACCTTCGACCAATAATAACTCTGACCTATTAATGCTAAAGTCCTGTCCAACCTATATGTCCTGCCCAATAGGTATCATGAACCTCTCGCATCAACTCCAATCTGATGCGGCTTGCTGGAACCACCGTAGACATATTCTTCTTCAAGAAAAGCAAACCATCCCGAAGCTCAAACCTCTTGGTCTATTTCTTAGTTACCTAGCCATGATTTGCTGAGAGGATGGATCAGCCATAGCTGCCTCCCGAATCCTCTCCACCAGATCTGATTGGATTCGTGACACGCTGGCTATCACAGCTTGGCATCATCAACTTGGTGCATCGGGCACCACATTGCCCTTCCCTGCCTATGCACCCACTCGAAGTTATACTCCCCCAGAAACTCTTGTCATCGTGCTTGTTTTGGGTACAACTTCTTTGGAGTACTGAAATAGGTATTGGTCATGTTATCCGTCACCACAACAAACATTGTACCAAGGAGATAGTGTCTCCAAATCTTAAGACTATGCACTACAGCCAACATCTCTTTCTCATGGGTAGAGTATCTCTCTTCTGCACCCTTAAGCTTCTTTTAAACGTGCATGGCTGCCACATTTCACCAGCGCTCCACCCAGGCCTCTATCAGAAGCATCCATATGCACCTCTAACGGTTTGTCAAACTCTAGCAGCCTTAAGATACTTTCCGAGGTCACCTGCTTCTTAAGCCATTCAAAGCATCCTCATGCACCCCCGACCAAAGCCAGATGCTATTCTTCCTCAGAAGGTTAGTCAACCGGACATACTTCTTGGAATAATCCTTGATGAACCTTCGGTAGTAGTTGGCCAGCCCAAGGAAAGATCTTAACGCCTTTACATTCCTAGGTGCAGGCCAATCCATAATTGCCTTCACCTTCGTGTCCATCGTGATAGCTCCATTCTCTTTAACATGACCAAGGAGCTGAATTCGCCTCTAAGCAAAAGAACACTTTTCCCTCTTGAGATAGAGCTTGTACTCCCGAAGCTTGTCAAAGACTCTCTTCACATGCTCTACGTGCTCTTCAAGGTTGGTTTTGTACACAACAATATCATCCAGATAGACTACCACGAAGCCATCCAATGCAATACCTTATTCATTAGGTTGTAGAACATTACAGGAGCATTACACTAGCCAAAAGGCATCACCAAGAACTCATATGATCCATAGCGAGTCACACAAGTCGTCTTACCTTAATCACCCTCCGCTATCCTCACTTGCCAATAACCCAATATCAAGTCCATCTTGGTATAGATCCTTGCCTTGACGAGTATATCAAACAAGTCTTCCTGGGAGAAATAGGATACTTGTTCTTAACAGTCGCCCGATTCAACGCCCTGTAGTCGATGCACAACCTCAAGGAACCATTGTGCTTCTGGTGAAACAAAATTGGTGCTCCATAAGGTCCCCTTGAAAGATGAATAAGACCTCAACTTAGAAGTCCATCCAACTGCTTTCTCAACTCCTTCAATTCCATTGGTGCCATTCGATAGGGTGGTTGGGCAGGAGGTACCGCTCTTGGGACTAACTTTACTTGGTGATCTGTCTCACGTTTTGAAGGTATGGCCTTGGGTAACTCGTCTTGCATCAAGTCATTGTACGACTTCATGAGACCCTTCATCACCGTAGGAACTTCTCCTACTTCTTCCACTTTTTGCGACCCGACCACTATCAACAAAAACCTCTAGAACCGTCTGACTGACCATCAACCAGGGCTTCACTTGCCTGCGGCTCCTCTGAACCTTCATCCACCTCCATGTCAACTATCGTTGGTAAAGGTGTAGTCTTTCTAGCTTCCAAAGCTGCTAAATCTGCATCTCTCAACCCTTTCATGAATCAAGGCATCCATTCTATCATGATCATGAGACCATTCAGATTTAAGGCTAGCATCGCCTTGGTTGCTCTATGAAAAGACGCTCCTAGGATCATGGGGAAGTCCGGTATCTCAAGAAGTTCAAAGTTCACATCACCTTGTATTATACCCAAAATTTTAACCGTCCGGGATAGAGTCTCTAAGGTATAAGTGTTGTAAAGGGTATTCTGGCCAAATAATAAGGAATACCGGTCTATTGGCCTGTTCCGGAGGGTTAGTGACAGCTTAGTCTTCCCGAGGAGCATTTTAGTAATTTTTAGGGGTCATAAGCCACCCCGTAAGCTTTCTCTCTCCCTCGAAAACAACTGAAATCAACACGTAATGCCTAGAAATGTTAACACATGATAGAGGATGACATTTATAGCGTAATGCCCTTGGAATTTTGATTTTTTTTAATTTCTAATTATTTTCTATTAATTTTTTATTGAATCTGACAACAAAATTGAATTTAAGAATATTCCATTATCCGAAAATTCTAATTTTTCTTTAAAACATCATAAATATCTTCCTCTACATATGGTTAAAATTTCATAGCCAAACTCACTCTAGAAATCACTTGTCCAAATCTCGGTAAACTTCGGTTTTTACCGAGTTTACTCTATAATTAGAGATACCTATATAAGGGACCTTAACCCTTGAGCAAAACACAACTCCAAGAACCCTAGGAAGTCATAAAACACAGCCGTCACCAAGCTCCCATGTTTTTACACATCCGAGCACCGAAATCACATTAAAACCCTCTCAAAATCACCATCAAAACACTTTTCCAATTCCCATAACATCAACCATCATCAAACCCGCACCAAAACAACATCAAAATGTGAGGAACATCAAGAACATCAAGGAGTTAAAAGCTCTGGTCAGAATCATTTCAGATCCACAATCAACGAGGCTCTTGAAGTATCCCGACGTGAAGGATCACTTTAGTTACAAAGGTAATTAAGGTAGGAAAATAGGTTTTCTCAATTCTTTAGTCTTTAATTACATTCTGTTAAAATTTGGTTCAAACGAAAATTTTTAGGCTTCTGAGTTAACGTTTGTCTTTGTTTTTTTTAATAACTTGTGCATTAAGTTTCTTGTTTAATCCGACTTCAAACTAAAATATTTTGAACACTAACATATTGGAAGTCTTTCAGGCTACACACCCATAAATTTTTAGCCGACAACACCTCCAAGAAACGCACAAATGCCACTATCCGTGGCTAGTCTGTGCCCTTGGACGGACTGTCTGTGATCTCAGACGACCTGTTTGTGGCCACGAACAGCTTGGACGGCGGTGGGAATTAATTTTTAAAATGTTTTTAGGTTTTCTAATTCATGTCCGGGCCCACTGTAACAGCCCAAGGTCCCACATGTGTGATATTATCCAATTTGGCACACCGGCCGCACGGTTTTGCTCTTGGGTTTCACCCCAAAAGGCCTCACACAAGGGAGAGGTATCCATGCACCTATAAGGTGCACTTCGTGCTCCTCCCCAATCGATGTGGGAGGTAGCCCATCTCTGCATGTTACACTCCGTTCTCCTCCCCCTCACGGGAGCCCAGCGTCCTCGCTGACACACTGACCTGGGTCCGGCTCTGATACCATTTGTAACAGCCCAACCGCTAAGCTTACCATTACCTCTTAAACTATCACAATTTACCATTAAACCCGCAACGGAACTCTAAGTACAAAGGAGGGTGATACAATGCCGTTAGCCACCCTCGTGGCGAACCAGGCCTAACTCAAATACAGTAACAATCTGATGGACTGGAACAACCGGGTACACAATACAAATACAATACTCAATTCATTTCTTTACTATACTGAGTCTACAATATACGGATACCGATAACATATTCGGTCTTACACCTTATTCAAATACATGAGAAATTAAATTTTAACTACCCATGCTAACCACCGACCCCGTCCTACACTCCAACGGTATCGACTCCGGTGTACCTGCAAATAAAAAGATACCCCTAGGGGCTCAGCTTAATGCTGCATATGAGATTCGCATACCCCGCGTGCTAACCGGGGTATGCCGACTACTTTCGTCGAGAGCATGGAGTTCATTTTAATTCATACATCATGCATATAGTAATACATTATATATGTACACTACATAAGGATTCGACAATCAATCATGGGATACAATCCCTACCTAACATAACAAGGTTGTTAGTTGTATCAATTTACTCTTAGGCCTTGAGGGTTATACCTCACTATGCCTTGGTTACTCATTCAATAACTCACCCACTCTCTCGGGTTACTTATTCTTATTCTCACCCATTCTCTTGGGTTGCTCATTCTTATACTCACCCATTCTCTTGGGTTACTAATACTCATACTCACCCATTCTCTTGGGTTACTAATACTCAAGCTCTTGTAGTTCTCGAGACACCACAGGTATCCTACGTTACGCTTGTTTCTCTTAATACTTTCCTAAGCCAAAACACATGGCTCTCGAGCATAGTCTTACTTCCCCGGTTTCGACCCTACTCTGGGTCTAGCATGGTGGGAAGGTTCAACTAGCTCTGAGAACTCACTCTTACTTCCTACTACTTTCACATAGGTCCAACTACTCTTAGACTTCTCACATTCCCACACACTCCTCTCTCGGAGTTATAATATAATTAAGTTTATTAGTCTATAAGCATCACTCTCGATGTTTCATAAGACTCTGGGAACATTTCTTAGGTTTGGGTATTCTTAAGTTTAAGGGTTGTCCCAAACTTCCGTATATTTATGCTTTCGGTTATTTTCTTATACCGGGTATAATCCTCATATAGGAGGTTGACCATGTCTCAAGGGAGCTAAATGGTCTCTTAGGTCTCTTTTTACCTTTCTTACAGGTTCACATCTTTGAACTATCTACAATCCTCTAGAAGGAGGTTCATATACCTCTCCACATTTATTTATTTCGTGGATTGTTTTAATTTGGTTTTTCTACCGCTACCGGGTGTTTACTAAACCCATACAACTCCCTCACATGCTAGTGAGTTCACAAGTTTACAATATCGTTGTTCTTAAATAGATAGTTTGTGTGTTGGCACGTTTTCGTTATTTTACGATACAACCCGATCTACGAGTCTCTAGCCAATCGTCACTCAGCTATGTGTCGGTCTATACACTAAGTTAGACCTCACCGGCACTCAAGTATGTTAGCTCATACAATATACAAGAAGACATACAAATCAAGCAATGGTTCATTTTCATGCTTTAGTCTTGATTAAGCCGGCACACAAACACACAAATCAACGTAACACGGTTAGCATACGGGGCATGAGAAAATCAAACCTTTCACCGGGATTTTACTTTTACCATGTCATCTCATCATGCTCGGTTCACACATGATCCTCTGATAATGTTCCAAACATTATTGTTAATACTAAGCTCATACGGTACATAATTAAATGCTACTCCCGTACATACCCCGTTGTCCCGTTAACTCGGTTTTACTCTTGTTAATTTGAGTTCTTACTTCACACTCACTTCTAACACTTTCTTACACTTCTTAGGGCCTTTACATGTCACCAAACATGGTCTAAACATCATCTAACATCATTAACATTCAAACCCTCATCATTATAAGGCTTTAAAATACTCACGGGACAATTTTGGGGGTGGTCCGGGACTTGGCCCTTACCATAAGTTCCGGACCAATGCAAGGCACTAACTCTTGGCTGAAAAAATGACATGGTCCGGGATGTTGTACCTAGAGCAAGTCCCGGACCAGCTGCTTGATCCAACTCTCGGCGCAAAATTAAGGGTGGTCCGAGACTTTGTCCAAGGACCAAGTCCCGGACCCTGCTAAAACCTGCTACATACATGATTTTTCAACCCCAATTCAATCCTTAATCCACACTTAAACTTTCCCTAATCTTTCCACAAGTTCTCTACATGTTTAATCCCCTAAAACATGCTCTAAACCTCCTCCAATCATAGGTTTGATCCTCACTCAAATTCTTGCTCGAATTCATAAATTTTGCATTCTCAATTTGCACTAATGCACACTTGTGCATTTTCTAACTCCTCTTGGCACTTGAATTTTTGTTCTCATCTCATTTGACCATTCCAAATCCTCCAAGACAATGCACCACTCATACCAAGTTTCATGTCTCACCCTTAATGCCTCAAATCTTCTTTGTTTTCCTAAAATTCCTAAGGCACTTAAACAACTCCTTTTCCTATAGATTTTTGCACAAACCTCCTACCTTTAAACAAGCATTCCCAAAGTGGTTTACTAGCTCAAATCAACCTCCATTCATACCTAGCTAACCCTAGGCAATTCTTCACTCAAAACACCACTTAAATCACTTAGATTTCTACCGGAATTTCGCCATAGTCCGACTACTTTTTTAACATTGCCCAAAGCTCATCACATCACTTAATTCCTCCTAAAACCAACCAAACCCATCATGGGTTCTACCAGCACACACAAGTTCATCAATACTCATCAATTCTCCAAATACAACAGAATGCATAATTCATAAAATGCATAGCTCTTAAATGAAACAATAAATTCACAAACTCTTCCTCACTTGCATTAATACCACACAAGCACATTACTACCACAACTCATGCGAGGTTCATTCATTTAATTAACCCATCCCAAATTCTAATAACACTTAGTTAGGCTCTAAGGTAGATTATTTACCTTATATTCATAAGCCCTTTCTTTGTCATTCTCTTCTCCTCTTCTCCACTTCTCTTCACTCCAAAATCGGTCAAGGCAATTCTCTTGCCCAATACTCTAGACCAATGTACCAATGGACATGAGGAGTACCAGTTAGCTCTTTTAGTTGTGAGAAAACTCATGAATTCAAGAAAAGAGCTTAAGGCATAAAATTGGACATTACCTTAGGAAACCCTAGAATTGATTTTGCCATGAATCAAAGGAGGAGCTCCAACCCACCATTGGAGGTTTGAATATATGCTCAACAAGGAAAGAAACAAGGTATTAAGAAGGGCAAAAATCGGCAAACCTAAGAGAATGGACAAAATGAGCTTTTCTCTTGAAACTTTTTACCTTGTTTGAAAGAGGAAACTCCAAGCTCCAAAATGGTGTAGTTTATTCCTCAAATGGGTAAAACCCATGGAGATGAACTTCTTCCTTTTTTAATTTTGAAAAGAGGGAAGTGTAGAGCTTGATGAGAGGATCACAAATATGTAATTATTTTTGTGATTTAAGCTTGGAGCTAGCTTGGGCAAGAAGAAGAAGAGTGGAGAAGCCATGGATGGTCTTCATTTCCGTCCAGCAACAGAGAGGGAGGAGAAAATCGGTGGGAGAGGGGAGAGGAGGAAGAAGAAAGGAAATGGGAGGAGAGAGAGGGAGATAAGTGCTTTATGCCTTTTTGCTTTTTACTTTTCCCTCTCTTTCTTTTTCTTTTCTTTCTTTCATTAGTTAGTGTGTGAGTGTGTGAGAGGATACAAAAACCGGCCCCCACCGTATTAGTAAGCTGGAGCGTTTTTCGTCTTTTACAGAAAACGCTCGTTATTTTACCCGGTTCGGCACTATTCACTCACCGGGCCCGTTTTTTGGATTTTTCTCATTTATTTATTTTTGTTAGTTCTTAAACTTCCATTAATACTTAATTATAGTTATATAATCAAATATAAATTTTTTACGGGTCGGTTTGACCACTTAAAGTCACGTTTTCGGCTTTTCTCAAAAAATGTGCTTTAAGGCTCCGTTAGCGTTTTAATCCATTACTTGGATCCATTTTCTTCGGGAATTATTCCCACATACTAATTAGGCATAATTAAGCCTTAGGAATCCATCTCGACCCTAACCGAGGTCATATACCTCCTATACTCATTTAATGTGTGTTTTAGCGTTTTTCGCGTTTTACACATTTTCTCTTTTCTTTTGGTTTTATTCTCTTTGTCAATACTCTCGAGGCACCATTAGGCCTTTAATAATCACATTATGATAATTTAATCACCATTTTTAAGTCTGGGGTATTAAATTCTACCCCCCTTAAAGATGTTTGCCCTCAAAGTTGGTGAATCTAATATCGTTGCTCGAATAGGTACTCTATGCAAAGGTCGTAATCTCTATACGACTTTACAGACTCTTAGGTCTGTCTCTATACTCGCTACTCATACCACACACATATCACAACATGTATAGCAACGAAAAAATACTTTTTTGTATTCTCCCATGGAATCGGTCCGAAGACAAGAAGGCACTACAGTCCTCGAATCCATATTGGGTAATACACTACCGATCCCTCAGGTACCAGTCACGTTGAACACTTACGCTTTCTGGTTCACGGCCGTTTCATGACAAATGGGCACTTACTCTCTCTGGCCCACGGTCCCTTCGGTTCTGTCAAAACGTTACACATATACATATCCTCAAGCACTCTGGTTGACTCACTCAACACAGGACATTCCAGGGTACTCTCCCCGTCCTGCTGTCTTAGGAAAATTACACACTGTCACCGCCCCAACCGGTCACTTAGGAACACTGCACGTACGATGCAATGGTTTCAAAACCATTTTTCACCTTCATGCTCGAAGGAAGATCCTTTTTCAAATTATATTTGAAAATTCTTTTTAAAACATCATACAACTCCAAATCTGGTTTGTGGTAGCTGTATCTTTTCTTAGCGTGATTACTTGTGACCACTTATAGGGAGCTTCAAGAATCATCCAACCCTGATGTGATCAGCATCAGTGTTGAACTATCCTTCCACCCAAATTTGTGTTCGGTTTCCCTTGATCGCTAACAGATCAAGTTCCACCTCCCACGTCAGTTTCAAACAGTCAGATAGTCAAACATTTTCATTTTCTATCTTTTACTCTTTCTAGTCATATTCATAAAACAATCCATTTTAATTTATCTCTAATTCCTAGAACTTAGGTCATCCGTCATTATCATTGCTTCACTACTTTTCCTAGGCATCCCATACTTATGGCCTCATTTCCTCAAATTGTTACTCAATTTAAAACCTTCATCATACAACTTCAAAGGGTGGAACTCACTCCATCCATAATTCTCAAATAAAATTACCTAGGGAAACTCACTTCCTCCTAGGTTACACATCGGTTTCATACCGATTCATACTCGTCATACTCATGTCTAATCTCAATAGACATATACTATAGGGATTCTCACTTCCCAGGAGTTTCTCTACTCCTCTTTTCATAAATAATATATACATGTTACTCGCATCACACATGCGCAATAACCCTTATTACACAATGAATGGGTACACACGTTTATGTAACATGAGTTCCAATCATTAAAACAATTTCTTCTGTGCTATACACATAGTAGTTTATGCATCTATATGTGAAACATACTCTAAGCGGTTTCTCTCCCTACCCCCCTTAAAAGGGGTTACGTCCGCGTAATCGACCATATGTTATCACTTAACATTGGTTCACTAATTCAGGAAGTGTTTTAACTTCGATGCGGTTAATTAACTCGTAACCAAGTTCGGTTCTAGCCTCCAAGGCTTCAAGGAGTTTATGATTAGCCAATTACTTACATTTTCCAAGCATACTTAGCCTTTGAATTACAGCCCACTAGCTTCTGCTGTGTGACCTAATAACTAGAGCTTAATTCATCCTTTTGGATACTCTTAATGTGTTACACATCACCTTTTATCTTAGGAATAAGGTTTCTCCATCCTCGCGTGGTATCACTTACCTTATGCAAATTCGATGAGTTATAGATTTTCTCTCCAGCTCTCTGGGAATCCATTTTGTATAGCCCTAAGCACCTTGTGACTATTCACTTACTTTTCCCGACATACTGTCGGTTGAGGTCAAGCTACTACTTAATATATGGTGCTTCCTCAATTAATAGTGGCTTCTGACTTATGTCAATTCATCTGTTTCTGTACAAGAATTCTTCATTCATACTACCCTGCATTTACCATGCATCGGTCCTGGGACCTGTGGGTTATGGCCCACGTTTTTCGTGCGTCTTTTGCCAACGGCCGCATGGTTATGTCTCTAGGTTTTCTCTCAACAGGTTTGCGCCATGTTCGTTGACATTTCCCAAATTCCTAGCTATCCCACTAGATCATTACTGCACAAGTGCAATACCAAAACACTCAGTCCTACAGAGTGTAGAGGCGTAAACGCTTGGCAGTAAATCTCTTATGTGATCGCAATAGGAATGAACATTGTTTCCTTGTAGTCCGGTCTGTCTACCATCCTTATTCATCAACTCCA
The DNA here is from genome assembly GCA_023374045.1 of Limonium bicolor. Classification (NCBI taxonomy): domain Eukaryota; kingdom Viridiplantae; phylum Streptophyta; class Magnoliopsida; order Caryophyllales; family Plumbaginaceae; genus Limonium; species Limonium bicolor. The sequence continues at coordinate 186,965,565 of CM041782.1, forward strand.
TATCATTATTTGTCTATACTCTTACAATGGTCGCTCACTACGTACCATGTTCTTACTCATTTACATACTACTTTCGTTTCCTCTCATGTATTCCCGTCATTTATACTATGGCTTGCCATTCACTTGGCTCAATAGAATATATTACTCTTTTAAATTCTCTCTGCGCTCCTTGCGCATTGTTTACCTGAAATTCGTATTGGACACGTACTGTGTTTACTACTCAACCGATTACTCTCTCGGTTTCCGACCATTGCTATCAAGCCTTTCTAAATACTATTTCTATTCAAATTACTCCTTGGCAATAAACACATGATCAAGTTTCACTACACCGCTCTAGCGGTTTCACATTACATTCTTTGGTGGCAGCCTTTCTCTGGAGGGTCCACATAATTGCCACTCCATATGCCCCATAACAACGAGGGGTATCCCCACTCTAAGGTTGTGGTTCATTCTCTACCATTCCTCTTATGCCTTTATGCATAGGTTTTTGAACATTTGGATCTACAAGTTGTAGTTGGTTTTTCCGGCTTACAAGCCACATCGTCTGGAGCTTTGCTCATTGTGAGTTGTTCATACTTCTCCGTACACCTTCCAATGGTTTGGAGGTAGTACCGGGTTCCTCAACATGGTTGTTGCATCACGCTTCCGTCCATGGGAGGCCCTTTAAGTATCTGGATATTAATCTTCACCCTTTGGCAACTAGGGTGTTCCCTTGTTAAGTGGGATCCCTTCGGGGTTCTACCCGAGTGTTTGCTTTAATACTTGTGTTCTCAACACGATATCTCGTTCAACTACTGTTGACTCCGGCACCCTACACGGATTGCTCCTGGGTGTTACTGAGTTACGCCATTACATCTGGCTTGAACTCATAGGTATGTTCAGTTTCTTACCCCGCCTTGCGGTTATATATATTTTGATCTATCCCATTTAGGGTTGTAACGTCTCCCATTCTCGGTAGACCATTGATTCTTTCTCCTTTACCATCGTGGTCAGGTCATTAATCACTTTAGTGAGGTATGCTGTGGGAATTCTATCCCATTCATCAAACATTGACATGTTCATTTTAGGCCTTTGCCGTATTGTTTATGCTGGGTATTCATTCCAGTTACCATGTGTTTCCTTCGTGATTCCTGAGACATATCCAATGTCTATACTTAATATTTTGTGCTTGCAGCACTTATTAACGCTACATATTTAGGCTCATCGTCTTACTGGGTTCTTCTCCTTGATCATTCGTGGTAGTCAATTGTTCTGGTGTGAATTGGCTCTTTCGTCCGTAGTATGGAGTCGACTACTTCCCGTGTTCTGTATTCTACTTGTATACATACATGGAGTATCTTATTGATACGTTACCACTTACCCGACTAACTCATAAAAGGTCTGTCAGGCCCGCAAGCTCCTTCGGAGTGCGGTCGTCCCATGTCTCGTTTGTGTACACTTTTAGTGTCGGTCACACGCCTAGGTGAAGTATTCTGTTGCCAACTCCTCTTATATCATTCTATGATAACTTACCGTGGTTCTTCTAGTTTAGGTTTTAAAATTTGGGGGTCTTTCGGAAAATTTTATGCTTTGAAAGAGAAATTTGAGTTTTGAAAATAAATCTTCACGGCATTTCAATGTCGGTTGCTTCTTACCAGGTCTAGTGTCTCACGACTGGTATGCTCTTTATTACAGTGGTCAGGCCGTTAGGCCTTTCCGAGGTTTCGTTTCAAAATTCTTAAGGTTTGAGTTGCTATATTGGCTTCTTTCGCCATCTTCGTACTTTGATAAGTACTTCTTGCTTGTTAACGTTCCTCTTAATGGTCCTGTTATTACTGCACTTGCCGTGGCAAGTGCGCGGTACAGGCAGTTTTTAGGTTAACTCATACCGGTCACGGTATTGTTCACATTGTATTTGGTAGCCTTGTCGGCTCTTCCTTTGATCCTTTAGTTGGATAACTGCTCGTCGGAGCTGCTTCTTGTTCGTCTTGACATGACTGTCTTCCATCTAGGTGCTTCTCCCTTCTCGGGAACCCTTATTTACTTAGTTCTGTGTTCTACCTCATTGCTCGTTCCCAAGTCTTTACTGTGGTTACTGAGGTTTAACTCATTTAGGCACTACTTCAGTAGTCCTACTTGGGTATGTCCCGTAAATATGCTCGTAGCTGTTTAAGCTATGTATGCTAGGTGTCATAACCTTTTTGGGTGTGTTAGGGTGGGTGTACCTACTCTTGACTAGGTTCTTAGTTGGTTGGTATACCGTTGGTGGTATTAATTAACTATGGCGGTCCGTGGACTTGTGTCCCAGTTTTCGTTACTTCATCTATTCCGCCTCGTTGCAAGGTTGGTGCTTTCCTTCTTGCTGTTGCTTGGCCAGCCGGGTTCTCGTGACTGCTAAGCATGTCGCCCCATGCTGCCACAGATTCTAGTTCCTTGGATTAGGATTTCTTGATCTCCCGCCTTTAAGTGAGGTTATTGTCATTCAGACGGGAACCGTCTCCAGGATTTCCGGTTCTCGGAATCAACCGCATGACTGGTTCTGGTTCATGTAGAAATATTTAACAACTGCCAGACCGGGTTTCCCGTCTCTCTGGCGTTCTTTCCCGAGCTTTTTAAACACAGGGGTTGTGGAGGGCGGGTTTGGTATTGTAGGTATCCAGATCATACTGGAAATTCCTAACTAGCGCATCTCTCACGCTACCACTCAACCTTTAGCCCTAAGTCTCTAATTCCTTACTCGGTATTTCCTAAGCTCGGTATTTCCAGTCATCAGAGCGATACTGATACCATTTTTAACAGCCTAGGGTCCCACATGTGTGATATTGTCTGCTTTGGCAAACCGGCCGCACGGTTTTGCTTATGGGTTTCACCCCAAAAGGCCTCACACAAGGGAGAGGTATCCATGCATCTATAAGGTGCACTTCGTGCTCCTCCTCAATGATGTGGGAGGTAGCCCAACTTTGGGTGCTACACTCGTTCTCCATTTTAATACCCCGGACTTAAAAATGGTGATTAAATTATCCTAATGTGATTATTAAAGGCCTAATGGTGCCTAGAGAGTATTGACAAAGAGAGTAAAACCAAAAGAAAAGGGAAAATGCGTAAAACACGAAAAATGCTAAAACGTGCATTAAATGAGTATAGGAGGTATATGGCCTCGGTTAGGGTCCGAGATGGTTTCCTAAGGCTTAATTCTTCCTAATTAGTATGTGGGAATGATTCCCGAAGAAAATGGATCCAAGTAATGGATTAAAACGCTAACGGAGCCTTAAAGCACGTTTTTCGAGAAAAGCCGAAAACGTGACTTTAAGTGGTCAATCGGACCCGAAAAATTATAGTTGATTATATAACTATAATTATGTATTAATGGAGTTTTAAGAACCATTAAAAATCAAGAAACAAGAAAAATCCGAAAAACGGGCCCGGTGAGTGAATAGTGCTGAACTGGGTAAAATAACGAGCGTTTTCTGTAAAAGAAAAAAAACGCTCCAGCTTACTAATATGGTGGGGGCTGGTTTTTGTAGCTTCTCACACACTCACACACTAACTAAAGAAAGAAAGAAAAGAAAAAGAAAGAGAGGGAAAAGTAAAAAGCAAAAAGGCATAAAACACGTATCTCCCTCTCTCTCCTCCCATTTCCTTTCTTCTTCCTCCTCTCCCCTCTCCCACCGATTTTTTCCTCCTCTCTATTCCTGGATGGAAATGAAGACCATCCATGGCTTCTCCACTCTTCTTCTTCTTCCCCAAGCTAGCTCCACGCTTAAATCATAAAAATAAATACATATTTATGATCCTCTCATAAAGCTCTACACTTCCCTCTTTTCAAAATTAAAAAAGGAGGAAGTTCATCTCCATGGGTTTTGCCCATTTAAGGAATAAACTACACCATTTTGGAGCTTGGAGTCTCCTCTTTCAAATAAGGTAAAAAGTTTCAAGAGAAATGCTCATTTTGTCCATTCTCTTGGGTTGGCTGATTTTTGCCCTTCTTAATACCTTGTTTCTTTCCTTGTTTAGCATCTATTCAAACCTCCAATGGTGGGTTGGAGCTCCTCCTTTGATTCATGGCAAAATCAATTCTAGGGTTTCCTAGGTAATGTCCAATTTTATGCCTTAAGCTATTTTCTTGAATTCATGAGTTGTTGTCACAACTAAAAGAGCTAACTGGTACTCCTCATGTCCATTGGTACATTGGTCTAGAGTATTGGGCAAGAGAATTGCCTTGACCGATTTTGGAGTGAAGAGAAGTGAAGAAGAGGAGAAGAGATAGGCAAAGAAAAGGCTTGTGAATATAAGGTAAATAATCTACCTTGGAGCCTAACTAAGTGTTATTAGAATTTGGGATGGGTTAATTAAATGAATGAACCCCGCATGAGTTATGGTAGTAATATGCTTGTGTGGTATTAATGCAAGTGAGGAAGAGTTTGTGAATTTAGTGTTTGATTTAAGAGCTATGCATTTTATGGATTATGCATTCTGTTGTATTTCGAGAATTGATGAGTATTGATTAACTTGTGTGTGCTGGTAGAACCCATGATGGGTGTGGTTGGTTTTAGGAGGAAATAAGTGATGTGATGAGCTTTGGGCAATATTAAAAAAATAGTCGGACTATGGTGAAATTCCGGTAGAAATCTAAGTGATTTAAGTGGTGTTTTGAGTGAAGAATAACCTAGGGTTAGCTAGGTATGAATGAAGGTTAATTTGAGCTAGTAAACCACTTTGGGAATGCTTGTTTAAAGGTAGAAGGTTTGTGCAAAAATTAGTAGCAAAAGGAGTTGTTTAAGTGCCTTAGAAATTTTAAGAAAACAAAGAAGATTTGTGGCTTTATGGGTGAGGCATGAAACTTGGTATGAGTGGTGCATTGTCTTGGAGGATTTGGAATGGTCAAATGATATGAGAACAAAAATGCAAGTGCCAAGAGGAGTTAGAAAATGCACAAGTGTGCATTAGTGCAAAATGAGAATGCAAAATTTATGAATTCGAGCAAGAATTTGAGTGAGGATTAAACCTATGATTGGAGGAGGTTTAGAGCATGTCTTAAGGGGATTAAACATGTAGACAACTTGTGGAAATGTTAGGGAAAGTTTAAGTGTGGATTAAGGATTGAATTGGGGTTGAAAAATCATGTATGTAGCAGGTTTTAGCAGCGTCCCGGACTTGGTCCTTGGACAAAGTCCCGGACCACCCTTAATTTTGCGCTGAGAGTTGGATCAAGCAGCTGGTCCGGGACTTGCTCTAGGTACAAGGTCCTGGACCATGACATTTTTTCAGCTGAGAGTTAGGGCCTTGCATTGGTCCGGGACTTAGGGTAAGGACCAAGTCCCGGACCACCCCCAAAATTGTCCCGTGAGTATTTTAAAGCCTCCTAATGATGAGAGTTTGAATTTAATGATGTTAGATGATGTTTAGACCTTGTTTGGTGACATGTAAAGGCCCTAAGAAGTGTAAGAAAGTGTTAGAAGTGAGTGTGAAGTAAGAACTCAAATTAACAAGAGTAAAACCGAGTTAACCGGACAACGGGGTAAGTAAAGGAGTAGCATTTAATTATGTATCGTATGAGCTTAGTATTAATAATAACGTTTGGAACATTATCAGAGGATCGTGTGTGAACCGAGCATGATAAGTTGACATGGTAAAAGTAAAACCCCGGTGAAAGGTATGATTTTCTCATGCCCCATATGCTAACCGTGTTACGTTGATTTGTGTGTTTTTGTGCCGGCTTAATCAAGACTATAGCATGAAAATGAACCATTGCTTGATTTTGTATGTCTTGTTGTATATTGTATGAGCTAACATACTTGAGTGCCGGTGAGGTCTAACTTAGTGTATTGACCGACACATAGCTGAGTGACGATTGGCTAGAGACTCGTAGATCGGGTCGTATCTGTTATCCCTAAAATTTCAACCCCCCGGAAGAGAGTCTCTACTAATGGGCTAGTAGCGAGGGTTCCCATTTCGATCGGCACATTTCAGAGTACTAGGGCAGCTTAATCATCTCCAGGGGTGTTTTCATAATTTTTAAAGGCTCCTAAGCCCCCTATAGGCTTTCTCTCTCCTCCAAATAAGGGTCAAATCAATTCAAAATGCTTTGAAATTTTCACCCATGATAGAGGATGACATTTCAAGCGTAATGGCATTGCACTTTTGATTTTTTGAATTTCCAATATTTTTCTAGCTATTTCTGATTGAATCTGAATAGAAATTGAATTTAAAAATATTCCAATTCCAAAAATTCAATTTCACTTTAGAAAAATCAGAAATATCATCCTTTACCCATGTGTAAAATTTCATAATCAAATTCCTTTTGGAAGCCCTTGAGCTAAACGTTGGTAAATCTCAGTTTTTATCGGATTTTTTTATCTTTAAGGAAGCCTATATAAGGAACCTTATCCCATGATCAAATCAGAACCTGAAGAACCCTAAGCAATCAGAAAACCTAGCCGTCACAAGTCCCCCACATTTTTACACATCCAAGCACCAAAATCACATCAAAAATCCCCCAAAATCACCACCTAAACACACTTTTCAACTCCCAACACATCAACAATCATCTAACATCTACCAAAGCACCTCCAAAACGTGAAGAACATCATCAACAATCAACAACTAGAAGCTCGGGTCGAACTCAATCCGGAACCGGCATCATTGGAGCCTCCGAAGAATCCCAACGTGAAGAATCATCTTGAATTCGAGGGTAAAACTGGTTAGAATTCTACTTTTCTAACTCCACAACCTTATTAAATCTCTGTAAAATTTTGGGCTCAAACCAACCCTTTTCGGCTTCTGTATTGCTAATTGTTTTTGCTTCTGCCTTGTTACTTGTTTGTCAAGTTCCGCGCATAATTCGACTTCAAACTACAATCTTTCAATAACTAAATTATTGTATACCTTTCAGGCTACACGTACATAAGTTTTTAGCCGAAAACACCGTCGGGAACCACCAGAAAACCCCTATCCGTGGGTGGTCCGGGACCACGGATGGGACGTCCGTGGCCACGGACACCCACGGACGGCGGCAGGATTTTAAATTTTTCAAATTTTAGGTTTTCTCTAAACAATGTCCGGGCCCACGGACATCCTGTCCGTGGCCCCGGACTTTTCAAATTTTTGTTTTCTATTTAATTCGACTTTTATTTCCACATAGATTAACTAGGGTCCGTGGCTACGGACATTAGGTCCGTAGTCACGGATGGAAACAAAATTTGACCTAATTCTGCCTCGAAAACCCTAGGTTAGGTAATTTTAACTTTCACTTTTATTTTCAGTCAAAAAATGTTAAAAATACAAAAAAATCAGAAGCGCGCACTTAGGTTAAAAACCAGTCGTAATAAGCCGTAATTAAACTAAGTAGAGGAAAAACGACTTCTAGGGGTAATGAAAGTAATTGAACCCTAAATAAGTCGAATATCAAGCCCCCGAACCCGAACTCTCCTTTCCTAATTTGATCTAGGTTAAAATTAGGTGGCGACTCATAATAGGTTCCAGTGAGCTAGCTTAGGTTTTAATAATTAATGTTATATGATATAGTTATTAATCTTAGGTTATAAGTGGACCTAAAACCCGACTAGATCCCAATCAACTTTAATCAACATAGGATAGGGTTTAAAATCGAGGCTCACAGGCTGGCGACTCTGCTGGGGACAAATTCTTAATTTTAACTTGTTTAATTTTAAGAAAGAGGGCTTAACTTGAAATTATTTATTACGGCTTTTATTACATTGTTCGTTTACTTTTGTGCACACTTTAATTCCTACAACTTTGCATCATACGAGAGCGAGGGTCCACACAAACCGATTCCACCCCGGGACCCATTTGAGGGTCCCCTGTCAGGGACTCACACCTTTTAGGTGATGTGAATAAGTGGGGGAAAAGAGGAGGGTGTCGTCTAACCACACCCCCTTAATACCTGGGCTTTAGCCCCAAGCATTTTCCTGGCAGTATCCTTACCTAGCCCATTGTTTGGTCAGTCAAAGACCCGACAGTAGACGCACACCTTCGGGTGATGTGAAAAAAGTGGGGAAGCCCAAAGAGAATAGCGTGCAAGCCCTATTCCTTTGTGGCGACCTGGGCCCATGCCCCAAGCACCTCTCCGGATCGATCCATACCCGGTTTGATTTTAACGTCTAGTGAGGACATGTTGAATTTGTGTGGGCCTTGTTTACCTGCTTGATCGGCCCACTAACCAGCCTAGAAATTGATAGGAACTTTTCCTACATCAACTCATCCCAACCCGATATCGCGGCTTTTTTTTTGTGGCCCAAAGGCCCTGCTTGATTTGAATGTGTGAGTTATTTGTTCGGGCTTCGACCCAAAGGTTTAGATTTAGGTGATTTATCTTTCAGCCCAATTTTAATTACCAATTTAGTTTTAGGCCCACGAAAAACAAATCCACTTAAAATAATCCACAAGACATGAAAATCAATCAGGCCTTTTCATTTCGGCCCAAAACCCATTCTAGTCTAGGTAAACTTTCTATTCGGGTCCTAGCCCAAAATCCTAGATCTGGGTACCAGCTTTCGGGCCTAATCAGAACCATCTGTTTTCAGCCCATTTAAATTTAGGATAGTTTGCGCAACTCATTTATTCTAGTTTCTGGCCCGTAGGCCCAACTACAACTTCAAAATGAATCTCGGACTTCAAAGTTCCTCTCTCGGCCCAGTGGCCCATTCATACTTCATACAGTTTCCTCCGGCTTGTGTGCCTCACTTCCAGATTAAGAACATTTAAGCCCACACATCCAATCTAGTCTAGAAGTCCCTCTGACCCATATGTCTTACTTCAATCCCAAATCATTTCGGCCCAAGTGGCACATTCCCAAACACATTCCGACCCAAGTGCCACATTCCCAAACACATTCCGGCCCAAGTTCCACATTCCCAAACACATTCTGGCCCAAGTGCCACATTCCCAAATCATTCCTTCCCAAGTGCCACATTCCCAAATCATTCCTTCCCAAGTGCCACATTCCCAATCATATTCTGGCTCAAGTGCCACATTCCTAAACACATTCTGGCCCAAGTGCCACATCGTCAAACACTTTTTTGCCTAAGTGTCATAATCTCACAACACATTCCGGCCTAAGTGCCAACCCACTTATGAATCATTCTGGCATGTGTGCCTCACTTTCAATTCATCCAGGCCCGAGTGCCTAATCCATATTCATGTAACAGTTTCAACCCATGCACCTCACATTCAGGCCCAAGTGTCTCATGCGTCATGCATAGGCATTCCTAGTTCAGTCCAAGAAGAAGACGAACACAGTCATCTTAGTGACGTCCCGACGGTCAAGAGCTCGAGTCTTTCGCATGCCGACTTCAGACGCTTCAGCAGGATTCGGATTAATTCAATAGAATGTCAAGGTTCCCATGCATTCTACTGCATAACCTGCCAAATGCATTTCTCATAGTTTTCAAAGAATGATCATTTTCAAACCACTAATAAAAAGCATTGATTTTGTTAAATCATCTTCTACCTCATGTTCACAAGTGGATGGCTTTTTCAAGTCTAAATGGTAAAAAAAAAGGTGATTTTGTTTTACATAAATTTCTTTTGAGAAAATGGTTCATGAAATAATTATTTCCCGACAATGGAATGCAAAGACCTGTATTTTGTCTCCCAAAATTTGAACATGCCTTGCCAAACATCATAACTCACCTCAAAACATCCAAAACAATCCACAAAGCGGTTCCAAATCCACATCTTTTAAATTGTTATCATAAACCCCAAATCAATATTGGGGGCAATCTGAGTTGAAGTTTGTCATCTTTCATCTTTCGTCGAAACGCGTGAACGAGTTTCTGAGTGAGAAATTCACGAGAGTGTCTTGAGCAGAAAAACCATGAGTGAATGAGTGTGTCATTTTTACACGACTCCGGAGAGACCACATTCAAAGGTAAGGTAAACGGCATAACTCTGACCGAAGGAGATAATTTGTAAATTTACTCTCAGACCTGCGAAAAGTAACAAAGAGTGGATACACAACTATCAGGAATGACGAAGCACCTAGGTACAGCACCACATAGCCAAAAGCTTGTGAACCCCGACCTTAAACCCTAGGCACCCCCACTAAGCCTTTCATATATCCCTTTTCGATATTATGAACTCCAAAAAAATAACCCAGCCAATGATGAATGTTTGACCCGGCAACCAAAGGAAGCGAGGAGTCAAACTCTCAGATAACATTCTCATTAGTCCAAGGAAGCAATGCCGCTATCAGCATGACGAAGTGATTCGTAAATGATCCCAGAGTGACACAGGATCAAAAAAGCTCACATCAAAATAGCTCTCGAAGCCCAAAACTGGGAAACACAAGAACCCCGTAGGCAAAGTCAAAAAAGGATAAAACAAAAAGGCATACCTGAAGTGCCTCAAAGAAATCCAAATGACAAAGAGAAGAGAAATGGTGTAAAAGACAACTTCAAAAGTCCAAGTCTAGAAGCTCGAAAACAACGTCAACACAAAGTAGCTAGATGACTTCAAGACAAGGAAGATGAATCCGAGAGAAGACGCAAGGTGCGGCTTTGGTCACCCCTTTAAGCTCCACATACCTCAAACATCCCTCCATGGTCCCGTTGTCTTTCATCACACCCCATGGCCACGTTGTAAGCCTCAAAGACTTCCGACTTAGTAGTTGTGTATCCAATCACGTGAAAGTAACAGATCGAATGAGTAAATTCGTCCCATATCAAATTCAATGGTCTAGAAGTTGTGACCGTGAGCAGAAAACAAGTACAAACATCAAACACGTCGAGTGTAGGTTAGGAAGCACCACATCAAAGCATAAGCCTTGACCCCATGAGATGAGACTTGTTTGCATGTTTAAAAGAAAAATATTGGGGGCAATCGATCAGAACGATCGATTGCCATGAACTGTAGCTCAGATTGTCCTAAGGAAAAATACTGGGGGCAATTGTTGATTTTAACAATTGCTATGACAACACCAGTTGGAACCTAAAGCTCAAACACCACTAATACCATCACCACCACACAGGCCCACATAAGCCCTTACCTCCACACCATGCCACATGGGCCCACATAAGGCCTTACCTCCACATCATACCACACAGGCCCATATAAGCCCTTACCTCCATATCATACCACACAGGCCCACATAAGCCTTTGCCTCCACATAAATTTCATGGCTCGTCATAAGCCCTACCACCACTAGAAAAGCCCCAAAAACAAAAAAACATATACTCCCACCAGCGGCACATTCATCTTCCAAGAAACGAAGTGCAAGTCTGAAATTTTTAGTCAGAAATGATAATTTCATTTCCCTTTTCAGTAGACAAAATTTCCTTTAAACATTGCCACGTTTGGCACCTTTTTCAACAGTTTTTGTCCTGCACAATTTTCCTTCAAACACCTCGGATTCACAAAACTATATCATCGCCATGTTTGGCATATTCCAAGCAATTTCTTGCTTTGGACAAATCTTCATTATTGCCATGTTTGGCATATTCCTAGCAATTTCTTGCATTGAACAAATCTTCATTATTGCCATGTTTGGCATATTCCTAGCAATTTCTTGCATTGGACAAATCTTTTTCATAGCCATGTTTGGCATGTTTTCCAGCAATTTCTTGCTGGACAAATCTGCATCATCACCATGTTTGGGATATTTCTAGCAATTTCTTGCTTTGGACAAATCTGCATCATCGTCGTGTTTAGCATTTTCCAACAAACACTTTAGTTGCATTTTACAACTTTTGCATAACACCTTAACATTGCCATGTTTGGTACCTTTTCCAACAGTTTCTTGCTTTGAATGAGTATCTTTCATATATTTTGATTGCATACATCTTATCATCATTGCCATGTTTGGCACTCCAGTAATCAGTTTTCATCATTTGCATAAGACCATCACTTCAACAATCTTGCACCTTCCAGCACAAGAGTAGATGAACTCACCCGAGTAGAAGAACTCACCCGAGTAGAAGAACTCACCCGAGTAGAAGAACTCACCCGAGTAGAGAACTCACCGGAGTAGAAGAACTCACCCGAGTAGAAGAACTCACCCGAGTAGAAGAACTCACCTGAGTAGAAGAACTCACCCGAGTAGAAGAACTCACCCGAGTAGAAGAACTCACCCGAGTAAAAGAACTCACCCGAGTAGAAGAACTCACCAGAGTAGAAGAACTCACCCGAGTAGAAGAACTAACCCGAGTAGAAGAACTCACCTGAGTAGAAGAACTCACCTGAGTAGAAGAACTCACCCGAGTAGAAGAACTCACCAGAGTAGACGAACTCACTCGAGTAGAAGAACTCATCCGAGTAGACGAATTCACCTGAGTGGAAGAACTCGATCCCACACCAATTTTCAATCACTTTTAGGTAGACAACACCGTAGAATAGCTTGACATCTTTTCATTCATTATAGGTAGTCAACGCCTTCGAATAGCTTGACATCTTTTCATTCATTATAGGTAGTCAACGCCTTAGAACAGCTTGACATCATCTCATTCATTATAGGTAGTCAACGCCTTAGAATAGCCTAACATCATATCAACTGTATAGGTAGTCGACGCCTTAGAATAGTCCGACATTACTTCATTCTTACCTTTAGGTGGTCGACGCATTAGAATCGCTCGACATCCTTCCACTTTACTCATAGGTAGTCAGCGCCTTAGAACAGCTCGACACAACTAATCGGATTTCAATTGCATGTGGAGTCTTTTAAGATCTAAAATTTTTGGGTATCACTCAAGCATCAACTAGCCTTTTCATTACAAAGTCTAGTTGACGGGTGGCAATCTGTTATACCCAAAATTTCAACCCCCCGGAAGAGAGTCTCTACTAATAGGCTAGTAGCGAGGGTTCCCAGTTCGATCAGCACATTTCAGAGTACTAGGGCAGCATAGTCATCTCCATGGGTGTTTTCGTAACCTTTCAAGGCTCCAAAGCCCCCTATAAGCTTTCTATCTCCTCCAAATAAGGGTCAAATCAATTCAAAATGCTTTGAAATTTTACCCAAGATAGAGGATGACATTTAAAGCGTAATGGCATTGGAATTTTGGTTTTTCAAATTTCCTATAATTTTCTAGCAATTTCTGATTGAATCTGACGAGAAATTGAATTTAAAAATATTCCAATATCCAAAAAATTTGATTCCTCTTTAGAAAAATCAGAAATATCATCCTTTACCCTTGTGTAAAATTTCATAATCAAATTCCTTTTAGAAGCCCTTGAGCTAAAACATCGGTAAATCTCTGTTTTTACTGGATTTTTCTATCTTTAAGGAAGCCTATATAAGGAACCTTATCCCATGATCAAATCAGAATATCAAGAACCCTAAGCAACCAGAAAACCTAGCCGTCACAAGTCCCCCACGTTTTTACACATCCTAGCACCAAAATCACATCAAAAATCCCCCGAAATCACCACCTAAACACACTTTTCAACTCCTAACACATCAACAATCATCAAACATCAACCAAACCACCTCTAAAACGTGAAGAACATCATCAACAATCAACAACCAGAAGCTCGGGTCGAACTCAATCCGGAACCGGCATCATTGGAGCCTCCAAAGAATCCTAACGTGAAGAATCATCATGAATTCGAGGGTAAAACTGGTTATAATTCTACTTTTCTAACTCCCCACAACCTTATTAACTCTCTGTCAAATTTTGGGCTCAAACCAACCCTTTTTCGGCTTATGTATTGCTAATTGCTTTTGCTTCTGCCTTGTTACTTGTTTGTCAAGTTTCGTGCATAATTCGACTTCAAACTGCATTCTTTCAATAACTAACGTATTGTATACCTTTTAGGCTGCACGTATATAATTTTTTAGCCGAAAACACCGTCGGGAACCACCAGAAAACCCCTGTCCGTGGGTGGTCAGGGACCACGGACGGGTTGTCCGTGGCTACGGACACCCACGGACGGCGGCGGGATTTTAAATTTTTCAAATTTTAGGTTTTCTCTAAACAATGTCCGCCCCACACTTTTCAAAATTTTGTTTTCTGTTTAATTCGACTTTTATTTCCACATAAATTAACTAGGGTTCGTGGCTACAGACATTAGGTCCGTAGTCACAGACGAAAACAAAATTTGACCTAATTCTGCCACCAAAACCCTAGTTTAGGTAATTTCAACTTTCACTTTTATTTTCAGTCAAAAAATGTTAAAAATACAAAAAAATCAGAAGCGCTCACTTAGGTTAAAAATGACTCGTAATTAGCCGTAATTAAACTAAGTAGAGGAAAAACGACTTGTAGGGGTAATGAAGGTAATTGAACCCTAAATAAGTCAAATATCAAGACCCCGAACCCGAACTCTCCTTTCCTAATTTGATCTAGGTTAAAATTAGGTGGCGACTCATAATAGGTTCCAGTGATCTAGCTTAGGTTTTAATAATTAATGTAATATGACATAGTTATTAATCTTAGGTTATAAGTGGACCTAAAACCCGACTAGATCCCAATCAATTTTAATCAACATTGGATAGGGTTTAAAATCGAGGCTCACAGTATCGTAAAATGATGAAAACGTGCAAACACACAAACTATCAATTTAAGAAAAACGATATTGTAAACTTGTGAACTCACTAGCATGTGAGAGAGTTGTACGGGTTTAGTAAACACCCGGTACCGGTAGAAAAACCAAATTAAAACAACCACGAAATAAATAAATGTGGAAAGGTATATGAACCTCCATCTGGAGGATTGTAGATAGTTCAAAGATGTGAACTTGTAAGAAAGGTAAAAAGAGACCTAAGAGACCATTTAGCTCCCTTGAGACATGGTCGACCTCCTATATGAGGATTAAACCCGGTATGAGAAAATAACCGAAAGCATAAATATACGGAAGTTTGGGACAACCCTTAACCTTAAGAATACCCAAACCTAAGAAACGTTCCCAAAGTCTTATGAAACATTGAGAGTGATGCTTATAGACTAATATACATAATTATATTATAACTCCGAGAGAGGAGTGTGTGGGAATGTGAGAAGTCCGAGAGTAGTCGGACCTATGTGAAAGTAGTAGGAACTAAGAGTGAGTTCCCGGAGCTAGTTGAACCTTCCGACCATGTTAAACCCATAGTAGGGTCAAAACCGGGGAAGTAAGACTATGCTCGAGAGCCATGTGTTTTAGCTTAAGAAAGTATTAAGAGAAACAAGCGTGACGTATGAGACATGTGCTGTCTCGAGAACTACAAGAGCTTGAGTATTAGTAACCCAAGAGAATGGGTGAGTATGAGTATTAGTAACCCAAGAGAATAGGTGAGTATAAGAATGAGTAACCCAAGAGAATGGGTGAGAATAAGAATAAGTAACCCGAGAGAGTAGTGAGTTATTGAATGAGTAACGAAGGCATAGTGAGGTATAACCCTCAAGGCCTAATAGTAAATTGATACAACTAACAACCTTGTTATGTTAGTTAGGTATTGTATCCCATGATTTATTGTCGAATCCTTGTGTAGTGTACATATATAATGTATTACTATATGCATGTTGAATGAATTAAAATGAACTCCATGCTCTCCACGAAAGTAGTCGGCGTACCCCGGTTAGCTCGCGGGGTATGTGAATTTCATATGCAGCGTTAAGCTGTGCCCCTAGGGGCATTGTTTTTATTTGCAGGTACACCAGAGTCGATACTGTTCGAGTGTAGGACGGGTCGGTGGTTAGCATGGGTAGTTAAAATTTAATTGCTCATGTATTTGTATAAGGTGTAAGACCGAATATGTTATCAACATCCGTATATTGTAGACTCGGTATAGTAAAGAAATGAATTGAGTATTGTATTTGTATTGTGTACCCGGTTGTTCCAGTCCATCAGACCGTTACTGTATTTGAGTTAGGCCTGGTTAGCGACGAGTGTAACACCCCAACCTGAAACTCCACAACCTGTACGACGATAGCTCCCAAAGATAGCAAGAGATGTAGCGGAAAATATATACGAAACAACGGGTGGTGCTACAACGCCGTTAGTCACCCATGTGACTAACAAGGCTAACTCCAATACAACTTACAATGCTACGGTCTGAGCGCTGAATACAAACCGCTTAAATAACAAAACTAATAGTAAAAATACAATACTGTAAAATGATGCCAGTAGTAACAATCCCTGTCTTAATTCTACCCCACCTACACTCGGTCGGGTGATCTCTTCATTCTTCAGGTACCTGGAATTGTTTAGCCATGAAACGGCTCAGCAAAATAATTTGCCGGTATGAAATCGTTGCAGCCCACAAGCTACTGGGCCCCCAACTATTTTGTCGTATACATGCAAGCCATTTTTGTAAAGCTGTAAATAAGCATCATAACATAATCATAACAAGCATTCATACAAGGACAATCATGTCACACAGAACAAGACTTCAGAAGGTCAAGTTAGATGTTCTGTAATTGCTTGATAGTAGTCAGATCCACACAATGGGACTAACTACAGTATATAGTTCATTAAACAGTGGAGGTATAGTGACTCGTTAACTCTATCTTCATAGAGTAAATTGGTTGGGTATGATAAACCCTTAGACGAGATGGGACTCTGATACAAGTAGTCTGTAATAATTCCTCAGAAGATAATGTAGTTAACTCCTGTACTAAAAAGATGGGTATCGTACTCGAGAGAATGCAGTCTTCCTCCCAATTTATAATATTCGGTACGGTCCCGGTGAGTGGACAAAGAGTGCACCCAAAACTTCCGTCGCGACGTATATTTAAATAGGAGACGACCTGAGACAGGTACAGCTCCTGTAGCATGCATGGCCAGAACAACTGGGCTCCTCGCTTCTTGTAGTATAGAATTTGTTAGATGTCACACAAGGACGTAAAGCAAGAACACAAGTAATGTGTATTGTCAGTTATCACGATTAGGATAACAACGTTCGTTATAAAGTGAAGTTAGGAGAAACTTGAGTACAGTTCTCGGTATAATAATTCACATGTATTTAATCCACTGGTAATGTAGTGTTGTATGCGTGGAACATACACGTTACAGTTAGTAACATCACACACATAAAGTAACATAACAGTGCACAAGAGTAATGCAACATTTTACATATAATTATCTTGGTCGTTAATTCAAACAACAGATAGCACACAAGCCGGTGTAATCCGGTAGAAAGCCAACTGCAACAATTCCATACCGTTCACCGTAGACTGTACTTGTTTAGTTCCCGGTCAACGTCTGGTCAAACAAAGTCCTAGAATAGGATTAACTAAGAGTGTTAATTTATGTAACTCTCGTATGATAATTTATTGATTCATGAAACGATTCATATTCGTTATCTCATGTGAGGTTCATCCTTTTATACTTAGGTAGTTTTTCACCTCTTTTCCTTATTATTATTTAAGGTATTTTATATTTCCCAATCATGTAGTCTTAATTTATAAAACTTATATGTGTGGTAATTCCTTATAATTACCTTATGATTGGATGTATAATTATTTGTTATTCCTTGTGATTCATTTCTAATCCTTTAATGTATATAACTGTATATTCATGTACCATTTATGTTACATGTTTTACAATTGTTCAAACGACATAATAATTTATAATCAATGACATTATTGGTCATTTGTTAATTAATTTCTCCTCTTAACTTTTTCAAATATGTTATAACTCCAAATATTATTTGGTGTTTCCACATTAAATTCCTTATATTCATTCCCTTTTGATTTACTTGAAAATCTAAAATATATATATATTCATACACATGTACTATTTGATACTTATATATATTGCCTAAATAACATAACAACTTAATAATTCCTCAATTTATATTTACATGTTACGCATGGGCATATTATTCCCATATCTTTTATTAGTCACAAACTAACCCCAAATAATATTATTTCTTTTACAAGTAAATTACTTGTACTTGTATATCATATAGTTTTAATTCCATAAATCCTTAAATCATAATTTCCTTTCCTAAATTTCCTAAATATCCATATAGGACCTACAAATATTTTTAATTCCATAAATACAACATACTTTTCGGTTATTATATTATAACCTCATTTATTTCATAAACTCTACATTATACACCAAAATACATCATAATACTTAGTTTTATTTTCTTAATTAATTAATTCACTAAACCTCCTCCAAAAATTCGGTATTTATTATTCGAACACCATAACTTTTATAAATTATCAATTAGCCACATTGATTTTCGGCTATGTCATATAGTTTCTCATAATTACATTTTTACCTCAAAAACTTTATATAAGTTACATATTAACTTATAAACTATAGTTTTAATATTTAATTTGCTTAATTACCAAGTGGACATTTATATTTCTACAATTTATGCTTTCGCCCCATATAAGATCCGGTTTTATAGTTAAACTCTTATAAATTACATAATCACCCCAAAACTTTTATAAACTTAATATTTCATGTCATAAATCATTTTAACCCAAAGTTTTTGGTCAACATTTTGACCAAGGTCAAATTTTATACTCAATACATTAATATACCCATAAACTTATATGAATCTCGGCTTTACACCATTCTTTCCAAAAATTACAATTTAGCCCCAAAACTTTATAATAGTTACTTAATAACTTATAAACTATAGTTTAAATATTTAATTCCTCTAATTTCGGAAGTGTACTTTATAATTCTCTTAATTATGGATTCGCCCCATATTAAACTCCAAGTTTTCATAATAACTTTTATAAATTACATAATAGCCCAAAACTTTATAAATTGTTTTAACACTTGTTTAAATCATCTAAAATTCATAAACTTAATTCCTAACCTTATATTATATCATAATTACTCCAAAGGTACCCTTAACTCTCGGCTTTCATTATATACACCAAACTTTGTAAAATTTAAAATTTAACCACATAACTTAATTAATTAGCCATTTAAGCACTAATAAAATATTTTTAACTCACCAAACTATATAATATAAGTTTATATACATAAGTAGCTCATTAAAACCTATTTTACACCAAAACAATTCGGCCATAATTAATAGGATACCATATAGTATAAAAGTAGATTTATAAGTCAAAATAATTATACCTAAATTCACATGAGTCATATAACTCATGTAAAAATTATTGTAATGTCTTAGATTGATCTTTAGCTCAAAATAGAGCATATTTGCCCTTGACCATTCGGCATGTATATGTATTTAACTTAGGTAAATTTTGTGACACCAAAATGTGTCTTAAGGTAAATATTTTCCATATATGTTATAGATTATATTTTTGGTATATGTTACCATATGATTTCGGTTTTAAACACCTAGGAAGGTGTACATAATTTTTATACAATTTTTTAAGAGCTTAAATAAGCTTAAAACAATAATGGTTTACTTAGTAAACTTACTCTTAATAAAGGATGATTAAGTGCTTGAACTCCTCTTGAATTCCCAAGCTTCCTCCAATGGTAAATGGTGTTCCTCTTCGGTTTTTATGCAAGAGAGGATGGGGTTTAGGTGTTAGATCTTTAACAAAGATCTTAAGTAGATTTGTAAGTAGTTTTCCAAAGATTTACCTTAAGCTTTTCTCCTTAGGATTTCGGCTCACTTAAGGTGGATGAGAACAAACTTTCCTTCATGAAAATGAAGAAGAAAAGAACCTTAGAAGAAGTAGAATTTTGTTACACATAAAAAAAATGTGCTTTAAGGATTTTCAAGCATGAAAAATACCTTAAGGCAACCTTGAGGTGCTCCTTGGATTAATGTTGATTTAGACAACCTCCTTGGAGTATATGTTGATGCCAAATTGCTATGGTTGTGCTAGGAAGAGTTTTACTTCAAGGCTTGACAAGAAATGCTAGGAAATTACCTTAAAGATGAAGATAGAAGTTAAATCTCCATTAATGGACTTATGTAACACCCCTATAATAATAAAACAATAGCGGAAAATAAACTAAAGGTGCTACAGACCATCGGGCTCCAAACACCCGGTACCAACCTCACCAATTACAACCATTACAATTAACTAAGTTACGGTCTGAACTTCGAGAAAACTTGACATACACATAACAATAATAAAACACATTCACTCTCCAAAAACCTAATCCCATCCCAATCACTCATGCTCATCGTGGCCACCTGTAAATCAATTTGTACCTGCAAGATGAAACCAAGCAGCCCACCCCGAGAGGGGTGAGTCAGTTCCCTGGAATGGAACTGGTACAATTCTCCAAAAACAAACTTATAAAACATCACTCTTCAAATAAACAGTAACATGAGAACAAACTCTTAAAAGTAAAACAGAGATAAAGCACTTCAAAACAATCAAGTTAAAGAGAAAAGAAAACAAGACAAAGATAGAGATAGAGAACTTCCAAACCAAGTCATCCACTTAAGTAGTCACACCACATAGTTAGTAAGCATCCATTGTTGATGTTAGAACCAATTCTGGTTAAGAAGAGAAAGACTTAAGTAGTCACAAAGGACTAGGAATGACATGAATATCCATAACCCGTGGTAGACAGTTTATGTCTCCACCATTTCAGAAGATGATTCCCATAGACAAAATATACTCAAGAGTGGAATAAACCAATTGGGAGAGATGGCCCCCACCGCCAGTCAGTTGTCACAAGGACGAGGTAAACAGACCTCCGCTGTCAGTTGTCACAAGGACGAGGTAAACAGACCTCTGCTATCAGTTGTCCAGATGGACGAGGTATAGCAGACCTCCGCTGCCACCGACCCGTTCTCGGTCATCGGTGAAAAGTGCGTGCACCACTTAATAGCAATAATCCATACTCAATACCAAGATTAACATTTTCCCATATTCCCATTAGATTTTTTTAACTGCACGAGAGCAATACCAAAACACTCAGTCCTACAGAGTGTAGAGGCGTAAACCCTCAACAATTAATATCCAATAGAAAGAATCCATTCCAAATAAGGCTGATCAAACTCGACTCATGGATGAAACAATACCCATAGTCCAAAGGAAGAATTTACCAATACCAGATATTTTCCTATATTCCCAGTTACCCCACTAGATCATTAACTGCACCAGAGCAATACCAAAACACTCAGTCCTACAGAGTGCAGAAGCGTAAACCCTAGGCAGTTAATATCTAGTGAAACAACTAGATAGGAGGAACCAATAACTAAGGAAGTTTCACATACAGGCTCAGTTAGTCACATTAAGCTCAGTTAGTCACACAACAGTTTCATTTTGAAATCCATTCAAGATCAGTTGGTGTTCCAAAACATTCCATAAAGTCCATCAGCAAAAGTATAGTACGAGAAATCGTACAAAACATTCCATAAGGTCTAAAACACAACAAGCTGAGTACAAGAAATCGTACCTGGGTAACGCTGTAGCAGTTCTAATCAACTTGCGCAAACAATCAACAGTACTCTGAAGAATATTAAAGGTAGTCTATCATCAATCACTTGTAGCCTATGTTACGCTTAAGTAAACTCTTACTCTTATTCCAAAGTCTCAATTATCTTTTAAGCCCTCACTTAAATGCTATGTATAATCTTTGTGTTATCTGAGAACGTTGTATAGCCCAAGGTGGTAAGATCAAGGAATGTATTCGATTAACATTTGCTAATTGTCCACTCCTATCCACTTTATTCATACTTAACCACAATCCTCGCATTCAAGACTTTTGAGACCTCTATATCATAAATGTGTTTATGTTATATAATTAAATCTAAGAATTTCAATAATAATCTTAAGCTCAATACCTTTATTTTAATTTAGAATAAACATTGTATTATGACATATGATGGACTCATCTCAGAATACTATACTATTATCTCACAATATAAAGATTATGTATTTAAACAATATCTACTAGACAACCCATTATGATTAAGTCTTTCCCTTAACTTAATTAAGATCTACATCTTGTATATTGGAATCATAATGTTGTAGATACAATTTGTTATAACTTAATTGAGCCACTAAACTCAATTATCATATCCTTAGTTCAGAATGACTTCCTATTATAACCGTCTAATAATCTTGCCATAAGATGTTGAATTACCTCTCATATTGAAACAACTATATTATAGTTAACTTAGACTTATCGAACTCTTACATTTAGTATTCACAAGGTACATTATTTGCTTAATTATTACCTATATAATAAGGTGTTTAAATATAACCTTTTATGTATCCTTACTTACCTTTAATCTCCTAAATGTTTTATTTTTACACCATACACTCTATAGACTATGTATAATCCTTTTGTACTAAACTTCAATAAACTTAAGCCTTAAATACGTTTTAAATTGTTTTACAAAGCCTAAGGTTTCAAAGGAATAACTTAATAAATTAATTCCCTTTATTGTATTTAGGATGGACAATATATCTACATAGAGTAGAATTTATCAAAGAATTAAATTCTGGTTCGTAAGCGAAATTGTTAGTTATATGAAAATTCTCATATTTTATATTCAAATAACCTATCATTAATTTCCATTACCGTAAAGTATATCAATATAATATCTGATGTAACTTAGTTTTATCTAATAAAAGGTTCAAAGGTTTTAAGTATCAAATTCCTATTTATAAACCTTCTATAAATTCTAACTACTAAATACCTCACTTAATTGTAAACTCACATCCTAAGTATTGGTAATAAATGTTATAAATGTATTTCATATGGCTTATCTAATGCCAAGACACTTAAGGATTATTATTTAGATAAATTTCCAAATCATAGTTTAATATAGTTTTATATCATAACCCTTTTAATGATTTTATCTTAAAACATTAAGTTATATTCCAATACCATAAATGTTAAGAAATGATTAAATCTAGACTTACTAATCCACCTCACATTTAGATGTAAAAGTATTTTATTTATTTTATTATTGTTTATATATTAAGAACATTTAGATGTAAAAGTATTACATTTATTCATTAATTATATAGTAAGTTCTATTTGTGTAAAATCTAATTACAAATATTCCTAAGTCCCAACTTATTAATTACCTAACCAAATTATAGATTTACATTATGGTCTTTGACAAATAATATTACACATGTATTCTAATATGGTTTATGTAAATCTTAGAAATCCAAGATAACCCTTTAAGCTCAATTTCATAACCCACAATTCAATACTAGCTCATATAATATTCTTTTAATAGTATTATGTATAGGTTTAGTTTAACTTATTAATTCCTTCATATTCTATTTGCTATAAGGTATTTTATGTCTTTTATTTATTTAGGTATTAATCGTATATGTATACTAGGATTTATTCAAGACATTCTTTATGTAGTTTTATTGCATTTAATTATTTATATCAACTTTTACACATATCCGAAATATGGTTTATAAAATAAAGTATTCTCCTTAGTTTCAATTAAGTATATGAACCACCATATTATATAACTAATATACATGTAGATTAATTTAGTTCCTTGATTTAACCTAAGTTACTATTTTATTCCTTTATATATATTATATATATATATATATGTATGGAAATATATATATATTCCTTAGTTTAAATTAAAAATATTAACTCCCATATAATATAATAAATAAAACGTAAAGATAATTAAATTCCTTGTTTTAACATAAGTTCCTATTTTTAAATCTACCATATAAGTATATATATACATATATGTAATTAATTTCACTTCTCATAAAAACTAATACCCAAACATTTATAAACTTACTGTTATAAAATGTTAATTTAGTTTCCCTTATTTTCCTCAGCTTAAAAGTTGATTAACAAACCATACTTTAATTTTTGGTTACATTAAAAACCTTATATTATAGGTTATTCTTATGAAAAACTCATAAACACAATTTTTAAAACCTTTTACCATTGCCCAAAATTCCCAAATTTAATATACAGTAACTATAACATTTTAGACATATTATAAAATTTTTATTTCATAAAAGTATCTTTTTAATTTAGCCAAATAATTCCAGAAACCCGTAACTTGCAAAAATCATAACTTATGTTTAAAAACTCCAAAACCATAATAATTTACATCAAAATAAACTAGATTAAATAAGGAATCTATGGTTAAAATTTCAAGTCAAAATACATTCGGGAAGGTTATAAATTAACCCAACAAGTTAGGACTATTTACTGGAATTTTATAAACTTATAATAATTATTTAATAGCACGATCTAATCTGGACCGTCCAATTCTTTAAACTCCGATCGGACGGTCCCTGAAACCCGTGTTCTTCAGCGAGTACTAAATCTCGTTTTTCTCACAATCTACAGAACGAAATCGAGTGATTCTTGTTTCTATAGTTTCGTAATCAAATTTCGGTTCCAATGATACCGGTTTCCCCAATTATAATGCAGTATACATCAAGTTTCGAAATCAATTCGATGGTTAGGGTTTATATCGGGTACAGAGTACAATTCGATCACAATTCTCACAAATTCTCCTAACCTATCACATAATTGACTAAATTGGAACATGGGTTAGGTCGAAAACATGACTACGAACTGCAATATCGGAGCAATTTGATCGGAGACTCACTGTAACACCCCAACTACCACCGTACACATAACATCAAACTGCAGCGGAAAATTCAACTCATCAGATTACTTATTTCAATGGTGTTACATGCCGTTAACCACCCACGTGGCTGACAAGGCTAATACATGTACTTTGTATCGGTGTGATGGACTAGATTCCCGAGCAACTACACGTTACATTTGCTTCCCTTAACAACAACCCATATACATTATACATTCCAACCGTACCGAGTATTTACAAACTAATGCCGGTAACAATTTCGGTCTTACTACGCCTACAATGCTTACGCCACTTAAATGGCTACCCATGTATAAACATCTACTCCGTCATACTCTCGAACGGCTTCCAGCTCCTTGTACCTGAAATAGAAAAGGAGAGAAAGGGTGGCCCCCAAGGGGCTCAGCACCTTTGCTGGTATGGTAATCCCGCAGCCCACATGCTACTGGGCCACGCACAACTAATTGTCGTCTTAGCATGCGATTGATTATATCTAAAATCATGCATGCAACTGTAAACACACAACACAAAACATTTCGCCTCTATGGGCTCAACAAACGGATAATGCATCCTTACTTGATAAGTCACTCATGGTATTCTGTAACACCCCTACTATTAATTTAATCATTACCGTCCAATCTCCTCGTGCTTCCCAAGTCACGCAGCGGATACATACTTACATACATCGGGTGATACAATGCCGTTAGTCACCCACGTGACTAACAAGGCTACTACTGCTACATACAGCATCGGTCTGATGGACCGGAATATCCGAGTACTACTTAATACAATACATACTCTCATTACATACTGGATACTACAATACTCCATTCGATACATTACTCCATTCAATACAATACTCCACAATTCCGTACAAGATAATACACTACGCGTACCGAGTTTACTAGGTTCCAAAATCAATACAGTACTTCTCCCCGAATTCATACACACTCACTAGAAGTCAATCTGCTACCCATTCCTCACAAACTAAATACTTCTAATTACAAGGCGCCACCGGTCTCTTACCTTGGCCGTATTCGCTCCGGGTACCTGCACACTAAAAATGTTCCCCCGAGGGGGTCAGCTTTCGCTGAATATGATAACCGCATACCCCGCGTACTAGCGAGGGTACGCCGACCATTTGGTCGAATACATGCAATTCATTTTGCATTACATACATGCATACATACTTTCATACATACATACATACATGCTTTCATTCACGGTACTACAATACTACACAAGGTACACATACATACGTACAGTACAATACATGCTTGGAAGACAATACAAGTCAACCAATACTTACTTACCATCCTCCAGAATACACATACACAATACATACTCGTTACATACTCAATACGCAATACGGAGATACACTTCTCCAATTCATACAGAAGGCTTGTTAGCTTCTTTACACACCCGGGTTAATCGGGTGTTCAATACTCATTTACTCAAGGTCAATGACTTACAACAGTCAAGACCAATACACATACGATACTTACTTCTTACATACTTTACTTCCAGTTAAGTCGGTATGACCTCCGGGCAGGGAATACTACTTCCCACCACCGGGCTTTAGGGTGGCCCACTAATCCAGGATACTACCCATACAAAGGGAATTGGTCCAAGGAAAAGATCATAGCCAGGATTCGGTTCCAACCTCTTGTGGTTCCTTATCCTCACGCGTGGCCGAAACTATATCGGACTTCTACTCATTCCATTTACTCATTACTCATGTTAGGAGTTAGATTGTTAGGAATTAGTAGAAGTCAGTACTTCATTTCCATACATCCATACAATACACAAGTACACATTACATCATACCCTTCATTCTCATTCATACATTTCATGAATTATACAAACTAAATGTTCAGAAGATACAATCAAGAACAAAATAGTTCAACACAATTAAGTGCATTACAATTCCGATTCGTGCATTTATCTTATTGGTGATCACATAAGCACACAAATCGGGGTAACCAGGTTAGGATACAGAGCATGAAGAAATCATACCTTTTTACCGGAATTTACTTTACCATGTCACCTCACACTCCTCGGGTTGTTCTCGAACCACTGACAACATTTCAAGTGGTTCTATTAATATTAAGATACTATGGTATGTAAAACTAATACTCCTGTAATTAACCCCGTTATCCACTAACTTTAGTTTACTCAAGTGTGCTCAACTTTCTTACCTTCATTACTTTAGCACTAACGCCTTACTCATGCATATATATAGTATGTATATATATATATGTATATATATGTATGTATATGTATATATGTATGTATATATATATATATATATATATATATATATATAGTATATATATATATATATATGTACATATGTATTTATATATATTCATCTAATTAAATTTTTTTTTTTTTTTACAAAGGCCGACCGACCCACTCTGGGTAGGTCGCCTGGGGGTCGGCTGCAGAGAGTACCCGGGTTACAGAATTCGGCCCGACCGACCCAGTCTGGGTAGGTCGCCTGGGTAGGTCGGCTGCAGAACCCTTTTAATTATCTACTTTGGACTCCAAATTCACCTCAATTCTCACCCAATCTTTTCCTACTCATTTCCACATGTTTCCTACATGTTTAAACACATTTAAATCCTCTAATTCACCTTAGTTCATCCATCAAATTCATTTCTAAATCATAACACTTACACAATTTTTCTCACTTCATTCCAACACATACCAATTTTTTCTCATTGCTACAGATTTTTAAAACTCAATTCTCCCATCCAATACTTCTACTACCAATACCATTACTAGCATCCCAAATACATTTCCAAGCAATTACAACATCTATACCCAAGTCCAACATTCATTTTACTAAGTCTTGTACTCTCATTCTTCCTAATTCCTCCAATGAAATCCAATACCTCTTGCTACAGATTTTGTTTTTTCTCTGCTACAGATTTTTCCCTCAACTCTTATACTCCAATACTCCCTTGCATAGTGCTACTATTAGCATCTTAAATACCTTACTCATATCCTAGTTCCATCCTCTTAACAACCTCATATCCAAATCTGTTTCAAGATACTAAACACTCCTTTTAAACTCTCCAAATACACCTAGCTACCACCTAGGTTACTTCCTCTTCTTAAACACTTAAGTCCTCTCATTCCTACACAAAATTTGACATAGTCTCCCCTAATTCTTACTTTGCTCACACACTACTTCAGCTCACAATGGCTCATTTTCACAACCTGTTTATACCACACATTATACTCACATTTCAACTCCACTACAACACCAAAATTCCTGCACATACACATTCTATACCCAATGTTTTCCCAATTTTTAAACATCATTTAAAAACTTCAAAACTGTTACAATATCATTCCTCATTATACTACAACATACTTACTACTCATTACTCAATACATTACTCATTTTTACTACTCAAAAACTGTTACAATACAATACACAAACCAACCCAAGGTAGAGTATTTTACCTTGTCTTGTTATTTCTCTTTCTCCTTTCCTTCTCTTCTTCCTTCTTTCTTTCTCCCTTGTTCTCGGTTTTTGCTCAAGGAATAGGCAATGCTACAGCACCCCATACCAATACACACAACTACTTAGTACTCATTTTATACTAACCCTAGAATTTAGATGTTTTAGAGTTTAGAAAAGAGTATTACCTTCCCACCAATGAATGAAGTTCTTGTCTAGCAAGAGAGCAAGATTCCTAGCCCTTAAGAGAAGCCAAAATCGGCTGGAATGCAAAGAGCAAAGCAAGGCTTACTTTGAATTTTCGTTTTGCAAATGAGGGCTAGAAAAAGATGGGTTTTCAAGAATGTTTTTACCTCAAAATGACAAGGAGGTGAAGGTGCTTCTAATGGTGGTACTCAAGCTCCAAATGCAGCACACCCATGGAGATGAAGTTGGTTGTTTTCGATTTTTGAAAGGAGGAAAGTGTTCTCCTTTGCAAGGGGATTCCAATGGTATAATTTTTATTGAATTTGGACAAGATTTGAGTGCTCAAAGAGAGGAGAGAAGGAGAGGGCTGTAGGGGCTTCAACAAATCGCCATTGTCATCGCAGGAGGAGGAGAAAATGAAGAGAGGAGGAGGGTGAGTACGTGAGTGAGGGAGTGTGGTAGGAGAGAGAGTGTTTTTTTTTCTTTTTATTTACTTTAGTTGTCTTTTAGTAAATAAGAAGACAACAAATAGAGTGTGAGAGGGGGGTCCAATCGGTTACTCACATGCCCCTCTACAGATTTTTGCTTTTTATTTGCAAAAGTGGACACACTAACTTTGCTTATTTGCATTCTCACCCCACAACTTCCCGGTTGTTACAGTTTTTACAAACCGGAACCCGTTTTCCGGAATTTTCTCGTTTAATTATTTTTTATTGATTATTAAGCTTCCATAAATGCTTAATAATTATTATTTAATGATTCACAATTTTTACGGGTCTGTTTGACCACTTAAAGTCCCGTTCTCGGGTTTTCTCGAAAAACGTGCGCTAAAGTTCTATTAGCGTTTTAATGTATTATTTGGATCCATTTTCTTCGGGAATTGTTCCCTTAAATTATTTAGGCCTTATTAAGGCTTTAAAATCCATATAATACGCTAACCGAGGTCTCATACCTCCTATGGTTATTTAACGCTTATTTAGCGTTTTTCGCTTTTTAAGCGTTTCTGTATTTCTTTTGGATTTATTTTTCCTTGCCAATATTACTTAGGCGTCATTAGGCCCTTAAATACGTATTGAATTAATTTTAATCCCTATATTTAAGTTCGGGGTATTTCAATCTACCCCCCTTAAGAACTTTGTCCTCAAAGTTGTTCGAGGTTATAGGTTTACAATGCTTACTCCTTCTTACATATCTAATACCAAAAGTCACACATTCTTCCTCCTTACAATTCCCAAATCCACTACTCACGGTCTCTACATTCCATACCATACAAATGTACTATAATTACTCCAATCCACATTACTACCAACCATCTGGTTCCACATTACAAGGTTCGTACATACATACAGTGCAAAGCTATCCCCAAAGCAATGCAATACACGTTACAATCCCGCAGGCACTCAGGTCATCTAGACACAAGACTCTTCTATGTCCCGCTTCCCTTGGAATAATACAATACGATACTCTACTACCTTCTCAGGCTTACGCTTCTAGCAAATCCTTCATCTTCAGGCTAAGAAAAATTCTTTCGCAACTACTACTTAGAAATTTTCCAAAGCATACAACTCCAAATTCCATTTGTATTTATTGCTTCTACCCTATGCGTGATTCTTGTGACCACTTGAGGGGAGCTTCAAGAATCATTCGACCCTGATGTGATCAGCATCAGTGTTGAAATCTTTCCACCCCAATTTGTGTTCGGCTTCCCTTGATCTGATCAGGATCAAGTTCGACTTCCCACATCCGTTTCAAACAACAGATAATTCAATCATTTTCATTTTCTACCTTTTTACTCTTCCTAGTCGTAATTACAATTTCATACAACTCCAAAGGATGGAATTCAGTCCATCAACCATTCTCAATCTACTTCCCAAATACTTTCCTCGGAATTTGATGCCTAAATGCTCATTTCATCAATCTTCTCTACTATTCTGACTAGGGAATACAATACTTAAGAAATTCAGCTGTCCTTAATTTACTTCCAATAACATACTTACGAATACACCACTCGTGGGCTACATTCCTCTACTACTCATAGAATCCGTACTACTTCTTTAAGAATACAATACTTGTGGAGCTCCGTCCACTATCATTCTCAATTGTCTCAAGACAATCACCTAGGGAACTCAATTTCCTCTAGGTTATACATCGGTTTTATACCGACTCAAGCATCGTACCATGTCTAACTTCAGATAGGCGCACACTACAGGGATTATCGTTTCCCCAAGAGTTACTATACTCCTCTTTACTAATATTTTACACTGGGGTTACAAGATGGGTATATTCATCCTATGGTATTCGCATCTCTTGTGCCCAATTACCACAGTTACAATATGAATGAATTCGTATGTTTATTTAACATAAGTACCAATCATCAATTCGATTCTCATTTGTGCTATGCACATTATAGTTTCTGTGTTTTGTTCATGAAACTTACATTAAGCGGTTTTCGCTCTACCCCCCTTAAAAGGGATTACGCCCACGTAATCTACCATATGTTATTATTAAACATTGGTTTACTCGTTTTGGGCAATCTGAAGCGTTTAGCTTCATTACGATATACTATACAATATGCTCTGGTCAAAGGGTCTTAACCATACCAATGGTTTAGTCTTTGCACCGAGGATTCCTATATGAGTTTATTTAACTCATAATTAATTCAGTTCTAGCCTATTAGGCTTCAAGGCATTAATAGCCATTCTTTCATACTTACTAGGTGTATTCCATTCCTAGCTAGGGCCCACTAGCTTCTGCTGCGCGACCCTGATAACTTGGGTTACTCACCCTTCATGTTATCCTTAATGTGCTATACATCACCTTTTTATCCCGCTATTGTGGAAATAAGGTTTACTAACAGTGTGGTATTCTTTTACCGCTGTTTGAACTCAATGAGTTTTAGATTGTAGCCAGCTCTCTGGTAATCTATTACACGTACTATTCGTACTCCCACGATTATTCCCTAAGTTCCTCCGACTTGTTGTCGGGCGAGGTTAAGTCACTACCTAGTTGTAGTGCTTCCTCTGTTGTCACTAGCTTCTGAATTACACCAGTTCTTCTGGTTCAGTACAAGTGTTCTTTGCTTGTATGACCTTGCATTCTCAATGCGTCGGTCCAAGTGACTTTCTTCAATCTTCTTTCACCTTTTATT
Organism: Limonium bicolor; assembly: GCA_023374045.1. Classification (NCBI taxonomy): domain Eukaryota; kingdom Viridiplantae; phylum Streptophyta; class Magnoliopsida; order Caryophyllales; family Plumbaginaceae; genus Limonium; species Limonium bicolor. The sequence goes on from CM041782.1 coordinate 186,996,756, forward strand.
CCAGTGGAATTCACATCTTGTGATTGTTAGTGTGCTTACACTCTTCGTGCTTCTTAGGCCTTAGGCCGCACGGTTTGTTGCTAAGTTGGGTTAACTAACTTATGCCATGTTGTCGGTGAAAAGATGTTTACTACGGTTTACATTTCCATATTGCTAGCTATCCCACTAGATCATTAGCTGTACAAGGGCAATACCAAAACACTCAGTCATACAGAGTGCAGAGGCGTAAACGCTTGACAGTAAATCACTTATGTGATAGGGATGAATATTCCTGCCTGTCTTCTCATACTTATACTCGTGTCATCGTCTTACTACTTCCTCCTAGCGGTCGCTTATTGCGCACCATACTCTTACTCATTGCATGACATCGTTTTTACTGTCTTTGTTACTGTGGTAGTTCCTCTTTACTCATTGCCATTGTCATTGGCACCATTCCTTATAGTATGAACACTGAGGGTTTCCTCTGTTCGTGTGTATGGCGGTTGTCATAGCATACCGCAATACCATTATCTTCCCTTGTGGGGATGTTTTATTTCTATTTAGGTTTCATGTGTAGGTTAGCTTACCTCCCATTACTTCCTTATTCATGATATAGTTTGCTAAATAACTTGGTTGACCAAGGATGAAGTGATTCATCGGGTTATCGGCTCTCTTGAGCGTTGGTCATTCGTGGTGCCTAATGTGCACACTCATTGATTGTTTTTGACAATTATTGTCTCCATTGTGCTGAGCATTGATCATAGGCTCTAGCTAAGCGGTTTACTTTTGCATGTACATTACCGGGACATCCCCAAAACTTCAAGGGTTTTCTGGTCCCGTTCTCCAATTGGAGGGTATTCTATCACTAACAAGTGAAGGTTCTTGTTGAGGGGTTGTCTCCAGTCGTAGGTCTCATGATGAGGTTTACTATGTTAGTCTTTGTTTATGTACCTCCGCCATTTATACAATGGTTCACCACATGTTTGGGTGCATAAGGAGTATACTCACTCCTTCGAGCTTCGATGCTCTTAAGCGATGTGCTTCTACAGTCCACAACCTCTTGTAGGCGTAGTGGTTTAGAAATCTCATTTCCTTATTCGTTGTCTCCCTTGGCAATACCTATATGCACAAGTTTTGTTGTTATATTAGATGGAAGCCTTTTTTCTAAGGGTTCACATCTTCACCATATTGGTGGTCTTTGGTTAACAAGAGGTGTCTTTCCTCTGGTTTCTCGTAGTGTCCAAGTGTGGACTAGGCCATTGTCGACGTTATTACGATTCATGTGCCTCTGTGCTACCATTGCAACAGAAGGTATGAAGGTAATTAAAAGCTTGTCAACTGTATACTAGACTGATGCTCTAGTGACAGTGATACTGAGTTGACCATTACTCCGAGCCACTCAGGATGTTGGGTTTGAGTTGGTGGTCCTGTTGTTGATTTCTTGTCATATGAGACAATATCTCTTGCAAGTCTTATTAGTAGATGGTGTGGGTTTTGCCACGCTAAGGTTTACATAACATAGTCGGTTGATGGCTTTTGAGCCTTATTGCTGCAAGCTATGCTCTTTGCAAGCTGCTTATACATAATTCTACTCCTTGTATACCCCATAGGATGGAGGTATTGCTGGTCTCCATGGCGAGTCGTGACATTACGCTTCCGTTCATAGGAGGCCCTTTAGGCAATCTGGTGCTAATTAGTGCCTTCTTGAAGTTTAGGGTATTTCCCGTCATGCGAAATCCCTTCGGTGTCCTAACCGAATGTTCGTTCTAGCTCATGTGCTCTTATAAAGACGCTTGTTCAACTGCTGTTATTTCAGACACCCTTCAAGGATTGCTCCTGGGTGCCGTTAGATCACGCCGTTACATCCGGTTAATGTTTGTGATATGATGTGCCTACTATACCGCCTTGTGGTATTGTATTTGAGTTGTCCCTTTTAGGGTTATAACGTCTCCCGTTCTTGGGTAGACTGTTTATACTTGCTCCCAGTGCCTAAGACTAGGTTTAATATTCTCTTTGATGGTGGATTATACCTTGCGGTAGTCTTGGGGTTGCTCTTGGGAGTTCTGTCCCGTTTGTTGAGTATTGTGGTGTTCACGTTAGGCAATTAGCTTACTGTGTGGGCTGGGTATACTTTCCAGCTATCATGTATTTATTTGGTGTCCTTCAGACATATCCAATGTCTATACTTACTAGTCTGTGCTCTTTGCACTTTCTAATTCTTATTCTTACTTTCAGATGGATTCTCTGAATTCCTTTATGCTTGATTGTCTGAGGTGTCCAGCTGTTCTGATTTGAACTCACTCATGGTCCGTAGAACGGAGTTGACTACTTCCCGTGTGTCGTACACTACATGTATACATACGTGGGGTACCTTGTTGATACGTTACCACTTACCTAACTATATGTCAGGCCCGCAAGCTCCTTCAGAGTGCGGTCGTCCCACATCCCGTAATTGGGTACACCCGTAGTGTTCGCCACACACCTAGGTGAAGTATTCTGTCGTCAACTCCTCTTGTATCATGGTATGATACTCACCGTAATTCTATTGGTTCGGTATTAAAATCCAAGGTTCAAAAGAAAGGTTTGCGGTTTTGAAAGAAAATTTTGGTTTTAAAATCATGGTACGGTGTTAAAAGCAGTCTCTCATGGCATAGCCATGTTTGAGTTCTTGACCGAGTCCAGCTTCTTGCTGATTGGTATGTCTTTTGTGCAATGGTCAGGCCGTCAGGCCTTTCCAAGGTTCCATTCTTCCAGTTTTTAGGATGTGTGATCCTGTAGCTGTTCTGTTACGGCACAATACATTACTATGTACTTGTGGTGTGTTAGGGTTCATCTACATGTTTCTGTCCTTACTGCACTTGCCGTGGCAAGTGCGCGGTACTGGTGGTTTTTGGGTAAACCTCTACTAGTCACGGTATGGTTTCCATCCGTGTTTGGTAGTCTTGTTGGCTCTTCCCTTGATCTTATTGATCTATAATTGGGATACTTAATCCTTTAAGTAGTTCCTCTGTGATCTTGACATGACTGTCATTGATCGGGGTACTTCTCCAATCCTTGGAGATTCCCATTTGATTTGGTTTAGCGTTATTCCTTGTTGCTCATTTATTGTGGTTATTGAGCCTTAGCTTGTTTAGGCACTACTCTTGTAGCCTATCGGATTATATCCCGTGGACGCTCTTGTAGCTGTGTAAGATATGTCGGCCAGGTATTGTAACCTTTTGGCGTTGTGGTTTTTGGAGTTAACCGTTCCTGACTATGTCCTCAGTCAGTTGGTATACCTCGGTGGTATTACCTAGCTACTATTGTCCCACAGACTTGTGTCTCGGGTTCCATTACTATTCCCTTTCCATTTCATTGCACGGTTAGTGCTTCTTTCCTGCTGTTGGTTGACTAGCTGGGTTTCGCGACTGCTAAGCATGTCGCCCCATGTTGTTGTAAGTTGTAGCCTCCTTACGGTTGGAGTGCTCATTCAACCGTTATTGAGTGCGGGTATTGTTGTTCATCCGGGAATCATCTCCAGAACTTCCAATTCTTGGAATCTACCATGTGTCGAGTTCTTTCCTCTTATAGGAATATCTCACTACTGCCAGGTCGGGTTTTCCCGGATATGAGAGGACTTTCCTTCTCTCTGGCGTTCTTTTCCAAGTTATACAATGGGGAATGCGGGGCGGGACTGGTATTGTAGGTATCCGGTACACTCCGGTGATTCCTAATTAGCGTATCTCTAACGCTATCACTCAGCCCTTAGCCCTAAGCTTCCAATTCCTAACTCGGTATTTCCTAGACTCGGTATTTCCAGTCATCAGAGCGATACTTCGCTCTGATACCACTTTTTGTAACACCCCTACTATTAATTTAATCATTACCGTCCAATCTCCTCGTGCTTCCCGAGTCACGCAGCGGATACATACTTACATACATCGGGTGATACAATGCCGTTAGTCACCCACGTGACTAACAAGGCTACTACTGCTACATACAGCATCGGTCTGATGGACCGGAATATCCGAGTACTACTTAATACAATACATACTCTCATTACATACTGGATACTACAATACTCCATTCGATACATTACTCCATTCAATACAATACTCCACAATTCCGTACAAGATAATACACTACGCGTACCGAGTTTACTAGGTTCCAAAATCAATACAGTACTTCTCCCCGAATTCATACACACTCACTAGAAGTCAATCTGCTACCCATTCCTCACAAACTAAATACTTCTAATTACAAGGCGCGCCACCGGTCTCTTACCTTGGCCGTATTCGCTCCGGGTACCTGCACACTAAAAATGTTCCCCGAGGGGGTCAGCTTTCGCTGAATATGATAACCGCATACCCCGCGTACTAGCGAGGGTACGCCGACCATTTGGTCGAATACATGCAATTCATTTTGCATTACATACATGCATACATACTTTCATACATACATACATACATGCTTTCATTCACGGTACTACAATACTACACAAGGTACACATACATACGTACAGTACAATACATGCTTGGAAGACAATACAAGTCAACCAATACTTACTTACCATCCTCCAGAATACACATACACAATACATACTCGTTACATACTCAATACGCAATACGGAGATACACTTCTCCAATTCATACAGAAGGCTTGTTAGCTTCTTTACACACCCGGGTTAATCGGGTGTTCAATACTCATTTACTCAAGGTCAATGACTTACAACAGTCAAGACCAATACACATACGATACTTACTTCTTACATACTTTACTTCCAGTTAAGTCGGTATGACCTCCGGGCAGGGAATACTACTTCCCACCACCGGGCTTTAGGGTGGCCCACTAATCCAGGATACTACCCATACAAAGGGAATTGGTCCAAGGAAAAGATCATAGCCAGGATTCGGTTCCAACCTCTTGTGGTTCCTTATCCTCACGCGTGGCCGAAACTATATCGGACTTCTACTCATTCCATTTACTCATTACTCATGTTAGGAGTTAGATTGTTAGGAATTAGTAGAAGTCAGTACTTCATTTCCATACATCCATACAATACACAAGTACACATTACATTCTCATACCCTTCATTCTCATTCATACATTTCATGAATTATACAAACTAAATGTTCCAGAAGATACAATCAAGAACAAAATAGTTCAGACACAATTAAGTGCATTACAATTCCGATTCGTGCATTTATCTTATTGGTGATCACATAAGCACACAAATCGGGGTAACCAGGTTAGGATACAGAGCATCAAGAAATCATACCTTTTTACCGGAATTTACTTTACCATGTCACCTCACACTCCTCGGGTTGTTCTCGAACCACTGACAACATTTCAAGTGGTTCTATTAATATTAAGATACTATGGTATGTAAAACTAATACTCCTGTAATTAACCCCGTTATCCACTAACTTTAGTTTTACTCAAGTGTGCTCAACTTTCTTACCTTCATTACTTTAGCACTAACGCCTTACTCATGCATATATATAGTATGTATATATATATGTATGTATATATATGTAATGTATATATATATATAATGTATATATATATATATATGTATATGTACATATGTATTTATATATATTCATCTAATTAAATTATTTAATTTTTTTTTTTTTTACAAAGGCCGACCGACCCACTCTGGGTAGGTCGCCTGGGTGGGTCGGCTGCAGAGAGTACCCGGGTTACAGAATTCGGCCCGACCGACCCAGTCTGGGTAGGTCGCCTGGGTAGGTCGGCTGCAGAACCCATTTTAATTATCTACTTTGGACTCCAAATTCACCTCAATTCTCACCCAATCTTTTCCTACTCATTTCCACATGTTTCCTACATGTTTAAACACCATTTAAATCCTCTAATTCACCTTAGTTCATCCATCAAATTCATTTCTAAATCCATCAATCCACTTACACAATTTTCCTCACTTCTTCCAGCACTTATACCAATTTTCTTTCTTCATTGCTACAGATTTTTAAAACTCAATTCTCCCATCCAATACTTCTACTACCAATACCATTACTAGCATCCCAAATACATTTCCAAGCAATTACAACATCTATACCCAAGTCCAACATTCATTTTACTAAGTCTTGTACTCTCATTCTTCCTAATTCCTCCAATGAAATCCAATACCTCTTGCTACAGATTTTTTTCTTCTCTCTGCTACAGATTTTTCCCTCAACTCTTATACTCCAATACTCCCTTGCATAGTGCTACTATTAGCATCTTAAATACCTTACTCATATCCTAGTTCCATCCTCTTAACAACCTCATATCCAAATCTGTTTCAAGATACTAAACACTCCTTTTTAAACTCTCCAAATACACCTAGCTACCACCTAGGTTACTTCCTCTTCTTAAACACTTAAGTCCTCTCATTCCTACACAAAATTTGACATAGTCTCCCCTATAATTCTTACTTTGCTCACACACTACTTCAGCTCACAATGGCTCATTTTCACAACCTGTTTATACCACACATTATACTCACATTTCAACTCCACTACAACACCATCAAATTCCTGCACATACACATTCTATACCCAATGTTTTCCCAAATTTTTAAACATCATTTAAAAACTTCAAAACTGTTACAATATCATTCCTCATTATACTACAACATACTTACTACTCATTACTCAATACATTACTCATTTTTACTACTCAAAAACTGTTACAATACAATACACAAACCAACCCAAGGTAAGAGTATTTTACCTTGTCTTGTTAATTTCTCTTTCTTTCCTTTCCTTCTCTTCTTCCTTCTTTCTTTCTTCCTTGTTCTCGGTTTTTGCTCAAGGAATAGGCAATGCTACAGCACCCCATACCAATACACAACTACTTAGTACTCATTTTATACTAACCCTAGAATTTAGATGTTTTAGAGTTTAGAAAAGAGTATTACCTTCCCACCAATGAATGAAGTTCTTGTCTAGCAAGAGAGCAAGATTCCTAGCCCTTAAGAGAAGCCAAAATCGGCTGGAATGCAAAGAGCAAAGCAAGGCTTACTTTGAATTTTCGTTTTGCAAATGAGGGCTAGAAAAAGATGGGTTTTCAAGAATGTTTTTACCTCAAAATGACAAGGAGGTGAAGGTGCTTCTAATGGTGGTACTCAAGCTCCAAATGCAGCACACCCATGGAGATGAAGTTGGTTGTTTTCGATTTTTGAAAGGAGGAAAGTGTTCTCCTTTGCAAGGGGATTCCAATGGTATAATTTTTATTGAATTTGGACAAGATTTGAGTGCTCAAAGAGAGGAGAGAAGGAGAGGGCTGTAGGGGCTTCAACAAATCGCCATTGTCATCGCAGGAGGAGGAGAAAATGAAGAGAGGAGGAGGGTGAGTACGTGAGTGAGGGAGTGTGGTAGGAGAGAGAGTGTTTTTTTTTCTCTTTATTTACTTTAGTTGTCTTTTAGTAAATAAGAAGACAACAAATAGAGTGTGAGAGGGGGGTCCAATCGGTTACTCACATGCCCCTCTACAGATTTTTGCTTTTTATTTGCAAAAGTGGACACACTAACTTTGCTTATTTGCATTCTCACCCCACAACTTCCCGGTTGTTACAGTTTTTACAAACCGGAACCCGTTTTCCGGAATTTTCTCGTTTAATTATTTTTTATTGATTATTAAGCTTCCATAAATGCTTAATAATTATTATTTAATGATTCACAATTTTTACGGGTCTGTTTGACCACTTAAAGTCCCGTTCTCGGGTTTTCTCGAAAAACGTGCGCTAAAGTTCTATTAGCGTTTTAATGTATTATTTGGATCCATTTTCTTCGGGAATTGTTCCCTTAATTATTTAGGCCTTATTAAGGCTTTAAAATCCATATAATACGCTAACCGAGGTCTCATACCTCCTATGGTTATTTAACGCTTATTTAGCGTTTTTCGCTTTTTAAGCGTTCTGTATTCTTTTGGGATTATTTTCCTTGCCAATTTACTTAGCGTCATTAGGCCTTAAATACGTATTGAATTAATTTTAATCCCTATATTAAGTTCGGGGTATTTCACTTTGAGAGCGTGTAGCATGCAGGAGGTAGGTAGATTCGTTTCCCGTTCTCTTGTGGGTGTAACTCCTTTCGTATACCCATGGTTTGCATGTCCTTTCTGATTTTCAATCCGTCTTTTGTTTTGCCGGGTATATTGAGTAAAGTCCCACTCACTGCCTCACCAACGTTCTTAACAATGTGCATGATGTCTAAGCAGTGTCTCACAGAAAGATGACGCCAATAAGGTAGTTCCCAAAAGATAGAACACTTTTTCCAAATGTTTTTCGGCGGTTTTGATGTGTTTCCAAATACATTTGCAATGTCCTTAACCTTTTCGTACACTTCCTCAGAGCTCAGAGGTAGACGGGCCACACGAGTTTCGGCTTGACCATTGAACAACTTTCTCTTCGTTACTCGATAAGGGTGATCTTCGGGGAGAAGACGTCGATGACACATATAAACATTCTTCCCACAATGTTTTAAACGGTCCGAACAAGTGTCTTCCTCGCAAATGGGACATGCAAATGTTCCTTTAACCGTGTAACCGGACAAGTTCCCATACGCAGGGAAGTCATTGACAGTACAGAACAACAAAGCCTTGAGCGTGAAATTCTCTCTTGCATTAGCATCATATACCACGGTCCCCTCATTCCACAATAGCTTCAGATCGTCGATCAGAGGGGCAAGGTACACATCAATGCTATTACCTGGCTGCTTGGGACCAGATATCAGGAGAGATAACATGATGTACTTTCGTTTCATACACAACCATGAGGGCAAATTGTAGATCACTAGCAGAACAGGCCATGTACTGTGTTGACTACTCAATGTGCCGTACGGGTTCATTCCATCAGTACATAACCCAAGCCTCAGATTCCTATCTTCATGTCCGAAATGTTCTTTGTACCGTCTATTGATGTTTCTCCACTGAGGCCCATCTGTTGGATGTCTTAGTTTCTCATCACTCTTTCTACCCTCCGCATGCCATCGTAAGTTCTTTGCATCTTTCGGATTCGCAAACAACCGTTTGAATCTGGGTATAATCGGCAAATACCAAACAAGTTTTGCTGGAGGGCTTTTTTTCTGAACGGAGGAGTACTCACCATCTTTATGCTTATACCGGGACAACGAACATTTCGGGCAATTGTCCAGATGTTCGTATTCACCCCTGTACAACACAGTTGTTTGGACACGTGTGAATTTTTTTGTACTCTACTCCCATTGGACCCACCCATTTCTTTGCCTCATACGTGGTGGTAGGGAGACCGTTCTCATCCGGTAGCATATCATGAATCAGCTCGAGGAATGCCGTGAAACCTTTGTCACTCAATCCATATCTTCCCTTCAGGTTGAACAAATTCAATATAGGTGTCAATTTCGTGTACTTGGTGCAAGTAGGATACAATGGCGTTTTGGATGCGTCCAACAACCTTTGATACTCATCCGGCCGGTCGACAAAGTTATCCTCAACGTTATCAAGCATCTCGTCAATTTGTTCATCATGATAAGTCGACTCACTGTCAACATTGACTCCGGAAGCGCTTGGGAGTTCTGACTCGTTAGTAGTGTCGAATGTCTGCTCGGTTCTTGAGTTACACCGATCGTGATTGTAGGAAGATGAAGCATTATCTTCAACAGGTTCTCCATGAAAAATCCATTTAGTAAGTATAATGTGGCATGAAACCACGCGTCTTCACATGGAATTGTACGAGGTTGATGCTTGAATAATGTCTAACCACACCACAATCAACACAAGGACATGGAATTTTCTCCGCCTTTGTCCTGTCCTTGTGTTGCACTACAGCTTTGCAAAACTCTTTCAGCATTTTGTCAAAATGTTCGCCTCTATCACCATACATCCAGTCACACTCCATACTACATGTGCAACAGATCACAGGTGTGAGTTAGAGCCATTGTAGAATATGGTCTGTATTAAGTTGCACATGTTTATTTCTTAATGGAGCATGACTGGGATGATTGTCAATTAGTCTAGCCTAACTCTAAGGTTGCAAACACAAAATAAACTAGCATTTTAAATTTAAGAAATTGTTGCACTTCTAAAACAGAAACCGGTGTTTAAAACAATATTACAAATACTTTTTCTACAAAAAATTCGGCATGACCTTTGCATAATTGTACACATCCTGTGCTTATTATTCAGCACTCACCAAAGTCATCACAACCACAAACATTCCAACAATGGCAACAACCAACAATTAAAATAAATCAATTCTTTACTAGCTAACTGAAAACCAATTGCAAATTCAGATCATCAAATCAACGCTTTCAATTCTCCACTGTATAAGTTCAAACCGGTTTAGAGATTAACAAAGAATCGAGAGTTAAAATACGTACTTATTTTTTAAGGATTTATGGACAGGGGAGACTGGTGCCTGAGAGGTAGGCTTCTGTGCGAGAGATGCAGCAATACCACTTCTGATATGTCTCTGTAAGGGAGCAACAAAAAATAAATTACAAAAGAAATGCATCAACAAATAGGGAATGAAGCTAAATTATGTACTAGCACTTATATTTAAATACATAATTGCATTTATTAAACAAATAATAAGGTTTAGTTACTTACTTGTGCACAGAGGAGGAAAGTGCAACAGTAATGGAAGAAGGCGGGAAACAAGAGAGGTGATTCACGGACTTGAATGTAGTGAGACCTGATAAAAAAAATTAGATATTGTTAGACATATACACATACATCAAACAATATTAATTACGAAGAGATTTTTTTTAAAAAAAAAGGCATGACTTTTGCATAATTTTACCTATCCCATGCTTATTATTAAGCATTCACCAACCATTCATCAACACAAATTTCCATCACAAATCAAACTAATACCAACTTTATCCATCAAACCAAATTTTAATAATTTGTGGAAATCAAATACAAAGTAAAAAAAAAGACACAACCATGCCTATTATTAAGCATTCACCAATTATTCAACAACACAAATTTCAATCATAAACCAAACTAATATATACCAAATTTATTCATCAAACGAAATTCCAATAATTTGTGGAAATCAAATACAAAGTACAAAAGAGAAAAATGATAAGTTAGATTGTATTACCGGTTCGAAAATGAATTGTTCTCCGCTCCGCTTTCAATCTACCATCAAATGGTAAAGAAGATTCTTAAGTATTTATCTGTAGAGACACAAATACGTATAGACACAAGAGAAACTCAGTAGTTGTGTTTGTTCCTTATATGCAGTTAGGTTGCAAATTTACAGTGAGTGAAGAGAATGAAGAGAATGAAGAGTTAAATTAAAAAAAATATACCGGTTTCTAAATGAATTGTTTTCAGCCCCACTTCTCAATCGGGCGTGAGAGACGCGTGTAGCCAATCTCTACAGAGGCAACACATAAAGATTGAACAACATTCACATTAATTAGAATAATTTTATATTAAACTTAACGACTATACAATACTCATATATATATATATACACTACCGAATGTTTAATAGTATTTTAACCAATGAATGAAGTTGTTCATAACAACTCATAAATGATAAGATCAAACTATAACTTACATAACAACCTAAATTGTATTTTTCATGTTTAACATGTTATCCATAATTTTCAATATACCTCTTATGCATCACACTCATGTATTAACGATAATATAATATCATAATCAAATATGTAAATTATAAACATTATCGTTAGCTCATTCAAACAAGCACAATAAGAATTTTTTTAGTATAACTCTAATACAATCTACAGAGAGTGGGGAACTTAGTGTCAAAGATGATAACTCATCAACTCGACTACAATATTGTTTATGAAGACAAGGAGAAACTCTTAATTGCTTAACTTATATTACTTGTTCGAACAAGTAAACTTACATTTGGGATTAGTACAAATTTTGTGCAATTAGATAAACAAAATATACATGCCATTTTCATTGCATAAGGAAAAAATAATTTAAAGATCTCCACCGCACTTTTACTATTAAATAAACAATACAATATTTAAAATCCTTTTCTTGAAAACAAATTTAGTTATGAAATTTTTCTGATTTATGTGTTGCTTATTTATGCAAAAATAACTAGCAGAGATCTCACTCACCAATGTATATTTACAATGTATATTTACTTATGAAATGTGAATTAACAAGTAATTTTAAGTGGACAAATAAGCTAACCTAACTATACTTAAACAAATAATGCTCAAACATTGTTCCACCCCATATATAAGCATAATAAATCTAGCCCAAATAAGCTAACCTAACTATACTTAAAAGAAGGGCCAAAAACAGCAAAAAAATTCACTCGGACATTTTGTCAAACACCTTGTGTGCATACATAAATTTATTAGTTTAACAACCAAATCTTGCAAAGATTTCACACACACAATAAATATCAGCATCCACAATCACAATGTGACAACAATCTAACAATTTTAACAACACATTAACATTTTATTAAACAAAACCGAAACTTAACTTAGGGTTTATACTCACCTCTATTCGCCTCTGTTGCTGGGCGGAAGGAGGGCGGCGACGCCAACCGACGCGACGACCACCGACGGCGCGACGTCCGGCGAAGGCGAGAGGAGGAGGAGGGCGGGCGGGCGACGGCAGTGTGGTGGCGGTGGCGTCGGGTTCGCAGTCGCCGCGGAGAACAGAGAGAGAAGAGGGGTTAATCCCTAATGAAATCGTAATTGTGTCGAGCTGGGCTGGGGGGTTAATTAAAAGGACCTATTTCGGCGGTTCTTTGTTAGAAACCGCCGAAATAGGCCCTTTTTAATAATAAAAAATTAAAGAGACCTATTTCGGCGGTTCCTAACAAAGAACCGCCGAAATAGATGATTAAATTAAAAAAAAAAGAAAAATAGAAATACCTATTTCGGCGGTTTCGTGTAAGGAACCGCCGAAATAGGTCTCTTTAATTTTTTTTATTATTAAAAAGGGCCTATTTCGGCGGTTCATATCTAGGAACCACCGAAATAGACCCCTTCTTTACATACAGTATACATCTCGGGCCCCTATTTCGGCGGTTTTATCTACAACCGCCGAAATAGGGGCGCCGAAATAGACGTTTTTTGTACTAGTGCCGGTTTGTTTCTTGACTCCCTTCAGCTCATTCTCTTCATTTTTTTCATGGTTATTCGGTCAATATATCTACATCTTCAAGATCTAGCAAGATCTAAGCTAAACACTCCATTTTCGGAAATGTTAACAAGGTAAATCTTCACCATTTTCTCACCTAGTTACTACCGGTTAATATACTAGGTTGTGTGGTGTTTTTAATACCTTTGTTGTGTTCCAAAATTCAGGCGTGGAATAGCCTACATGAGCTTTCAATGTATGTTACTAAGATAACTGAAATACCCCAAACCTAAGTATGCTAAGTAAACATCAAATTATGATGTAGTAAGGCCAAGATATGCCTTAGAAAGATTGTTAGACAATTTAAACCAAGGAAAACACAAGAAAATGCCTTAAGGGCAATTAAGGCAAAAATGTGCTCTAAGCTTGGAGTGACTTTGATTAGCACCCAAATATCATTATAAGACCTTATTAACATGCTAATGGACATGTTAAATCAATTAGCAAAGAAAACCAAGCTCAAAAACAAGCTTAAACACAAAATGTGCTTTAAGACTCCTTAAAGCACCTTTTTAAGAAATTGTCTTAGAAATGAGTTTTGAGTGGCTAAATGCCCATGATTACACCTTAATCAACATGTGTACTAATTAGTATCACATTAGGTAGCCTAAATAAATGGGAAACCAAAAATTTCACGAATATGTGCACTAATTAGTGAATAGTGCTCAAATAGTGCTAGTTTTGACTTAAGTCAACCTTAATTAGTTAAATGGCCAAACAAGACCTTATGTATGTTAATTAGTAAGGGGGGGGGGGGCGGTTTTAGGGGATGAGTCACCATATACTTCATCAAATAAGAAAAAAAGAAGAGATAAAGTAAAGAAAGTTACTATTTGCTTTTATAAACAAAATATCCTTTATTAGCCTACCTCTCTCCTCTCTTCTTCATTTCTCTTCTTCACCAACGAGTTCCTCTTCTTCTTCTGTGTTCCAAAGCCGTCCCAAGCAGCCCCATCCTTGCTCCATCTTTAAATGTCCATAACTTACTCATTTTAGCTCCAAATCAAAAAGTGAGCATAGATTATTCTTAGTTAGACCAAGACCTACCTTTCTATCTTTTAAAATCCTTCAAAGCTCAAGTTTAGAGCCATGTAAAAACTCCATTGATGAAGGAAAGTTAAGTTTGAAGAGCTCTTTTGGTTCACCATTCATCCAAGGTAATGAAAGTGGAAGAAAATCAACTTCCCTTCATTTTTCTACATGTCCGAAAATTCTATCTTATGAGGGTTTTGTTTCACACCTTGAAATAGCTTGTTTTGATCACCAAGGACTAGTGGAGGTCCCTCTTGATTCATGCCCAAGTCTACTTTGAGACTTCAAAGGTAATCATCCACTTTTATACCTTAAAACACATTTTTAACCTAGGTTTTCATTCCTTAAGGTTAGTGTATTGTTTAGCACTCATGTGAGTCATTTAATATTGATTAGAACATTGGCAAAGGAAATTTAATGGGTGGCCGAGATTCATTCAAGAAGAAGGTCTAAGGAGGAAGTTAAGATAAGCTTGAGAAAACAAGGTAAAATGCTTACCTAATGGTGGTTTATGTTTTAAGGGACGAGTTTTAGGTGGGTACTAATGTGGCTTAGAGCTTACATTGTGTAATGGGATATATAACCTAAGAAAAAGAACTTAAACAAGCATATGAACTTGTGACCAAGGAGCCAATGGGAATGAGTTAGTAAGATAAGTTTAAGATGGATTTTAAAAGCATTATAACTACTATGAGATTGATGGGTGTATTTGCAGGTTGAAAGCTTTTATATGTGGGAAATTCAGTGTTTAAATTCATGTCATTTAAGGGCCTAAGAGCCATATCATTTAAGGGCCTAAGAGCCATCATTTAAGAGCCTTAGTGCTATGCAATTTAAGATTTATTGCACTATATTGAGTTCATTATGAATGAGTTGATTTGGGTGAGAAAATATGATGAGAAAGGATTTGATGTGTGTGGGATGATTGAATGAGAAAAACAATGCTTATGGGCATGATAATATACTAGAGGAGCTATGGCAAAATTTGAATGGAAATAAGTTAACAACGGTGTTCTTGAGGATTAGAACGACCTAGAGTTATTTAGGAAGAATTAGAGGATTAGTAGGGTGTAAATTGTGTGCTAAGATTGTGTACTAAGGATTTGAGTGCTCATGATTGTATTAAGGGTGAAAAACTAAAAGTTGGGTATAGAAATATATTAAGGAAGCCATGTCAAAATTTGGAGAGGAAACTAAGTGTTTAAGGTGTTCTAAGGAGATTTCATGACTAAGGAATGTTCTAGTAATCACTAAAGGTTGTTTTGGTGAAAATGGATAAACTATGGAGTTCTTGAGTACTAGGAAGACCTAGGGATGTCTAAGAGGGACTAGGGGTTATAATGGTGAGTTTTATGCACCAAAACCATGGTTAAGGCTGCTAGGGAACTTGTACAAAGTTTGAAGGAAAAATAAGGTATAATGACTTATAAGGATGTAAGCATGTGCTAGATTATATATGGCTTTGAGAAGTTTGAGTAAAGCAAATGGGTATGCATAATGAAGCTTGAGGAGTAGCTAAGATGGTTGGGAAGAAACATAATGATTAGTTGAGGTCTTAGGCAAAGTCACAAGAGGGAGTGTAAGGAATCAAGTGTTAAGTGTAAGAATTTTGTAAGAAATTGAGTGTCAAGCTTGGTGATTTTTGAGGAAGGTTTAGTGCATGTTTTAAGGTGTTTAAACATGTATGAAACATGTGGAAAGATTGTGGAATGAGTGGGAAAAGATTGGGGTGAAATTGGAGTTCAAAATGAGGAGAAAAACACTTTGGAAAATAGGTTCTGCTGTGGACCGCCCCTAGGGACCGCCCCTAGGGACCGCCCCTGTGGGGAGGTCCAGGCGAATTCTGTAGCGTATGAACCTTCTGGTTGGGACCGCCCCTGGGGACCACCCCAGAGGGGCGGTCCAGTGTAGAGAAAAAGAAAAAAATTTGTTTTGGCTTCTAATGATGGGGGATTGAATGGTAATGGTTTTAGATGATGTTTAGGCCTTGTTTGGTGACATGTAAAGGCCTTAAGAGGTGTAAACAAGTATGAGGTGTAATGAGAAGTGATTAACTTACATGATTAAGTTTAAATTACAATGACTTAGGGGTCCACCATTAGAAGAGTGATGATGATTTGAAAGATAAGCATATAAGGACTTAAGAGGTTAAGGTAAATAAAATGGTATTAAGTGTTTAAGGTTAAGTTGGTAAGAATTTAAGAAGAGCTAGATGGAGATTGAAATGAAATGATAATATAAGGTTGTTTAAGACATGTTTGGTGAGTGACAATGATAATTAAGTGGGTGAATAGGTATAAGGAATGAGGAGAAGTAATTCACTTAAGATTAAGTTTATAAGAACTTAAGTGGTATTTAGTTTGAAATCATTAGTGATTAAGTAAGCTAGGTTAATTAAAAGTAATTAACCACCAAATTTGATGAATGTTTTAGGACTTGGGAATTTGGACTCCGAAGGAGAGTAAGCAACCAAAACGACCAACGGTGAACGGTACAGTTCTTCTTGTGACCTGCTTGCTAACGAGGTGTCCCTTGGCTTGTGTGCTATTTGTTTATGTGTGCCGACTAAACAAGATAAAGCATGCAACCGGAACATTATGTTTATTGCATTGTTGTGTGATGTTTGGAAACTAACACAACTTACCGTGAGAACTTACTAACCAACGTTTAGTAAGAAATTGAGTGAGACTAAGGAACGCTCCCTAATATTAGTTTGTTAATAACCGAAAGAGGTTTAACCAACAAACATTGTCTTGAGACTTCTACTAACTGGAATTTAAGGGGGGAGTGATGAAATACCCCAAACCATAGAAACATTAGTAAACAATTTAAACCATAGAAAACACAAATAAATGCCTTAAAGTCAATTAGGGCTAAAATGTGTTCTAAGCTTGGGATAAGCTTGGGTAAGACCTAATGAGCTTTCCAAGACCTTATTTATATACTAATGAACATATTAAACCAATTACCAAAGAAAACCAAGCTTGAAAACAAGTTAAAACACAAAATGTGCTTTAAGGAGTCTTAAAGCACATTTTTGAAAAAATTGTCTTGTAAATGAGTTTTGAATGGCTAAATGTCCATCATTACTCTTTAATTAATATGTGTACTACTTAGTATCACATTTGGAAGTCTATATCAATGGGAAATCAAAAATTTCACATCTATGTGCCTTGTTTTAGTGAATAGTAACTAAAATAAGCTAGTTTGTAACATATGTTTGTATAAGTAATTAAATTGGCCAACAAAGACTAAAATACCCTTAGTAACATAAAGGGGGCCAGTTTTTATGGTAATGAGTCACCACTCATGTTAGTTTATTAAGTAACAAATGATGACTAATGGTTATTATTTACTTTAACATATAAATATCTTCTAAAAGCAAAACCAATCTTCATTCTCTCATTTCTCTTCATTTCACACGTCTTCAACCTCTCTTCTATCTTCTTCTTGCTCTCCATTCACGGTTTGCAATAGTACACACACAATACTATCTTTGACCACTTGTATCTCTTAGCTTATTTTGCCAAATCAAATTCTAAGACCACCATTCTCTTCCTCTCATCAAGCTCTTCAATTCTATCCTTTCAAAATCTCAAGAGCTCCATTTTGGTGCCAAGAAGAATCTCCATGGGAGGAGCTTGAGCTCATCTTTTCACAAATTATTGTTCTCCATTGCTTCAAGGTAAGGAAACTCAAAGAAAAATGATGTTTCCCTCATGTTTTTGTGTTGTCCGAAAATCACCCTTAATGGTGTCCTTATGTTGCCTTGTTCTAGCTTCATTTCAACCTTTCATGGACTAGGTGGAGTCCTCTCTTGATATATATTCAAACTCTCTTCAAGTTCTAAGGTAAAACAACTATCTTAATGCTTTTTTTTAAAAAAAAACAATGTATAATCTAGGGTTTACAATGAGATGAAGCATAAAGCTTGTATACTCATTTTATTATTTGTATAATGTTTAGAAGTTGAAAAACAATCAAAAGCCTTGCCGATTTAGTCAAGGAAACAAGAAAGAAGTTGTGAGGAAAAGAGGTAAATGTGCTAACCTAATGTGTTTTAAAGTCTTAGGAGAAATGAGCTTATATTGCTTGTTGAAATGATCTAAGGAGCCAATGGTGAATGACTTAGTAAAATGTTCTCAAAGGCTTAGTAAAAGGGCATATGTGTTGTTGAGTGTATTTGCAGGTCAAAGGCAAATATAATGTGGGAAATTCAGTGTTTATGATTTATGCATCTTAAGGGCCTAAGAGCCATGTTATTTAAGGGCCTAAGTGCCAAGCAATTTAAGTTATGCACTATATTGTGATGTAGTGCTAAATGAGTGAAGTTTGTGTATAAGAATGGTTTTGATGGTTTTAGTGTTCTTGATTGTTTAATGGTGAAAACAATGTGTTTTGGTTTAGTAATGTTCTAGGAGAACCTATGTCGAAATTTAGATAATGTATAAGAAGTTCTAAGGGTTTAAAATGAGTTTTGGTAAGTTAGGAAATGTTTAGAATGGTTAAGTGCTTTCCTAGTGAAAGAAACATGCATTAAGGTGTTTAAAGATGTAAAAAGGGCTTAGGCAATGTTCTAGAGGATTTAGAATGCAAAAGAATGTTTTGGGACATTTCAAGATCATGGTGTGATTGTGTTTAGGACTTGTGCAGTGTTGATATATAAGGAAGAAGTAATTTGTTGTATGGAGGGTCTATAGACTTGTAAAGATGTTTAAAGGAATTGGTTGGGAAGTAAAGATGCTTTGGTGAGGAAACATTATTGGCATAGTGGTTATCATAGGTATGAAACACCACTTAGGAACCTAAGGAGAAAGCATTATAAGTGTTAGGAATTTTGGTAAGAAATGAGTAAGTGTATAAGGAAAGAAGATGAGTTTTATGGATGTTGTATGAGAGAATAAGTGTGCCAAATGGTGTTGGAAAACATTAGAAGGCTTAAGGAAAAGTTTAGTGAAGATTTGACAATGTTTGGACATGTTCTGGTGGGGTCCGACCCAGGGGTCCGATCCAAGTTTGGGTCGGACAGCCTCTGTTAGACGCCAGTAAAAGGTTCTGGAACGGTCCGACCCAGAGGACCTGGGTCGGACATGGGTCGGACGGGTGTGTTTTAGAGGACGGTGAAGTTTCTGGAGTGGTCCGACCCAGTTGGTTGAGTCGGACATGGGTCGGACAGGTGAGGCTTAGAAGACTGAAATGTTCTGGAATGATCCGACCCAGTTGGTTGAGTCGGACATGGGTCGGACAAGTAAAATCTTTCAAAACCGAAAATTACTGGAAGGGTCCGACCCAGTTGGTTGGGTCGGACGGTGGGTCGGACTGACCAAAACTTAACAAAAAAAACATAAAAGTATGGCTTAAGTAATAAAGCCTAGGGGGTATAATGTAGGTAATTAAGGATAAGTTTGGGCATTAAAACATGTCATATAATCATGGTTAAACATTTAGTAAATTTGAAGTTAAGTAAGTAATTAACCGACATTCTTAAACATGTATTGGAGTGACCTACGGTGGAAATCAATCGGAGCAAGGACCAAGGTATGGTTTTCTTGCAGTCTGTTGCCTACCGGTTTACACCGGCTTGTGTGTTGTTTGTTTTTCTATGTGTTTATGACGTTATAAGACTTAATCATGTAATGAGTTTACAGTTGTTCATATTAATGTGATGTTATGATGTGACTCATTTCCCTTGTGTGTGTCTAACATGACTTACCACTTGTTGTGAATTGTTTGTCAAGTTCCACTGTTGAACTTCTAACAAGTGCTAACTGGGAAGTGAGGAATCCGGTTGTCCGGTCATGCATGTAAGTTTAAGAGTAGATATCTGAATCAGATTCGACTCTTATGTTGTTAAGATTGTTCTCCTTCATTTGGCGTTCGATCTCCCGCTAGCTTCCTCCAAAGCTTACCTATTCTGACTTATGATCGGTTTAGTGGGAACATGTGTTTGTGTGGTGTGTTCGGGTCACAATATCCGAACCATCTGTGACTTAAGTTACTCGTTCGAATAACAGAACGGTAATGAGTGTGTGTAACAAGCTTAACATGAGAGTGAACCATTCTCTAGGCTTCTTATGTTGTTTAACCTTCTTGGTTTGTTATTGTGGAAAGAGTATCCACTGTGGATGTGATGTTGTGCTTTGCAATAATGTTGCTATGCCATATGTTATGTTATGTTTAAAATGAATGCCATGTCATCATGACAATTAGTTGCGCGTATCCCGGTAGCCGATGAGCTGCGCGTTAACCATACCAGCCAAGGGTTGCTGACCCCCTCGGGGGCTCCATATTTTTACTGCAGGATGAGGATCGAGGAAGCAGAGTGGCTGTAGATTCTAGGCTGCAGATGTACTTTGGTTATTTTGGATGTTGAGCCCGGGATGCGCTTGTGCTCCCGTGGCATTATATTTTGGCACAGTTGTATTACAGTGATGGTCGTTTACAGTTGACAGTGGAGTTTATGTACATCTTTCAGTGACAGTTGTATTAAATACTCGGTATGTTGGTTATGTATATATGTGTGGATGTTAGTACCTAATGCTCGGGAGTCTGATCATCAGACCGGTACACTTGTATTTATTCTGCCTTGTTAACCACGTGGGTGGTTGACGGTGTTGTAGCACCGAATCGTTTAGTTATTATTTAGTTATTTTTCCACTGCAATTTTATTTGATGTTGAGTGCGTAGTAGAGGTGTTACAAAAAGTGGTATCAGAGCGAAGTATCGCTCTGATGACTAGAATACCGAGCTTAGGAATATACCGAGTTAGGAAACCTAACCACAGTTACCTAAGTGAGCAGTTATGGAAAGGTTAACCACTAACTAAGTGTGGAGATACCTTGTTGTCGGGGAAACGTTACAACCGTTGGAACCGATAAGTGTGTAAGCACAATGCTAATAATGTTCGTGTGAATTCAGATGTCAGGTAGACTACGAGGTCGAGGCCGCGGGCGCGGCATTGGAGACACTGGGAACCAGGGAGAGAACCCTACGGCACAAGTTATGGCCGATGGCCGTAGCCCAGCTGGTTCCACAACTTGTAGCTGCAATTCAGCAGGGGCAACAGCCCAAAGTTCAACCACCACCGCCACCGCCACCGCCACGAGAGACCAACTGGGTCAAGGCATTGGCAGACTTGAGACCCCCGTCGTTTCATGGGGAGACCAACCCACGTAAGCTGGAGGCGTACATCTCCGAGTTGGAGACCGCCTACGAGACCTTGGATGTGCCTGCTGGGGCCAAGGTCCGTCTTGCCGCTTACTACCTGAAGGGATCGGCACAAAGTTGGTGGAAGCTTGTGAGAGAGGACCGGATGGCGGATCCTCAGTTTGGTTGGAGGGAGTACATGGCTCTGCTGCGAGCCAAGTATTACCCTGTGCATGTTCAAGAGGCTAAGCGCCTGGAGCGGGATAGTCTGAGGCAGGGGGATAAGATGTCGGTCGACGATTACTACACCGCTTTCACCGGCCTTATCCACCTGTTACCGGACCTGGGATACTCGAACCGGGTGCTGGTAAACCGTTTCTACAACGGTCTCAGCCACCGTCTTCGCTATGGGATGGGGCCAGCTGAGTATACTACCTTGTAGGAGTGCTATCATGCCGCTGCTAAGGTTGAGACTACCGTCCGTCTGAGGGACGAGGAGAACGCGCACAAGCACAAGGCCACGAGCGAGGGCCAGAGTCCCAGGGGTACGAGGGGGAGAAGAAGAAGAAGAAGCCTTATCCCCAGCCCTAGAAGATTCAGCACCAAGGTGACAAGGGCCAAGCCCAGACCACCACAGTTGAGGAGCCACTGAAGCTCACATATGCATACGCGGCGAAACCCCTACGCTCTTACCCGCCTAAGGGTAATTATTTAACCATGTGTGTCAAGTTGAAGTGTATGTTGTTAAGTTATGAAGTAAGTATTGATTGTGTACTGTGATGGCAGCTAGCACGGGCTCTGGACCGGAGCGCCACTACTACTGTAAGTGTGTGTAACGGAGACCACCCCAGCAAGGACTGCAAAGGAAATGACGTGCAGTGTCGCTACTGCGAGAAGTGGGGTCACCGTGACTACGAGTGTTACCAGAACCCCAACAGCAGAGTTAACAAGCCCAAGGGGTAGTGGACGGGTAAGGCCACAACAACCATTGATGGCTCGAAGACGGCTAACCAGCCACCCACAGATCAGAGGAGCACTAATTCCTAGAAGGGGAAGGGGTCGGGACCTAGCAAGGCCACCCTGCATGTGGTGGACCGGTCTGAGGCGCCAGGGCCCTCTACTAGACCAGGTACCGCCCCTAAACTGTTGAGTGAAATAAGTGATTGCATACCGCATTTCATGCATGTGTGTTAGTGAATCCAAGTGTACTACCATGTGAGTAAAGAATTAAAGTACAATGTGAAAGTCACCTAATTAGATAATTCTAAACTTAAAGGAACCTTCAATATTGTTATCCAATCCCACCCACACCAAAACCCTGAAGAAACCACCATCAACATTGTAACGCCCCTAAATTACTAACCATAATATGATAATAAACTTGCTCAGATTAATAAAGCGGAAGCATAAGTCTTATAGGACGTTACCGCCACACTCACAACCATGTGAATGCTTAGGCTTAACTTACAACCAACTAACCTTGTATTAATAGGTTATAGAACAACCTAATACATTAGTCTAGAAACAAGAGAGAATAAAATGAGGTCTTCTAGCCCCAAAAGCCCACACTCTCGAATGTCTCCACAACTAAGGAGAAGCTTCTTGATTTCCTGCATCTGTGGTCATTCATACAATACCAAGAAAAAGACCACAGGGCATAAAGCCAAAATCAGCAAGCTGAGTAAAATCAAAGCTACATCAGAAAATAACTTAGTAAAGTACTTGATGGTATATACACAAACTTTGCTCAACCAAGAGTTCAAGCATTAACAATAAGGCATCCAAACCTGTACAAGTACATGTTAATCAATTCACATATTTTCCTTAGTCACCAATTTCTCCATTCCACACAATCAGTTCAAGGGACGAATCCCGATCATTGAGGCGATCCAACCTTTCCCAAACGCACTCCAGGCCTAAAAGATGTGCACACCCCCTATAGTACCTTTAAACTATAGTGTAGGAAACCATGAGCATCTCACGGAGCACAAGGCATACCATGAGTCCAATAATTCATAAGAAGGCAATTACTGCTCAAGTTCCACATATGGCCATATTCTCAAGAATCCATTCCAATGAGTTACTCATTGAATCCTCATCAATCAGAATAAACAATTTAAGGTATAACAAGAATCAATAGACAAGTCACTTAACAAAGCCCATTTCATAATTTCAAAACACAAGGATCATAAAAATAATCAAACAGCACTTAAGAAAGGTCAATGATTACATAATCTCACATGCACCTTCGGCCAGAGCACACAGCTTCAAATACCCCAGTTAACAATTCAAACAACCATAAACCATACCTTAAGAACAAGTCTTGATCAAACAAACAAATCATATCCCTTTCAGTTCTATTATTAACTATCTCATCTAGATTAGCTTAAGACATAATTTAACTATAGATTACAACCTGAATCAAACCAAATTGGTTCCTAACATTTTCGATCATAACAAACAATATTAAACAGATTAGCTTAGGAGTTTATGCCACCATAAAAACCTCTAAGACTGTACATATAAGTTCCTAACATATTAGACTTAAGACCTTAAGTCCAAGCTGAGTTTAGACTATCATCGTCATCCTAAAACTCTGACTATACATCTTTAATAGTTCATATCCAATTCTGTCATAATAGGTTACTAATGACCAGAACAATCAACAATCATGTTTTTAGCCCTAGAACACATCTAGTTTACACTAATTAACTTCCAACTGAAAGTGGTTGTACTAGACATCTAATTCACCAGATTAACTCTTCTAGTAATCACACTTAACATCTTAAACCAGTTCTATAATTTCACCTATGTTACTCGGCTATAATAATCAGATAGGTTCTAGGTTAGTTAAGCACCTAAAACACTTGATTAATGCTCTAGAATTCCACCCACAAATCTGGTGATTAAACAAAACTCTTTAAGACACCATTTATCCTAGATTATAACAACACCAGATTAGACTCAAGATCATCCAGAACAATCATAATTACCTCTAGGTTATTCCCACTTACTAAACAGCAGCAAAACACCATAAACAAGCTCTTAAGCAATCAGTAATCAAAGGTAGGCTGTAAACACATCCTTTTCTTCCTTAAAACACTTTTCTAACTCTTCTAGCTTTAGGCTAATAAATACCTACGAATTTTAAGTAGATAATATAGGGGTAATACTTCTGTAAAACATACAGATTTATTAAGGGATGGTAACCATGAAGTTACCTTGCAGATTGCTGAAGAAAACCTTCCTTAAATCCTTGGAAAGCTTGCTAGAAGTTAGAACACCCTAAGACAGCCTTTAAGCTCCTAGAATGGACATGGAAATGGAGTGAGTTCCCTTGGTTTCTCCTCTGGTTTTCGGTTGAGAATAGACTAGGAAAGGATGAAGAACACAACCAGAACGTCCTTACCTCTAAGATTGGAAGAAGATGAAGATAATAGCTCTCCTCCTTCTCTTTGCTCTCGGCCAGGTGGTGGTGGTAAGCTTTCCTCTCTTTCTTTTCTGTTCTAAACGTGCTAAATGGCTGAATAGAGGTGGGGGACGGTTTATATAAGCAAGGAGGACGGTTTAGGTTGCTTAAGGTGAAGGAAAGGTGTGTGTGGCTGATTCCTAAGCCATGTCACATCTCCAATGGGATGTTGCCACCTCCTACCAGCCTACTTAGGTGTCAAGCTCCTATTGGTTATGGTATGTGTCAAGTGTTTAAGTAGGTGCCAACTCATCATGCCACCTCGTGCTTAAGACGTCCTACTTGCCTACTAGCTTGGTCGTGCGTAAGACGTCCTACTAGCTTGCTAGCTTGCTGATCACCTACTTGCTTACTAGCTTGATGAGTCACCTACTTGCTTGCTAGCTTGATGAGTCACCTACTTGCTTGCTAGCTTGCCCAAGCAGCTGCATCACCTACTTGTGTGTTTACTACATAAGCTAGCTGCTGCATCACCTACTAACTTGGTTGTCACAATGTTATTGGAGCATTCTAGCTAGCTACTTTTAAAACAATACAAGAAGTGCTATTAAGGACTTTTCTGGTCCAAATGTGTACTTATGCCAATATTAGGATTTAAATATGCTTAATAGCTCATTAAGACCTAATTAGCAAAGTAAATCATCCTTTAGAAACTTTGGGTATTTCATTCACTCCCCCTTAAGAAAAGCTTCGACCCCGAAGCTCCAACTATTCCCAAGATCATTCATACATTAAAACTATAATGCAACTAATAAACATTAAGTATTCACACCAAGTAATCAAGCATAAACAGAAGAGCATTCATGAAAAAGGGTCTTAACATATTCATACCAAAGATATCAAGAATAAGAGTATCGAATATACTACCTTACAGGTAATTTTAATACCATGATGTGAATCGGTTTATACCGTAAGTGAATGTTGATGTATGTTTGTGAGTTTGTTTTGCGGGGCATGACTGACATCCTAATCCAGGAGTGCTATCATGCCGCTGCTAAGGTTGAGATTACCGTCCGTCTGAGGGACGAGGAGAATGCGCAAAAGCGCAAGGCCACGAGCGAGGGCCAGAGTCCGTAGGGGTACGGGGGAGGAAAGAAAAAGAAGCCTTACCCCCAGCCCCAGAAGAGTCAGCACCAGGGTGACAAGGGCCAAGCCCAGACCACCACAGCTGAGGAGCCACTGAAGCTCACATACGCATATGCGGCGAAACGCCTACGCTCTTACCCGCCTAAGGGTAATTACTTAATCATGTGTGTCAAGTTGGAGTGTATGTTGTTAAGATATGAAGTAAGTATTGATTATGTATTGTGATAGCAGCAAGCACAGGTTCTGGACCGGAGCGCCACTACTACTATAAGTGGTGTAACGGAGACCACCCCGGCAAGGACTGCAAAGGAAATGACGTGCAGTGTCGCTACTGCGAGAAGTGGGGTCACCGTGACTATGAGTGCTACCGGAACCCCAACAGCAGAAACAATAAGCCCAAGGGGTAGTGGAAGGGTAAGGCCACCGCGACCACCGATGGCCCGAAGTCGGCTAACCAGCCACCCACAGATCAGAGGAACATTGATTCCCAGAAGGGGAAAGGGGCAGGATCCGGCAAGGCCGCCCGGAATGTGGTGGACCGGTCTGAGGCACCAGGGCCCTCTTCTAGACCAGGTACCGCCTAAACAGTTGAATGAAATAAGTGATTGCATACCGCATTTCATACATGTGTGTTAGTGAGTCTAAGTGTACCACAATGTGAGTGAAGAATTAAAGATAATGTGCAAGTCACCTAATTAGGTAATTCTAAACTTAAAGGAGCCTTAAATATTTGTTATCCAATCCCGCCCACGACCCCGAAGAGACAACCATCAGCATCACCGAATTCCCAATGGAGCAATGTCAGGTTATCCAGCCAGGTATGATACTTTTAAATGGATACTTGACACCGGAAGCACAAATCCACATTATCAGGCGATGCAACGAACTCGAGAGCACCTGGAGGTTTCTACACACCCGAATACCCGAGCGGGTCGAAGATGAAATTGAAGATGATGTGCATGGGTAAGGACTAGAATCCTTACACCAAGACATATCAAGACGCGCGAGCTGAAGATGGAGCAACGGTACTGATGATACCTGAGGAGTTCCTTACGGTCGTTAACCACGCCATGGGAATTGCTCAGCAAGTTGAATCGGATTCAATACCAAGTGTTAAAACAGACTTACGTATTGTGAACTTCTACCAGAAAGGTGGACAGTTAGGGTTACACCAAGATAAGGACGAGTCAACCGAGTCTCTAAATAAGGGAGTACCCGTGGTGTCTTGGTCCATTGGTGATACCGCAGTGTTTATATATGGCGAGCAGAAGCGTGCTGATCTCGCAAGGAAGTTAGTGTTGAAGTCAGGAGATGTATTAATCATGGGTGGACAGTCAAGATGTTATATCATGGTATCAAGAAGATCAAACTGAATACCGCACCTTCGACAGTGATCAATGCCACACACATGAACCCCGGACGTTTGAATTTGACCTTCAGACAGTTTTAAAACCTTGTATAATTGTGTAATGTGTTAAGCCAGTTGTATGTTAAGAATGCTATATCTAGCTAAGTTTACAATGTAACCAACTTGTGATCTGAAAGGAGTGTTAATCAATAAAGTGGAGTTGTTCGAAGTATATCTACCGTGTTGTTACCAAATACTTATAAGTTCCCAATGAATTAGGCTGTGCACTCGGAACGGGAGGTATACTGAGCGTTTGTAATGAGGCAGAAGCCGGAAAGAGCGGCACAATCCTCACCGGTACCTTTCCAGTAATGGCGTAGACACATCGATCTTGTTCGACTCCGGAGCCTCACATACATTTATTTCGCTATCTTTTGCGAGGAGGCTGGGGTTAGATGGTGAAGAGATGCCAAACTTTCTAGTCACTCTCCCGTCGAAAGAGCGGATCAGGTGTACCCGCTACCACTGAGATGCTGTTGTACGAATTCGAGATGAAGAGTTTCCGATCGACTTGATAGAGTTCGACGGACTTGGTTTTGATGTGATTGTCGGGATGAACTGGTTGGACCGGTACAAGGGCAGAATCCTATGTGCCGAGCACCGTCTACTTCTTCGGAGTCCGTCTGGGGTTACTATATCATACCACCAGAGGCCCAGGGAGCCTTCGACTCAGATCATCACCGTCATGGCCATGTATCGTGAGTTACGACGAGGGAATGATGTGTACCTCTGCTATGTCCAGGACATAGAGAGAGACCCAGAGTTTAGCCCAGATGTGCCGGTAGTGTCGGAGTTTCCTGATGTATTTCCTAAGGAACTGCCGGGCATGCCGCCAGCACGGGAAGTTGAGTTTGAGATTGTTTTGGTTCCGGGCACCAGACCAATTGCGAAGGCGCCCTATCGTATGGCTCCAGCAGAGATGACAGAGCTCAAGGAGCAGCTGAGAGACCTACTCGACAAGGGGTTCATCCGCCCGAGTGTTTCACCATGGGGAGCGCCGGTCCTCTTCGTGAAGAAGAAGGACGGTAGTCTCCGCCTGTGCATTGACTATCGAGAGCTGAATGCAGTTTCGGTGAAGAACCGTTATCCTTTACCACGCATCGACGACTTATTTGATCAGTTGAAAGGAGCATCAGTATTCTCCAAGATAGATTTACGATCCGGTTACCATCAGATTGCTATCCGGGAAAGTGACATTGAGAAGACCGCTTTCAGAACCAGATACGGTCATTATGAGTTTACGGTTATGCCGTTTGGTTTATCCAATGCACCAGCGAAGTTTATGGACTTAATGAACCGCTTGTTCCAAGATCAGTTGGACAAGTCAGTGGTAGTCTTCATCGACGATATTCTTGTGTACTTGAAATCGAGAGGTGAGCATGAAAGCCACCTGAGAAATGTGTTACAAACATTGAGAAAGAATCAGTTGTATGCTAAATTTTCAAAGTGTGAGTTTTGGTTGAACCAAGTATCCTTTCTTGGACATGTGATTTCTGAGGCCGGGATCGTTGTTGATCCGGCAAAGATTGATGCAGTGCGCACCTGGCCTAGGCCGAAGACAGTTACCGATATCAGGAGCTTCCTCGGTCTGGCAGGATATTATAGGAGGTTTGTGAAGGACTTCTCCAGTGTCT
Organism: Limonium bicolor; assembly: GCA_023374045.1. Classification (NCBI taxonomy): domain Eukaryota; kingdom Viridiplantae; phylum Streptophyta; class Magnoliopsida; order Caryophyllales; family Plumbaginaceae; genus Limonium; species Limonium bicolor. The sequence goes on from CM041782.1 coordinate 187,025,622, forward strand.
CGAAGCCGATGACTTCCTTAATGAAGAAGGATGCACCATTCGAGTGGACAGATGACTGCGAGAGTTCTCTCCAGAGTCTCAAGGATGCTCTAACATCTGCACCAGTCCTGACTATACCAGACGGTCCAGATGGTTTTAAGGTCTATTGTGACGCATCAGGCAGAGGTATGGGTTGTGTGTTGATGCAACACGGGAAGGTCGTAGCGTACGCCTCCCGACAGCTGAAGAAGCATGAAGAGAACTACCCTACCCACGACTTAGAATTGGGTGCCATTGTCTTCGCTGAAGATATGGCGACATCATTTGTATGAGGTAAGCGTGACAATTTATTCTGATCACAAAATTTTGAAATACTTGTTCACTCAGAAGGAGTTGAACATGAGACAAAGAAGATGGGTCGAGTTCTTAAACGACTACGACATCAATTTACAGTACAAGGAGGGTAAAGCAAATGTGGTAGCTGACACATTGAGTCGCCGAGCACACTCTCTCCATTCGCTAGTCTCTCACTCTAGCTTGGTTGAAGAGGTGTGGAGTGCTCAAACGACGGATTAATATATGTTTGAGATCAGGCAGAAGCTTATTGATGGCGAGGGTCAGAAGTACGACTTCCGACTCCACGATGATGACCTGATTACGCTTAATGGCCGACTGTGTATTCCGAGGAGTAGCGCTGAGCTGAAGGAGCGCATACTGAGTGAATCCCATTGTTCTACGACTTCGATTCACCCCGGAGCTTCAAAGATGTATAAGGGTATGAAACGTTATTTTTGGTGGGCTGGAATGAAGAAAGATGTGAATGACTATGTATTAAGGTGTCTCACTTGTCAGAAGGTCAAGTTTGAGCACCGACGGCCTGGTGGTATGGTGCAGCCAATGCCAGTGCCTGAGTGGAAGTTCCATGACATTTCTATGGACTTCGTAGTAGGGCTTCCGCCTACGAGGGGAGGTCTGAATATGATTTGGGTTGTTGTTGACCGACTGACCAAGGTGGCTCGATTCATACCGATGAAGGACACCTGGAAAGTGGCTAAGCTTGCAGAGCTCTTTGACAGAGAGATTGTAAGACATCATGGAGTACCGAAAACAATTGTATCTGATAGGGATACCAGATTCCTTTCGAGGTATTGGAAATCCACACGGGAAGCGCTTGGTACCGAGCTGAAGCTGAGTACGGCATTCCACCCACAGACTGATGGTCAGAGCGAGCGCACCATCCAGACACTTGAGGATATGTTACGTGAATGTGCACTTGATTTTCAGACCAGCTGGATTGATAAGTTACATCTGATTGAGTTTAGCTACAACAACAGTTACCATGCTTCGATCAAGATGTCTCCCTTCCAGGCTTTGTACGGTAAATCCGGGCTAACATGAAGGCAGCTCAGGATAGGCAGAAATCATAGCCGATATGCGCAGACGTGACCTGGAGTTCGCTGTGGGCGACCAGGTATTTCTTAGAGTATCCCCCATGAAGGGAGTGTTTCGTTTTGGCCAGAAAGGCAAGTTGAGCCCGAAATATGTGGGGCCTTATGTTGTGACGGAGCGGATCGGCCCGGTAGCTTACAGACTAGATTTACCCGCCGAGCTGGGCAAGGTACATGATGTATTTCATGTGTCCCAGTTGAAGAAATATATGTCTCATCCTTCTCATGTACTTCAGCTTGAAAGGCTAATTTTAGAGCCGACCATGCGATCAGTGGAGACTCCCGTATGGATTCTGGACACTAAGACTCGAGACACTCGCCATAAGTCTATGAGGCTGGTGAAGGTCCTCTGGTCTAACCAGGACGTCGAGGAGGCCACTTGGGAGCTGGAAGATAAAATCAAGGTGAAGTACCCGTCGTTGTTTACTTCTTATTGTTTGTGTATATAGGGTACGGGGCGTACCCCTTTTAAGGGGGGTAGAGCCGTTTCGGTTATGTGTGTACGACGTGTATTTAAATACATCGTCAATGTTATGTTGTTATCTGTTATGTTACAGACCGTTGTGTCTAAATGATGTTATGTTATTTGGACCTTGTGTCCAATGTTATGTAAGTATGTTGTTATGGGAGTATTGTTTTATAAGAATCCCCGTGTCCTTTTCTAATATTGAAGATATGTGGGAAGTGTGAACTTTGAGGACAAAAATCTTTTAAGGGGGGTAGATTGAAATACCCCAAACCCTAGTATGTTGTTTAAACATTAAAATATGGTATAATAAGACTAAAAAGTGTCTTAGAAACATTAGTAAACAATTTAAACAATAGAAAACACAATTAATTACCTTAAAGTCAATTTGGGCAAAAATGTGCTCTAAGCTTGGGATAGTCTTGGCTAAGACCTAATGAGCTTACCAAGACCTTATTTATACATTAATGGACATATTAAACCAGTTACCAAAGAAAACCAAGCTTGAAAACAAGTTAAAACACAAAATGTGCTTTAAGGAGTCTTAAAGCACATTTTTGAAAAATTGTCTTGTAAATGAGTTTTGAGTGGCTAAATGTTCATCATTATTCTTTAATTAACATGTGTACTACTTAGTATCACATTAGGAGGTCTAAATCAATGGGAAATCAAAAATTTCACAAATATGTGCCTTGTTTTGGTGAATAGTAACTATTTTAAGCAAGTTTATAACATATGTCAATATAAGTGTGACAATTGGTCAACAAAGACTAAAATACCCCTTATTATAATATGGGGGCCGGTTTTCTTGATGACTCACCACACTTAAACAAAAAATAAGCTAAGTAAAGTAATAAAGTAGAAAGCACTATTTGCTTTACTACTTAAATATCCAAACTAGCAAACTTATCTTCATTCTCTTCTTTCCCTCTTCATTTCCCACCGTCTTCTACCTTCCTTCTTGCTCTCTTCTACGGTTGCTACAGCACACCACCATCCACCATCTTCAATCCTTTGTATCTCCTAGCTCCCTTTGCCAAATCAAAAACCAAGACCACCATTCTTCTAGTCTCATCAAGCTCTTCAACCTTGTCTTCTCAAATCTTCAAGACCACCATTTCGGTGCCATGGAGATCCACCATTGAAGGAGCTTGAGCTTATATTTTTATGCCTTGTTGATCACCTTTGCTTCAAGGGAAGGAAACTCAAAGAAAAACTCCATTTCCTTCTTGTTTTTATGTTGTCCGGAAAACACCATTAATGGTGTCTTTACCTTGCTTTGTTCTAGCTTCATTCCAATCCTTCAAGGACTAGGTGGAGTCCTCTCTTGCTACATATTCAAACTCTCTTCCATTACCAAGGTAAAACAACTATATTGATGTTTTAAGACAATGTAAAACATAGGGTTTATAAGTGTGCTTAAGCATGAAACTTGTATACTCATTACATTGCTTGTATATTGATTAGAAGTTGACAAGCAACTAGAGCCTTGCCGATTTTAGTCAAGGAAACAAGAAAGAAGTTTGTGTGGAAAAGAGGTAAATGTGTTAACCTAATGTGGTTTAAAGCCTTAGGAGAAATGAACTTATGTTGCTTATTAAAACTACTTAAGGAGCCAATGGTGAATGACCTAGTAAATGTTCTCAAGGAAACTATTAAAAAGGCATATGTATTGTTGGGTGTATTTGCAGGTCAAAGGCAAATATAATGTGGGAAATTCAGTGTTTATGGTTTATGCACTTTAAGGGCCTAAGAGCCATGTTATTTAAGCGCCTAAGTGCCAAGCAATTTAAATAATGCACTATATTGTGATGTAGTGTAAGTTTGGTGAAGTTTTGTGTGTGAGGATGCTATTGATGGATTTAGATGTTCTTGAATGCTAAATGGTGAAAAACGATGTGTTTTGGTATAGCAATGTTCTAGGAGAACCCATGTTAAAATTTAGGTAATGTACAAGAAGTTCTAAGTGTTTAAGTAAGATTTGGATAACTAGGAAGTGTTAAAAATAACTAGGTGTTATACTAGAGGGGAAGGAATGTCTTAAGGTATTCTAGGAAGCAAAAAGGGCTTAGGCACCATCTAGGAGTTTGGTTAGGAAGAAAAGATGCTTGGGAGATGATGTTGTAGTAGTAAGGGAACATTTGGGACTAGTGGTAGTTATAGGTATAGAACACCACATGAAAACTTAGTGAAAAACATTGCATGTGCTAACCTTTGTATAAGAATTTGTGTAATGTTGAGGAGGTTTTTGGTGAATAATTTAAGGAGTTTAATGGATGTCTTAAGGGGTGTTTGAAGTGCCAAATGTGGTTAGAATATACTAGGGCACTATGAGGTGAAGTTTGGAGTTAAATGAGCAATTAAAAACAAGGGTCTGGAGCAGACCGACCTTGGGGACCGGACCTGCAAGGTCGGTCGAGCCCAGTTTACCCTGCGAGAAATGGTCTCTGGAATGGACCGACCTTGGGGACCGGACTTGCAAGGTCGGTCGGGCATGGATTTTTGGTACGGATTAAGTCTCTGGAATAGACCGACCTTGGGACCGAACTTACAAGGTCGGGCATGCCTAAATCTTTGTGCGTAAGAGAGTCTCGGGAATCGACCAATCTTGGGACCGAACTTGTCAAGATCGGTCGGGCCTGAATTTTCAAAGGGGAAAAACTCTCGGGAATAGACTGACTTTGGGGACCGGACTTGCAAGGTCGGTCGGAGTAGAATTTTCTGACGGTAATATGTTCTGGAATGGACCGACCTTGTGTAAGGTCGGTTGGTAAGATCGGTCGGACCAAAACTTGTAAAAAAAAAACAAACAAAAGTGGCTTAAGTAGTTAACCCTAGGGGGTATAATGAAGGTAATCAAGGGTGAGTTTAGGCATTGGAACATGTCATACAATCATGTAAGTGCTTAGTAAACGAAAGTTAAATAAGTTAATTAACCGACATTATTAATTATGTTTAGGGACTACGCTTGGCGGGTCACGTTCGCAGCAAGGACCAAGGTATGGTTTTCTTGCAGTCTGTTGCCTACCGGTTTACACCGGCTTGTGTGCTGTTTATTTTTCTGTGTGTTTATGACCTTGTAAGACTTAAGTCATGTAATGAGTTTACAGTTGTTTATATAATTGTGATGCTAAGGTGTGACTCATATCCCTTGTGTGTGTCTAACAAGACTTAACCACATGTTGTGATTTGTTATTAAGTTCCAACATTGAACTTCTAACGAGTGCTAACTGGGGAGTGAGGCATCCGGTTGTCCGGTCACGCGTGTATGTGTAAGAGTAGATATCTGCATCAGATTCGACTCTTATAATGTTAAGATTGTTCTCCTTTATTTGGCGTTCGATCTCCCGTTAGCTTCCTCCAAAGCTTACATATTCTGACTTATGATCGGTCTAGTGGGAACATGTGTTTGTGTGGTGTGTTCGGGTCACAATATCCGATCCATCTGTGAGTTAAGTTACTCGTTCGACTAACAGAACGGTAATGAGTTTGTGTAACAAGCTTAACATGAGGGTGAACCATTCTCTAGGCTTACGATGTTGACTAACCTTCTTGGTTTGTTGTTAAGTGATATGTTCTCACTAAGTGTGTATTGTTGTGCTATGCAATGTTTTTGCTATGCCATATGTATATGTTGTATAATAAAATGAATGCTTATCATGACAAATAGTTGCGCGTATCCCGGTAGCCGATGGGCTGCGCTTTAACCATACCAGCCAAGGGTTGCTGACCCCCTCGGGGGCTCCATATTTCTATTGCAGGATGAGGATCGAAGAAGCAGAGTGGTTGTAGATCTAGGTCATGACATACTTTTGATTATTTTGGGGATGATAGGCCCGGGAAGCGCCTGTGCTCCCATGGCGTTATGTTTTTGTTCCGTTGTTACTATAGTGACGGTATATTGTCAGATTACAGTGATGGGATGTAATTAAATACTCGGTATTATATATGATGAATTTATGGTTTTAGTTCTATGCTCGGGAGTCTGATCATCAGACCGGTACAATGTGTACGTATTCTGTCTTGTTAGCCACGTGGGTGGCTAACGGCGTGTGACACCGACCCGTTTAGTGTATGGTTAGTTATTTAATTCCGCTGCGATTTCATATGGTTGCTAAGTGCGTAGTAGGGGTGTTACAATATCTGCATCAGATTCGACTCTTTTAATGTTAAGGTTGTTCCCCTTCTTGGCGTTCGATCTCCCGCTAGCTTCTTCCAAAGCTTACCTATTCTGACTGATGATCGGTCTAGGGGGGAAATATGTGTGTGTGTGGTGTGATCGGATCACAATATCCGATCCATCATGAGTTAAGTTACTCGTTCGACTAATAGAACGGTAATGAGTTTATGTAACAAGCTGAACATGAGGGTGAATCATTCTCTAGGCTTATGATGTTGACTAACCATCTTGGTTTGTTTCTTAAGTGGAATGTTCTCACCATGTGTGTGATGTTGTGCTATGCAATATTTTTGCTATGCCATATGTATATGTTGTATGTTTAAATCAATGCCATGTTATCATGACAAATAGTTACGCGCATCCCGGTAGCCGATGGGCTGCGCGTTAACCATACCAGCCAAGGTTTGCTGACCCCCTCGAGGGCTCCATATTTATATTGCAGGTTGTCGATCGAAGAAGCGGAGTGGCTTTAGATCTTAGGACATGATGTACCTTTGATTATTTTGGATGTTGACCCGGGAAGCGCATGTGCTCCCGTGGCGATATAATTTTTGGGTTGCTGTTGTCTTACAGTGACAGTTGCATTGACGGTGTTTGGTGATGTGTTGTAATTAAATACTCGGTATCGTATATATTATATATTTATGGTTTTAGTTCTATGCTCGGGAGTCTGATCATCAGACCGGTACGTTTGTATTTATTCTGCCTTGTTAACCACGTGGGTGGTTAACGGCGTTGTAACACCGAACCGTTTAGTTATTGTTTAGTTGTTTATTTTCCGCTGCGATTTCGGTTAGTTGTTAAGTGCATAGTAGGGGTGTTACACTACGTCGACTATAGATCGACTTATATAAACATACATATGCGTTTAATGTGATGACATGACGGTTACTTGATATAATACCCTTAGTATTAACATTAAGTATGTGGTAACCTAAGTAAAACACTTAGGTACGAGTCACGACATTGTCGGTCTCTAGAGCATGGATCTCGAACATGAATATAACCTAGATTACTTCTAGGTATGCGTGAGACCCATTGGGCAGCTAATTATTAAATTGTATTCTCCATAAGACAAAGAGTATATCTTAAACATTATGAGAGAGAGATGGTATGAGTTGAGGGGAGGAATCCTAGTAGTTTACGAACTACCAGGTTGCGCATTTGTGATCACTGAGGGGTTCCCGATCGGGTTCCGCTCCAGGTATGTACCAACGAGCCCTATTTGGATCGTGGGTTAGGTGGCTACGGCCTTTATATGGACGCCTTACAAGGCAAAGTGAATAGTCAGGTGCCTCCGGACCTCTGGCGAAATGAGCACCTTTGTGTGTACGAGAGGACTACTGTTCATGGTGAGGTTATTGGGTTGTCCTAACTTGACGCCCAACTGGTAAATAAATAATTAAACATGGTTTGGATGGATGGGGCCTTTAAGGCCAAGGTAAATTAAATATGGAAACCGTTCGCTACGGCGATTGTACATTGTACATTATACTACAATTATTTTGATATGTTCGATTATACAGCTGTTGTTTGTGATATGAAAGGAATGTTGGATTGGATGGATGGTTATGTGTTTATGAATGTTTGGATTGGATGGATGGTTATGTATTTATGCACGCTAATTACAATATTAATTATAACTGTAAAATGGTAAAGCATGAAACCAATCTAATAATAAGATGTTTAAAATGACTAAGTGACCATTAGGGTCCAGGCCCAGCATACTCAGCGTTCATCGCTGAGACTACACTCATTGTGCAGGTTGTTGATTATCGCCGAAGCCGAAGTGCGAGATCAGGGTAGTTAGAGTTTATTTTAATTGCCACACGTGGAGTTTATTTGTATAAAATAACAGACTGTGGATTGTATTATGGTACGGTTATGTATATTTAGTATGATGTATAGGAGTTATCTCGTTATCACAGCGGTTAGCAGTTTGTTTATTTTGGTTGTTGAATATAGTTATGCTTCGTTACTCGCATAGGCGAGTAATGGCATGTGACACCCGAGTGAGTATTAATGTTGTTGTTTATCTTCCGCTGTAAGACATTTTATTTATTGCTACGTGAGAGATTATTACGTGATTAAGGTGAGGGGTGTTACAAAAGTGGTATCAGAGCGGAGTACCGCTCTGATTACGAGATACTAAGTTAAGACAGTGAGCTTAGGACATGGGAAATCATGGGAAACGTTTGTGAGGTACGAGACGACTCGTCTTAAAAGATATTGTGTTTAGTAACACACAATTGCGTGATATATTAGCCTTAAAGGCAATTCAATATCCACTGGTTGTCTACGGTAAATTACCAAGTATTTATGCGACATTTTGTACTACAGATGTCTGGGGGAACTAGAGGGCGTGGTACCGGTAGAGGTAGAGGTGGTGACCCCGTGATTCCAGGAGTTGCAGAGACGATTGCTGCCGTTCTCGCGCAGCTTGGTACTCAAATTGGAGGGACACCAGCCCACCCACCATAGCCCAGGGAGACGAACTGGCTGAAGTCAGTTACCGAGACCCGACCACCTACTTATTCAAGGGAGCCAGACCCCGTAGCCTTGGAACGTTTTATTGTAGAACATGAGAAGGCCTACGAAGCGTTGCAAGTACCTGCCGACAAGAAGGTCGTCATTGCTTTCCATCTGAAGATGCAGCCAGCACTTGGTGGAGGTTGGTCAAGGACCATCACCTGGCTACACCCAACTTTCGTGGCTGCCTTTGTGGAGTTGCTGAGGGGAAGTACTACCCGGCACATCTCAAGTAGAAGAAGCGCCGAGAGTTCGAGACACTTTCCCAGGGAGGTCTGACCGTGGATGAGTACTACGCTCGATTCATAGGTCTGCTGGACTTCATCCCCGGAGTTGATTACTAAGAGACCGTGAAGGTCGAGAAGTTCCGGGGGGGATTGCTGTTCCGCATCCAGATGGCGATGGGTGCACCCTCTATACTACGATCCAGGTATAAACATGAAAGCCATAAATTCTTTACTACTACATTACCGATTAACTTTGTGAGAACTTACCAATGAGATTCAAGGAGTGTTATGATGCTGCCTCGAGGACGGAGCTAATGCTCTAGACTCGGGAAGAGACTCTCGGGACTAAGAAGAGAAAGAACCCTAAGGGAGAGTCTGAGGGTGGAGGAGCATCTCCAGGCGATAGCCAGAAGAAGGGAAAGAAATTCTTCCAGAGGAAAGGGCAGCAGGGTTACCAGGAGCGAAGGGGAAAGAGCCCATCCCTCGGTTGACCGGCCCAGTTATAGATGCTCAGCCGTTGAGATATGCGCCTCCTAAAGGCACCGGACAGCCCCAGCGCCATTTCTATTGCAAGCGTTGTGGGAAGGATCATCCTGGGGTCTACTGCAGTGGCCCCAAGGTTGAGTGACGGTACTGCAAGAAAGAGGGCCACCGGGAGTTCGAGTGTTGGATGAACCCTGAGGGTCGTAACTACAGACCACCAAGGAATACTCAGAAGACCTCAACTGGAGGATCTGGAGTACCGCGAGGCGGTCAGGAGGGCCAGACATCTACCGATGCTGGAGCTCATAGAGGGAAGGGAGTCGATAAGGCATGAGTACCCTGAACTCCGAGATACCGCTGATGGAATGCTTTTGCTTATTTTGATTAGTACTTGGCTTGGATTGTGAAAGAAATATGTTGTAAATATGAGAGAGTGTGAGTGACCACTCGCCTTTTGTGTATGACTTTGAGACTAGTTATATGGACTAGATACGAGTGACCTTGGAACCTTGACGAATCAGATATATGAACAGAATGTTAATGCTTACATTATCATGTAGCCATACTCAATGACGAAAGAGTCAACGAGACCGGTAATTGTTGAACTAATATTTCCACCTGCATCGCGCACTTGCTATTGCAAGCGCTATGACAATCAAACTACTGAAATTTCTATTTGCCTTGCGCACTTGCCACAGCAAGTGCTGCAACTACAACTACCACTAAATTTTAATCTCTTATTATATACCAAAATTTTCATACCAACCTTTCATACAAACCTTAAGATTAGAAATCTGTGGAACCTCGAAAGACCCTTAGTCCAAACTGCAACTGAAGAAATTATATAGCCACTGTAATTGTAAACCACACCAGTTTAAATTGCTTGAGAATTTTCAGACATGGCTATTAGCAAAATACCATAAGTGTTATACCCGCATTTAATGCTAATCACTACTAGTGATGAATGTTTAGTCCTTATGGACAAGCATACCCTTTGTAGATGCACCACCGTCAGTGAGGATGGTTCGGAAGTGAAGAGCCAAGTTACTCAAGCTATTATGTAATCTGCAATATATCCAATTAAACGGATGAGGGAACGAATACGAACTATGGATGAGATGTGATCATGATTAAACAGGGAGAAAAGAAATATGTGTTGTACTCAATGAGATCGAGAAAGGAGAACCAATTTTGCTAAATGTAACACGGATTTTACTTATACCATGCCACTAGGGCAATAGCATTTACAGCAAGATAACCAATAACAGGAACTAATAAACAACTAAAAGGACATCCATCAAAAGGGAGATTGACAACAGAATACTTCACAATAACCGTGTGACGGACATTACCAGTTTACTAAACGAGACATGGGACAACCGCACTCCGATAGGAGCATGTGGGCCTGACAGATTTATTTATGAGTTAGTCGGGTAAGTAGTAATGTATCAGTACGGTACCCCATGTATGTAGACAAGTAGTGTTAGGAACAAGAGAAGTAGTGAACTCCGTACTAAGGACAGTAATGCAAATTACCTCGAAGATGGACGAGAAGAGCCGCATTTAAACCAACGGGCTGGAGACAAGGAAAACCTTCAAGAACGTGAATGACAAGGATAGAAACAGGGAAAACCCATTATGGATGAATAATATGTAGGATCCTCATAAGGATCAAGTAAATTCTTGCAATCCAGAGGAACCTACCAGATGATGTGAACATAAACGCGTGACTACGCAATGATGAGGGACAAGCTAATATACTAGCACATACCTTGAGTAAGGAACAATGTTATGATAACTACTGGATTTGAATTGTACAACTCACATGATAATTCGTTCATCTTATCTGTTTGACTCATTAGATATTAGCTGCTGAGGGTTTACGCCTCTGCACTCTGTAGGACTGAGTGTTTTGGTATTGCACTTGTGCAGTTAGTAATCTAGTGGGAATACGGAAAGATGTAGTGGATATCAACACGAGTGTGTATCAAAGAACTACAACAGTGTGTTACTCCGGAACAAAACCACTTGGAGACACGGATGACTATCATTATTTTTGTGGACATGTAAGCTAGTATGTCTCAGTATTAAAAAGACAAGTGCAAAGAGCACTAAGTACTAACAATAGCCAATGTCATATTACACCTCAAGCTGAATATCAGTGAGAGAAGACACACGCATGTACGCTAGTAATCCGAACGAGAGGATACACAGCAATGAAAAGAGGCAAACTGAGCCTATGTTCATGGGTCTGCACCTCAATATGGAGCGAGTGAGCCATTAGAATGAACTCGGGAGAGAGCACAAACAGATCAGTGCCTCACCCTTTATGTATGGTGAGCCCGGAAGGGCTAGAGTCATACCCGTCTCTCTGATATGAGGATAATCCACGAGTTGGAGAACTCTATGAGAGCCAGTATCCAGCACTCCTTGTTGAGCGGCTGTTGTATACTTGTGAGGTACAGGGGCGTAACCTTTTTTAAGGGGGGTAGAGCCTTTTGGCTGTGCCTGTGTGTGCACTAATTTTGTTGTTTCGTATGCGGGGCATACAGTAGTTTGTGTGGTATATGGGGCATACGATGTTGGTTTGTTTGTTTTTTTCGTATGCGGGGAATACAATGAATTGGTGGTATGCGGGCATACGATGTTTTGTTGGTTTTGTTTGGTACGCGGGGCGTACGTTGTTGACTTGTTTGTGTGTAATGTGCACTTGTTATGTATGTATCTTATGAGATACCTGTTTGAATGATATGTATACACCCATGTGTTGTAGTACCTTTCTTATGATACTTGTGATATTATTACCTTGTAGATTGATTACATAAGTATCGCCTAGATACGAAATGAATCATTAGATATGGAATGTGGAAGGATGGTATGATTTGGACACCTCGGGAGGTTTGTCAGGGTTTATAGAATGATAGGAATAATGGTGCTGATGGATCACCTATATCCATATATGATTGAACTAACGCCACAAAGTGATGGCTATGTGCGGTATAAGCACAATACAATGTGTGTGTAAATGATATATCACATAGATATCATTATGGGTAATATGGGTAGTTTATTAAACACCTATTTGGACAAAGCGACTTCGGGACGAAGTCTTTTTAAGGGGGGTAGATTGAAATACTCCAAACTAATAAAACATGGATTAAGCATCTAATCAAATTAATTAAGGCCTTAAAATGCCTTAAAAGTCATTCAGAACAACAGTGGTCAACACAAAGCAAATATTGCACCCTTTGACCGTTTAGGGTAAATACATACCCCATGAACTTCTTAGGACCTAAAATCTTGTCCTAAGCATATTAACACATAAAGTAACGTACTACAATTGTTGCCAACACTCCAACACAAAGAACAAGCATTAACATGCTTAAAGGTCAAGTAGGGCATAAATGTGCTCTAAGAAACCTTAAGGTCTTATAACCTCTATTTGATATAAATGGGATTCCTAAGTTCAATTATCATGTAAGGAACACAATGAAACCGTTCTCAAGATAGCAGAGCTCATAAACACCTTGTGACATAAAATGTGCACTAAAACCCCTAAAGCACGTTTTTGTGTATCAGCTCTAAGATATTGACTTTTTGTCACTTTAAAGACTAGATTACATTCTTTTATAACATTAATTGACATGATAAGACTATATTAAAATCTAAATCAAAGTTTAAAAATAAAATAAAAATGGGTGATTTTGGGTGAATAGTACCCAAAAATAACATTAATTACTTAACTTAAACCATGGTCAATGTCATCCATTGACCAAGCCATCCATTGCCGCCCACTTAGTTTCATCCTTACCCATTAGCAACATAAATATCTAGCCAATCTAATGAATCACCATTTACTATTTCATAAAGTAACATTAAATGACATAAAAGGTAAAAACTAGCTTCCTTTCCCATTTGACTTCTTCCAGCCGTAAGTACTCATCTTCATCCTCTCTTTTGCTCCTCTTTTACGTAATAACACACCAAACTCAGAAGAGAACCACCAATTGACATAGGTAAGCTTATTAAGCCATTTTATGTCATTCTCTTCACTTTTCTTACCTCTTTCCATGGAGCTAAACTCACCATTTCCATCCATGTTTCTAGCTTGTTTTGGATGTTAAAATGAGGGTAATTCTCGGCTGTAACAAGGGAAGAAGGAGGAGACTTCTAATATTGTTCTTAAGGTATAAAATGTGCTTTAAGCACTTATCTCTCATCTCTTCAATTCCGGTTGGAAAATTTGATTCCTAGGATTATAATCTTCTTCTTAACATGCTTATTCAGTTGGTATATCAAGAGCTTCAAGGAATAGCCAATCCATGCCAAAAATACCATTTTGGCATTTTAATCAAGGTGAAAATTAGCCATCTTCTAATTTGAGTTATAACCGGTTTTAAGCCTTGGGTTTAGTAGCTCTTTTGATGCTCTTTATCTTCTGTAAAATAGGCCGAAGACCAACCTTGCTTGCCTGGTATTCTAAGGTAAATTTTTACCTTGAAAATATACATTAAAACACTTCTAATGGTTAGCTCTTGTTTGGAGTTTAATCATGTCTTGTTTGCTGTGTAAAAACATGTTAATCAAGCTGTGGAAATTTTTCCTCTACGAAGCCGTGGCCAAACAAGGCCTTATCTTGGCTAAAATAAGGTATAAATCACTTAACCTTCACTTGGTGTATTAATATGTGTTTAGAACATATGTTTATACAATTTCAGTGAGTGAACATAGTATAAAAGGTCTTATTTGACTTAGGTGGTTAAGGAATGGTTTAGTAAATTTATCTAAGTAATTAATTAACATAATTGTCAAATTTAAGACATTATGTGGAAAATTGGTAAATATGGAAAACTTATGGGAAAGGCTGAGAATTTAATGCATTTTTGGGCATTTATGTGTAATTTATTTTATAAGCTAATGTTTGTAATAAGGCCATGTACTGTAGGCCATTTTATTTATGTATTATAAGGTTTTAATTAAGTTTAGGTAATAAATAAATATTACCGAGACTATAGGGTTTTAAATTGTAATTAAATCAAATTTGGAGGCTATATAATAATAAAGCCGAAAATTGAGTTTAAAGGATTTAAAATAAAAATTATAAGAAAAATTAAAGTTTATAGTTTTAGGGTTAAATGGTAATTTCTGGGAAATATGGGTACAACCGTAATATATGGAAATTGCTGGTCAAGGAATATTAAGGTGGTCAACCTTGACCATATGGTAGGTTTTGACCAAATTAGATAAGTTAAATAACTTATTTAAGGTTTATAATAAGTTATGCATTTAATTGTAACATTTTTATAACATATGGGGTAAATTTGTTATTACCGAAAGTTAAGGGTGTAAAATGGTATTATAAACACCCATGGGCTATTAGGAAATTTTAGGAATTTTATGGGTTGATTTTGGAATTAAAATAAACTATATATGTATAATTATAGTTATTATGTCATTGTTACACTTTGGAATAGTTAGAAGGGGTGGAATTGTAAATACCGAGAACATATGGGTTAGTTAATGATATTTATAACCCTTTGGTGAAGTTTGGTGGATTTTAGAATAATATAGAGTATTTAATAAGATATGTGTATATATATAGTTTTGATGATATTATAAAACTATATGTTATAAAGTGGGTCACATTGTGATTATAGAAAGTTGGTGGTGTGGAAAATAATATAGAAAATATATTGAGGTCTGTTCGGAAATTAAAATATCATATAACCATAGGTTATATTTATATTAAGGTTTAAATGTGTTATAATATATGATATATATAACATAACATTATATATGTGGTCAAATTATAAATTGGAATGTTAAAGGGTTGGAAATTAATTTAAAACAGAATGAGGTCTGTTCGGTTATTTTAATGAAAAAACCATAGGTTATACCATTTTATAAGTCAAAAATGTTATATTATATGATATAAATAACATGTATAAATTATGGGGTGATTTTTAAATAAAGAAAACTATGGGTTATGAAAAAGAATAAGTTTTAATGTATATGCCTATGCGGCATATATATAGTTTTGTATAAAAACTATAGGTTATAAGTTAAAGGAAATAAAAATATCATATTAATATATTAGTATATGGTATAACATTACATAATGTTATGTGGTCAAAATGGAATTTAAATGGAGAATAGGGCTGTACCGAATTATTAAGAGTTGGAAAATGAATTTTAGACTATGGTCTACAATGTTATAAATGTTATAACATTCACTAGTGCAGAAAATGTTTTTACCACGGTTATTTTGCTCATATACCACGGTTAGAGACCGTGTTTATACTCGCGTGGTATATCGGAAATTCACATAAACCACGGTTTCCAAACCGTCGTTTAAAGACGCATTATAAACCACGGTTTGTAAAAACCGTCGTTTAAAGCCCGTTGGTCGCGGGAATCAGACGACTTATCCACGGTTGGGACGGAAACTGTGGTATTTAATGTCGTTCCATTGGGTTTTATACGACGGTTCGGGTAATTAACCGTGGGATATGAGTACTTTATACGACGTTTCGTTTTAATAACCGTGGTTTATACTCGCTGACTTCTGAGTTTTAAACCACGGTTTAACGTGAACCGTGGTTTTTTTTTTAGTTTTTTTGTGTTTTTGTTTTAGCATCCACCACATATGTTTTCCAACACAACCCAATTTACAAACGTATATACAACCTGTACAGGCATCCAACTGGTATTGCCCTTTGAAACCAACCACACTATGACCATAAACCAAGTTGCCAGTTTGAATTGCAACATTGAAAACGAATTGCAAACAAACCCATTCAACTTTCAAAAATAAGAGAGAGTTGAACTTTACAAACTTTGAGAGTTGCTTCAGCAAAAACAAATGTCTAAGTCTAACTACGTACCTAGGATATAAGATCTAAAAACACTCAAGTAATTTTTACACACCAAAACTGCGATAAATGATCTCTTACACAAGTTGAGATCCCTTTGGAATACGTGCTCCTGCTTGTGTGAAATAAGAACGATCTGTCCATAAAAAGAAACTGATCATTAGTACACAATTTTATTTAAAATGCAATAACTTTAACTGAAACTTTGATTGGTATGGGTTACCTTGTCATCATCCGTAAGTGTGTCAATATTTTGTACCATCTCGAACATGTACCGCATCACATAATAGCCACAGCTTTTTGAATCAGGCTGTTGAGGACACTGTCATCACACCATCCATGGATTACCAACTTTAGATAGATCAAAAATTAAACGTTTAACTTTAATACAAAATGCATAAATTAAATTATTACTTACACGTATGTAGTGGAAGTCCAATGTAGAATGGTTTCTTTTCATCACTTAAACCAAGCTTATGGCCCCTGCATAAATATAACATTTTAAAATGAAGCCATTTATTGTCAATAATCTAGGACAAGCTTAAATAAATACAGAATGCATTAAAATTTTGAATACTCACTCCTTCAAATATTTCTCTACAGCGATCTCTCGAAGGTCATCAGGGCCGCCCAATGGTCTAGTATCATAAGCAGTTGGTGTCGATACATAACACCAACAACATCCATGATTGCTGCCACAGATAAAACAAAGAATTTTTGTATAACATTATTAAATATCACAATTAGGAAGCAAAAAATTCTAGTTATTGTGTACTTACATCTGATGATATGGGATCAGCAAATATTTGCTTCCTCTTCGCACCGCAGTACAAAGTCCTTGCCTCACATGCTGTACACCCTTGCTCATCCATGCGGCCTGATTTGCTGACATCAATTGCGGACACAAGAAAGAGAGGGCAGATAATCTCTTGCTCGCTAGCAGTCTACTAGTCAAACACCTAACAACATTTTTTCATAAGATATGTTAAATAGCTTAAAAAAAAGAAAGATAATGTAATAATTTGAAAGATACTTACACACAATAGGCCTGAATCACAGAGATGTTAAGCAGGTCTCCCATCAAAAATTCTCGTAGATCGCTCACGGTATCATCAGATCTCTGGGCTTAGAGGAGTGGAAAACATGCTTAGACACTCATGTTGAAGTTGGTGACAGACTGCGGCCTCGTCATGAAAAGTCATACAACATTTTTTTTGACTGTCAACTTCTTCAGATACTTAGGTGTCAGAATGGGGGATCTCCTAGGAGTCATATCGAAAGGTTCACCACTTCCTTTCTCACCCTTTGACTCTCCTCACTTGATTTCACAACTTCCTTCCCCTTATCCACTTTCCTCTTCTTTAGACAACGCTCAATTTGTTTTGTGTTTGCGTTTCACATCCACTGTACAACGGTTCCTTTGATGCTTGCATCAGATTTTCGAATGATTTGGGTTTGTTGGAAAAATGTTGTTCAACATCTTCCATCATTGCATTAAGGTCCTCCTGATCATCTGAATCACTACCTAGTGAATCATCTTGAGTATCCCCAAAATCGTGTGAAGCATCAATTTCTGATTGTTCTGCAACGACGTTATCAGCACATTCAAACACTTGTACTGAATGTTGACCATGCAGTATTGTTATGGCTTCATAATCATCTGTAAACCCTCTGCGAATCAGATGATCCTTAATCTTGTCCACACCTCGGTATTTGAAGTCGTTCTTGTAATCGACACAAGGACATCGAATATATCCCTTATCCCTTGGTTTAAGATTGTCAACAAGGACTTTGCAAAATTTATTGACCCCTTCTAGGTACTTGATGTCCAATCTGTCACTGTACATCACTGAGCGCTCCATCTCCTTTTTCAACACACACCAGATGTCGTGAACTCGTTCCATTGATCTCCTCTTTTTTTATTTACAGATTTAACAACCTAAACCTATCCAATCACCTACGATCTCACCTAAGAACAAGTTAATAATATACAGTAGTTCAGTGATAATTTCGGCAGCATTACCCTACAGTTCTCCTAGTGTAGATATATATACGAATCGTACGTTTCAATTCACATATATATATGTACACTAGAAGAACACTAGGGTAATGCTGCTGAAATTATCACTGAACTACTGTATATTATTAACTCATTCACAACCTAGATGGTGAGATCAAAGGTCATTGGACAGTCCCAACAGGGACTATCTAAGACATACCTCTATCAGGTATATCTCAGACAGGTAATTCTATGTTTGAATTGATTTTCCATTGTTTAATAGAAAAACAAAAATAAATTGAAACATTTTAATACCAACCTGATGAGTACTGGATGGTCAGCTAGCGCGAACAGCACAGAAGAAGGAGAAGTAGACAAATGCTCTTGCGCGCAGTATATAACACCTATTCAATGAAATTAGAACAAAGCTTAAATTCTGGAAAAAATTTGGCATGACCTTTGCGTATTTTAGACACTCCACATTTTTTTAAGGCAGAAACAAACACAGTAGCAGCAAAATTAATTCTCAGCAAACCATACGAATTATTATCAGACAGACAAGTATGCATATAGTAAATATAATATATATATATATCTGATCAATGAACAAAAACAACCACCCCATTTCAACCACACTATGCAAATATATATTCTAATGATTGTAGAATACAAGTAGAATTTAGTATAACGTTTATTTGTGACAATATTATATATATATATGTACATATATATATATATACATATATATTAGTATTTGTTTCTAAAATTATAATCAGAAATGCAAGTGTTTTACCGTGGGTTCTGATCAGGCAAACCGGTGGCAGAGGTTGACAGCAACAGATAGTGGACAATCCAACCGTGGGTAGTAACACCTATTCAGCATAAATGTCTAATAAAGTTTTAATTTTAAAAAACATGACTAATTGAACAAATAACAAATGAATATATTTTGACAAACACAAATTCTGGAAAAAATTTGGCATGACCTCTGCGTATAATTAGATACTCCACACTTTTTTGGCATAACCAAACAGAATAGCAGCATAATAGCACTCTTTTGTTTTAATCAAACAATCTCACGGCAATGTAACATTGGAAGTTCAGATTAATATTGTTTGACATAGCTCCAAAAACTTGAGAACATTCAAAGTACTATTGTATTAAAATATTCTCAATGAAAGACAAATGCAAGAACAAAGTAAAGCTGGGTAAAATAGAAATATAGAAACCCAACTAAAAAAAACTGAAAATAAACGACAAGTTATTAATCCTGCATTAACAAAGAAGGGATTCGTATTGAGAGGTCATCATAAATGAAGCTTTTTTCTTCTTCTTCTTCTTTTTTTGTCAGTAACAACAACAATATCACCCTAAATGCCATAACTACAGTAGCATCAAAAGCATCTGATCAATTCCCCAATTTTCGTTTAATTTTTTTTTTTTTCTCTCTAAACCCTAGCTTACTATCTTCAATCTCTTTAATTAATCCACAGGCAGAGATTTCACTTGTCGAGTATGCAAACGTGATGGCCATCACTACCATGGGACTACTTTGAAACAAGAAACACCACCAACATCGAAACCAACAACAACAACCACCACAACAGACGCTAGCAGTTCCAACTTCAGTGCTCGTTCATCACAACAGACGCTAGCAGTTCCTAACATCTAGCTCGTTCATCACAACAGACGCGCAGACAATGAAGAAAAAAATTACCGATCGAGAGCTAGGGCTGGGGCGGCGTTCAGGCAGGGCGAGGCTGGTGGAGCTCTGGCGCGGCTGGTGGAGCTCTGGTGGAGCTCTGGTGCGGCTTCACGATGGGACGACACCGAGAGCGGCGGTGGAGGAAGCTTCACGGGCGCGTGGCTTTAAAACGGCGGCTTCTCTAGATGTCGGGAGCTAAGGGAAGCGCACAGGGCGGTGGAGTAATGGGTCGACGGTGCAAGATGCAGTGGCGGAGGAGAGGCTCGCCGGCGACAAGGATGGAATAGGGAAAAAATCGATCGAGAGAAGAAGCTGCAGAAGGAAGAAGAAGGAAGCGTCGGGTATATTAAAAAAAGCTTTTTAAATGACGGTTGGTTTAAAACCGTCGTTTAAAGCCTATGGGACGGGAGGCATAAATGACGGTTATTAGAAAACCGTGGTTTTAAATTTTTGGGGCAAAACATAAAACGACGGTTGAAAGAGAACCGTGGTTTATAATCACTTTATACGACGGTTGTATCGGAACCGTCGTTTTTTCTTAAGCGTTTTAATT
Organism: Limonium bicolor; assembly: GCA_023374045.1. Classification (NCBI taxonomy): domain Eukaryota; kingdom Viridiplantae; phylum Streptophyta; class Magnoliopsida; order Caryophyllales; family Plumbaginaceae; genus Limonium; species Limonium bicolor. The sequence continues at coordinate 187,046,063 of CM041782.1, forward strand.
ATAAACGACGGTTTCTTATAAAACCGTCATTTATCTGATGAAGCGTGCAATATAAACGACGGTTCTCTCTTGAACCGTGGTTTATGATGTTTTAAACGACGGTTGTTTGTATAACCGTGGTTTAAAGTTCGTCATTTAAAATCATTTTTCTACTAGTGATTATATGGTATTAATGGGATTTAAATGGAATTAATATAAGTAAGGATATTCACATTAAATAATGTGACAAACTATAAATAAATATGATTTATAAACTAAGGTATATATTGAATAACTTTAGGAGTTGTAATTATACAAAATAAATGTTACATAATATTAGGATAATAATCTTAATGTAAGTTGTATAACATAATACAACTAATGGGAATAATCATCTAATATAGGATGATAAAATGTAACATATAATATAAGAGTTTTACAACTCATGGAACTTACCTATATGGTAAATATATACATATGCGTGAATAATGTATATAAGGATGGATATATATTATGGTTGAAAACCATATAATATATGGTGGATGTTATTACATGAATATAGTTTACAAACTATAAGTTATAAGTTTTTGAATGCAAATATAGTTTACTAAAGATAATGGATTATATAATACAAAGTATTATAATGGATGGTGGAAAATACTACAATATAATAACTAATGCATGCATTCATGCAACTATAGGTTATATACCTAAGTTCAATAATGGACAAGACTAGAGAAATATAATGAATTAAACTCAACAGTCGAAACACTACGACCTACGAGTTTTAGTACAAAGCCGACTGGTTTAGAGAAACCCGTAACAATTAACTGTAGAAATCCGGGGATGAACTGTCGGGGTTACTTGTTATTCGGAAATGCCGATGTAGTTAGTCATGGAGACTGACTTATAGTTTATTACCGTTTAGATCGTACTTCAGACGAAGGCGCCTGAAGAGCTAGAAGTCTACACTACGCATCCTTGGTCTAAGGTGTACGGTATGTAAAGGGGTTGATCCGGGTTGTCCTAAGGAATTCCTTGGGCTCGGATTTGGTTGATATAACTTGTGTGTTATTGTATGTGATTATGTGTTACTGCATTAATTATTTATGCACGAGCGTCCTACAGGACTAACACTACGTCGACTATAGATCGACTTATATAAACATACATATGCGTTTAATGTGATGACATGACGGTTACTTGATATAATTCCCTTAGTATTAATATTAAGTATGTGGTAACCTAAGTAAACACTTAGGTACGAGTCACGACATTGTCGGTCTCTAGAGCATGGATCTCGAACATGAATATAACCTAGATTACTTCTAGGTATGCGTGAGACCCATTGGGCAGCTAATTATTAAATTGTATTCTCCATAAACTAAGAGCATATCTTAACCATTATGAGAGAGAGATGGTATGAGTTGAGGGGAGGAATCCTAGTAGTTTACGAACTACCAGGTTGCGCATTTGTGATCACTGAGGGTTCCCGATTGGGTTCCGCTCCAGGTATGTACCCGACGAGCCCTATTTGTATCGTGGGTCAGGTGGCTACGACCTTTATATGGACGCCTTACAAGGCAAAGTGAATAGTCAGGGGCCTCCGGACCTCTGGCGAAATGAGCACCTTTGTGTGTACGGGAGGACTACTATCCATGGTGAGGTTATTGGGTTGTCCTAACTTGACGCCCAACTGGTAAATAAATAATTAAACATGGTTTGGATGGATGGGGCCTTGAAGGCCAGGTAAATTAAATATGGAAACCGTTCGCTACGGCGATTGATACATGTACATTATACTGCAATTATTTCGATATGTTCGATTATACAACTGTTGTTTGTGATATGAAAGGAATGTGGATTGGATGGATGGTTATGTGTTTATGAATGTTTGGATTGGATGGATGGTTATGTATTTATGCATGCTAATTACAATATTAATTATAACTGTAAAATGGTAAAGCATGAAACCAATCTATAATAAGATGGTTAAAATGACTAAGTGACCATTAGGGTCCAGGCCCGGCATACTTAGCGTTTATCGCTGAGACTACACTCATTGTGCAGGTTGTTGATTATCGCCAAACCCGAAGTGCGGGATCAGGGAAGTTAGAGTTTATTTTAATTACCGCACGTGGAGTTTATTTGTACAAATAACAGACTGTGGATTATATTATGTAATGGTGGCCATGGGTCCGGTTCCACCGGTTCCGGTTCTGGAAAATGTGTATTCGTATTCGGAACCGGTCTGGACGGTTCCGGTTCTTAAAATCTGGATTCGCTTCGGATTCGGTCAAAAACCGGTTCCGGCCGGTTCCGTTTCCGGTTCTGATTCTGATCGGTTCCGACCGGTTCCGTAGCGGTTCCGGAAAGATTTGATCGGCTCCAGTTGCTTCGTTTTAGCTCCGATTTGAGATCCGTGTGATCGTTCACGTTGCTCTTTTAATCCATTTTACTCCTATATAGGTTATTTTTCAAGTTTATAATCTTAAATGTGTAAGAAACAAAGACTTAGGAATTTTTATTGAATTTACAAAAATAAGGAACAAAGAGAATTTTATTATATGATTCACGGCCTCATTAAACCTTATTAGGTAAAAACCCGAAAACCCTAATAAGGAAAAAAGTACATCTACTAAGAGGTTACATGATTTCAATTTGCAAGTCTTAAAAAAAGATTACATGGAAAGAAAGTAATACCAATTACTAATACATCTAAATATTACACGATAACTTCAACCGGTTCCGGGGCGGTTCCGGTTCCGACGACGGTTCCAGGCGGTTCCGGGCCCGGTTCGGGCCCGAATCTCAAAAACATGTATTCGTATTCGGAACCGCTTAGGCGGTTCGGTTCCGGTTCCCACCGGTTCCCGGCCGATTCCGGTTCCAATCGGTTCTGGGTAGAACCGAACCCGATGGCCACCATTAGTATTATGGTACGGTTATGTATATTCGGGATTGGGTAGATGCTCACTTGTCGACGTTTATGGTTTATGGACTTAGTATGATGTATAGGAGTTATCTCGTTATCACAGCGGTTAGCAGTTTGTTTATTTTGGTTGTTGGATATAGTTATGCTTCATTACTCGCATGGGCGAGTAATGGCATGTGACACCCGAATGAGTATTAATGTTGTTGTTTATCTTCCGCTGTAAGATGTTTTATTTATTGCTACGTGAGAGATTATTACGTGATTAAGGTGAGGGGTGTTACATATCCCTTTGAAACCTTAGTTTTGTAAGCAATTTAAAATGTATTTATGACTTAAGTTTATCGAAGTTAGTAAAAGGACTATACATAGTCAATGGGGGAAGGTGTGTGAAAAAATAAAACATTAGGGAATTAAATATAAGTAAGGATATAAAAACAAGGTTATCGTAAAAAAACCTTATTAAAATGTAAGAGTTAGATAAGTCTAAGTTAATTATAATATAGTTATTTCAATATGTGAAGTAATTAAACATCTTATGACAAGATTATTAGATGGTTATAATAAAAGTCATTCTGAACTAAGGATATGATAATTGAGTTTAGTGGCTCAATTAAGTTATAGTAAAAGGTATATACAACACTATGATTTCTTTATACAAGATGTAGATCCTCTAAGTTAAGGGAAAACTTAATCATAATGGATTATTTAATGATATTGATAAATACATAATCATTACATTATAATAATAGTATAATATTCTAAGATAACCTATCATAGGTCATAATACGATGTTTATTCTAAATTAAGAATAAAGTATCAAGCTTAAGAATTGTTATTGAAATTCTAAGGTTTATTGATAACATAAAATGCATTTATGACATAAGGGTCTCAAGAGTCTTAAATTGAGATTAGGGTTAAGTACGAGTAAAGTGGATAAGAGTGTAACAATTAACAAGTGTTAATAACATACATTCCCTAGTCTTACAACCTTGGGTTATACAACATTCTAAGATAAGTCAAGGTTATACATAACATTTAAGTGAGGGCTTAAAAGACAATTGAGACTTAGAAATAAGAGTGAGGAATTTATTTTAGTTTAACTTAGGCTACAAGTTATTGATGTTAGACTACCTTTAATATTCCTCAGAGTATTGTTGATTATTTGCACAAGTCAACTAGAACTGCTACAACAATTACCAGGTACGATTTCTCGTACTCTTATGCTTTGCTAACAAGACTTAAGGGATGTTTTTTGACAAACGCTAGTTAAGCAAAAATGGATTTCTAAAAGGAAATGGTTGTGTGACTAACTCAGCTTGTGTGACTAACTGAGCCTTGAATGTGAAACTTGCATGGTTATTGGTTCCTTATGTTTGGTTATTTCTTAGACATTAACTGCCTAGGGTTTACGCTTCTGCACTCTGTAGGACTGAGTGTTTTGGTATTGCTCTGGTGTAGTTAGTGATCTAGTGGAAGTATGGGAAAGGACAATCTTGGTAATTCTTCCTTTGACTCTGGATATTGTTTCATCCATGAGCTGAGTCTTTTTGTTGTGACGTGTGCGCGTCTTCACCGATGACTGAGAACGGGTCGGTAACAGCAGGGGGCTGTATATCCCTCGTCCACAAGGACATTTATATTTGATAGTAGGGGGCTGTATATCCCTCGTCCACCAGGACATTTATATCTGACAGCAGGGGCTGTATATCCCTCGTCCATATGGACATTTATATCTGGCGTGGGGCCATCTCTCCCAATTAGTGTTATTCCACTCTGAGTTGTTGGTTTTTGGATCTCTTCTTTCATTCCTAGTCCTTGTGACTATTTGAGACTTTCTACTCCTGAGTGGAACTGAATCTAACATAAGCAATGGATGTTCACTAACTCATGGTGTGGTTTTTGGATTGACTAACTTTACCTTTCTATTATTTATCTCTATCCTTAACTTGTTATCTTTGACTTGGTGATTTTAAAGTGCCTTGTTTCCCTGTTTTACTTTCAAGAGTTTGATTTCAAGTTACTATTTATTTTGAAGAGTTATGTTTTAAATGTTGTTTTGGAGAATTGTACCAGTTCCATTCCAGGGAACTGACTCACCCCTCCCGGGTGGGCTGCTTGGTTTCATCTTGCAGGTACGAATTGTTTATACAGGTGGCCACGAAGAGCATGAGTGACTGGGAAGGGAATTAGGAATTGTGGAGAGTTATTCTGTTTTACGTTCAGTTTTGTTTACGTTATTTCTTGAGTCAGACCGTAACTGAGATAATTGTAATGGTTGTAATTGGTGAGGTTGGTACCGGGTGTTTGGAACCCGATGGTCTGTAATCGCCTTAGTATTTTTATTCCGCTATAAATACGTTAAATAGGGGCGTTACACTACTAGGGTGTAAGATAATGTATTTGGAATACTAGTAATGACATTGGATGCAGAAACAATGAGTGGAAAGAATGAGTTTGAAATCTGTAGCATTGAAGAAACAAAAACTAGTATAGGTGTTAAAGTGAAAGTATAATATTGTGTAAGTTAACATAGAAATGAGTAGTGAGTTTAGTAGATGGTTTAGGGAAGTTTAGAGTGCCAAAATTGGTGTTAAACATGTTGGTAATGCTTTGGTAAAGGTTAGGGAAGCAAAGGGTAAAGAAAGGAGCTGAAAACGAATTTAAATAAGTATACTGGAGCCGACCGACCTTAGGACCACCCTTGGACAAGGTCGGTTTGAGGCGAATTTAGCACACACGGAAGTCTACTGACTTCGACCGACCTTGGGACCTACCTTGCAAGGTCGGTCGAGTCGTAAATTTGTAAACCTAGAAGTCTACTGAACTTCGAACGACCTTGGGACCTCTCTTGCAAGGTCGGCCGAGTCATAAATTTTGAACCCAGAAACACACTGACTTGGACCGACCTTGGGACCTACCCTGCCAGGTCGGTCGAGTCTAAATATGCAGAATGAAAACTTTCTGACTTCGACCGACCCTAGGACAGACCTTGGGTAAGGTCGGTCGAAGTTGAATTTTCTAGTATCGTACCTACTGACTTCGACCAACCTTGGGGCTGACCCTAGGTAAGGTCGGTCGAGTCATACAAAAAAAAGAGTAAGCATATATATATATATATAGATATATATATATATATAAATATATATACATATATAAATGGGCTTTAGTAATACACCATAGATAGAATAATAATGATGAGAAATATGTGCATAAGTAAAAACCAAGTATAAGGAACAATAGAAAGGAATGATTTCCATAATCAAGTATGAATTTTAAGAACTAGTAAGTATACATTGGAAGTATTAATGAAGTAATGAGTTAGGTCAATAATAGATCATTGACCGTATAACTCCATGTATGATATAGGAATCGAATAGTCGAACACCGAAGGAAACTCGGAGTTCGAGTATGACGGTGAACGGTATGATTTTCTCATGCCCTGTATGCTACCTTGGTTACCTGATTTGTGTGCTTATGTGATCACCTAAATAAGATAAATGCATGAATCGGTTTTTAATGCACTTACTCGTGCTTGTATTATATTGTTCTTGTTGTGATGTCTCGAACTTATAGTTCGTATAATTCATGAAATGTATGGATGTGAATGAATTGTGTGGCCTTGATGTGTAGTATGCTAACCCATTGTATGTGAAGGAGGGCTTCTAACTAATTCCTAACTAGCTAACATTTCTAACATAAAGAAATTGGTAAATTGGAATGAGTAGAAGTCTGATATAGCTTCGGCCACGCGTGAGGATAAGGAGACACAAGAGGTTGGATCCGAATCATGGCCTTAATCTTTTCCATGGACCAAATCCCTTAAGTGGGTAGCATCCTGGATTAGTGAGCCACCCTAAAGCCTGGTGGTGGGATATCATAGTCCCTGCCCGGAGGTCATACCGACTTGACTTGAGTAAGTAAGTGAGAAAAGTAATTGTATGAGTAAAGATCCTGACTGATCAAGGACCCCGAGTAAAAGAGTAAAGTACACCCGTTTAACCTGGGTGGGTACAGAAGCTAACAGGTATTGTGTATGTATTGGAGAAGTGTATCTCCGTGTTCCGATAAGTATGACGGTTGACTTGTGAATGTCTTCCTTGTGTGTATTGAATTGTATGCATGTTTGTAACGTGGTATGAGTGTATCGTTTTTCACTATAGCATGTATGTATGAATAAAATGAACCGCATGTTTCGTCCAAGTAGTCGGCGTACCCTCGTTAGCACGCGGGGTATGCGAATTTCATATGCGTGTTTTGCTGAGCCCCTTGGGGCACTGTTTTTACTTTACATGTACTCATGGAGGGTGATGGTCGAGTTAAGACCAAGATGATTCTTTTACGTAGTTAGTAGGATGTGAACGGTGTACCAAAATGTACATGGCTTATGCCTTTTAAGTAGCCGGTGTACCATGTGGTACACCCTTTTTGATTTTGGGGTTGTGAAATTGAGGAATGAGATGTTGTATAAACTCATGGCTTTTGGTAGACTTGTAGAAACTCGGATGTAATTAATATACTTTCGTATACTCGGTAATCATGAATGTAAGTAAGTATTGGAATTGTAACGTAAGTAGTTATGATGCTCGGTATATTCTAGTGCTCAGGCCGTTACAGTAAGTAGCATGAGCCTAGTTAGTCATGGGATGGCTAACGTTGTATCGCCCGCCGGAAGTATGTAAGTATCCGCTGCGTGTAGAGTAATTATGGAGACGATTAGAGGATAATGAAAGGATTAGCGGTTGGGGTGTTACAGGTACTCATTGGGTTGTGGCGGGAGGGGTACTGTCTGTAACACCCCTACCGCTAATCCTATAATTACTGTCTAATCGTCTCGGTTATCTTACTACTCGCAGCGGAATTACAAATACTACGGCGGGTGATACAACACGCTAACCGCCCATACGGCTAGCAAGCTTACTGTACATACAATAACGTTCCGATGATCAGAATATACCGAGCTTCCTTTATTACTTCCCAATACATACATATCTTTTACTGACAACATTTGATTACCGAGTATCCAAAAGCATAATCAATTACATCCCTTATCACAAGTTTACAAAAATCATGAGTTTACAACCAACTCATTTCTACCACATTCACAATTCTTACAATATCCAAAAGGGTGTACCCCATGGTACACCGGCTATTCAAAAAGGCAGTCAGCCGTGTACAACTTGGTACATCATCCATAATCTACTAACTACACAAAAAGAAATCAGGCTTGGTCTCATCACAACCGTCATCCTTTGCGAACACCTGTAAAATTAAAAATGGTGCCCCAAGGGGCTCAACAAAAGCTGCGCATAAACTTCGCATACCCCGCGTTCTAACGTGGGTACGCCAACTAATTGGTCGAATACATGGAGTTCGTTTATACATGGATACATGCTATTACATACAACAGAACATTCACACAAAGCACATACCTACAAGGATACAGTACATACAACCGAAAGGCAATTCACAAGCCAAACAGCATAGCAATACACTTCACGGTTCATACTTCATTCTTTGTTAGCCAATTACCCCTCCAGGTTAGAATGGAGGTTCTTTACTCTTTACTCGGACCATACGACTTACACCAGTCTTACTCATACAATACTTACTTTCTCACTTTCTTACTTACTTTCTTACTTTATACTCATGTTAAGTCGGTGTGGACCTCCGGGCAGGGACTACACCGTCCACCCATCGGGCTTTAGGGTGGCCCACTAATCCATGTGCTACCCATTTAAGGGGTTTGGACCATGGAAAATATTAAGGTCAGGATTTGGATCCAACCTCTTGTGTCCCCTCCTCCTCACGCGTGGCCGAAACTATATCGGACTTCTACACATTCCAATTTACCAATTTCTCATGTTAAAATGTTAGCTAGTTAGGAATTAGTTAGAAGTTCTTTTTTCATACATTACTTAGTCAATACAATACACATCAAGGTACACCACACTTCATTCTCATCCATTCGTTTCATGAATTATACAAACTGAGAGTTAAGATAAGCATCCAACAAGGAATAATATAATGCAAGCACAAGAAAGTGCAATTAATCCGATTCGTGCATTTTATCATATTTAAGTGATCACATAGCACACAAACCACAAATCAGAGTAGCTAAGGTAGCATACAGGACATGAGAAATTCATACCGTTCACCGCTGACCTTGGACTCACCGATTCTCCTTCAGTGTTTGACTATTCGAATCCTAGCACATACATATAATTGAGCGGTTAATTATCTATAACTAACTTAACTCGTTTCATCATTTAAGTTTCCCGACTTATAGTTACTATGTCCTTACAATTCATACACTTTCACATTGGTTACTTACTCTTCATTACTTTTCGAACTTGTTTATTCCTTTAAGACCATTAAACACATTCAATCAAGTCCTAATTATCTTATACTATCATTACCATTCACTTCCTTATCCTAAAAGCCACTTTATAAACTTAATTTTAATATTTTGGGTTGGTCCGGGACCTTGTCCGGGTCCTAAGTCCCGGACCAACCTGTGGTCTGAACTCTTGAATTAAAATTTTTCATGGTCCGGGTCCTTATACACCCACTAAGTCCCGGACCAGAAGATGTCTAAACTCTCGAACAGATTTTTCACATGGTTCGGGTCCTTATACAACTACCAAGTCCCGGACCAAAACAAGCTTGAACTCTCGGCCATTTTAATGTGGTGGTCTTGGTCCTTGTATGGGACCTAAGTCCCGGACCACCCAATACTCTAACTCTTGGCCGATTCTTTCTACTGGTCTGGGACTTGGTCCTGGACCTAAGCCCCGACCCTGCTACATTTTGACAGATTTTTACTTTTTCAACATCTGTTACACTCCTCTCTTTGCCTAATCAAATTCCCATTCTTCTCACACTTAATCCCATATGCTTAAGCACCTAATTAACTTTCTAAACTTCCCTAAATCCATCGCTAACTCATTACTCCTTTCCACACTCATTCACCCATTTTTTTCTAACTTTCATTCCAGCACTTGTATTAATTCTCCCTTAGTTTGCTATGCTACAGATTTTGATCCTAGTTCCTACCATTCATGGTTTCCTCTCCTAATGTCATTTCTAAAGTTTAAAATGCATTATCTATCACTCTAATCCTACCCACTACTTAGCTCCTTCTCAAAACTGTTTTCAAAGTGTTTTCCCACTTACATTAAGATCTTAAGTCCTCTAGTTCCTATGTAAATTTTGACATAGTCTCCCCTAAAATTTAACCTTCTCACCACATTGTTTGTTCACATATTACCACTCATAAAACCTGTTTATTCAAGACACCAATACACAATTATCCAAACACATTTACAATTTACCTCACTTAACTTACAAGCATTTATTCATCCTTTTACATCACTAAAACATTATTATCTTCTTACTCACTATGTAACAGCCTAAGTATTACTTAGTCAACAAAATACTTCTCTCATTCTAAGGCATAAAAATCGGTTTACATTACTTGCAAAACTAACTCAAGGTTTGGTCATTACCTTGAATTTGCTAGCTTTTCTTTCTTCCTTCCTTTCTCCTTCTTCTTCTTCTTCCTTCTTCCTTTGCTCTCCTTTCACAATCGGTTATGGGGAGTTCAAAATCCTAATGCTACAACCCATTAATACACAACTATTTCAATTCAAAACCAACCCTTAAATTAACCTAGAGCTTAGGACATGTTTTTAGGGTTTAGAAAAGGCCTTACCTTTCAAATGTGTAGAGGAAGTGTTGGACAGCTAGAATAGCCAGATTACAACTCCAAAAGTGAAGCCAAAATCGGCTGGGGAACAAGGAACAAGAAGCCCAAACTTAAAAATTCTTATTTTGCAAATGAGATCTAGAAATGATAGATTTTTGAATTTCTTTTTACCTCAAAACAACAAGGAGATGGAGGAGCTTCAAATGGTGGTCTCAAGCTTCAAAAGAGTCATACCCATGGAGATGGAAGTGGAGCTTTTCAATTTTTGAAAGAGGAAGACTATCTCCTTGGCAAGAGGATTCCAACGGTATGATTTTTGTGATTTTTGGACAAGGATTTAGTGCTCAAAAGTGAGGAAGAAGATGGAGGCTGGTGTGGTTCTTCAAATCGCCATTAGAGGTGCTTGGGAGGAAGGAGAAATCAGAGAGGGGAAGGAAATACGGTGGAGAATAGAGGGGATAGGAGAGAGAGTCCAAAAGTAAGGTATTGTACTTGTTTTACTTTATTAATTTGTCTTGTAATGTATTAGGAAAATAAAGAGAGTGAGAGGGGGGGATACAACCGGCCACCACACACACTCACACACAGATTTTTTATAACACCCCAACTAACAACAACACACTGAACAACAAACTGCAGCGGAAAACATACTTCATCACATTACTTAACTCGTTGGTGTTACACGCCGTTAACCACCCACGTGGCCAACAAGGCTATTACATATACATTGTATCGGTCTGATGGACTAGATTCCTGAGCGACTACACATTACTATCCCTTTCCATTAACAACAACAACATACATATACCTTCCAATTTTACTGAGTATTTACAAACCAATGCCGATAACCATTTCGGTCTTACTACGCGTACAATACATAAACAATTTAAATGGCTACCCACGTACAAACGACTACCCCGTCCTACTCTCGAACGGCTTCCAGCTCCTTGTACCTGAAATAGGAAAGAGAAGAAAGGGTGGCCCCCAGGGGCTCAGCACCTTTGCTGGTATGGTAATCCCGCAGCCCGCATGCTACTGGGCCACGCACAACTATTTGTCGTCCTAGCATACGGTTGATTACATTTAAATCATGTATGTACATCATAAACACACCACACATTACAATCTACAACCGTGGTCACAACAAATACAGACAACACATCTACACTTAATAAATTACTCTTTGTGTTCTTTGACCCTAGAGTGTTTCTCCTCTAACGGAGCTATTTCCTCAATAGACGACACTTACCCACTAGTCGGGTTATCCATAGACGTCTCTTTTATAACTGGGATTCATATCCATGATCCACATACTTCATATAACAACCCATTCCACATTTTTCACGTACATATAACGCCGCATCGCAATAAGAATTGCAGCGCAACAATAACACATAACATAACGGTAACGGTCCTCTTTACGAACCGACCTAAACATAGTTAGTTAACTTGGAAGCCCAGAGAATGAATATACCCTCATAATAAGCTTTTTACATCACTCATTACCGTCCTATTAGTCGGACGAGTAACTTAACATAAAGATGGATCGGATATAGTGATCCGAACACACCGTACATAATCCCCAACAGACGTGAGTCAAGAGCCTTGGTTAAACTCAGGGGTGATCGAAGACCAATGAAGGAAGACAACCAACAGAGAGAAAGCTGAACAAACTGTATACAACAACTCCCAAACAATGCGCGACGACGGAACTACCAGATTCCTCACCCCCCCCATAATATATATATATTCACAGATAAAGACTCCGCTGTGGAACCTATCACATCAGCACACAATGCAGTATTACAACTGAGTTAATCACACAAAGGAGGGTCATACATTTACAGCAACATCACACACACATCACACAACTAGCTCACGCATAGTCGTGGTTAGAACGTTCCTTAGATTGGAAACGTTATTACCGGATACCATTCTCTTACGTTTACCTAATAATGGTTAACTAGCCTTTCATGCGCATTCGAGGTTACCGGTATCGGTACGCAACACACAACAACAATAATGACTGTAAACTCGTTTCATGATTTATCTTATAACGTGGCAAACATACAGAAAAACACATTGGCATACAAGCCGGTGTAATCCGGTAGGACACAGGTTGCAAGAAAACCATACCTGTCACCGGGGTTTCACTCTAACGTGCCATCACATGTTCCTCGTAACATCTTTGAACAACTGGTAACATTACATTTACTTTCATTAACACCGGGGTAACTTGATTGTTTAAAGTCTAATGCTCATGACTTACTCCCGTTAAACAGTTAAATAACTTCACATTTTTAACTTGTTTTACTTTTACATTTTAACACAACTTTTCACCACTCAATTATCATTATAACTCACTTAACATGTCCTTAACAACCTCATAACATCATTACTTATCAATCCCCATCATTAGATATCATTTTCTAACCTTAAACAAAATTTTGGTCAAAACAGCACCCTGTCCGAACTTGTGTCCGGACTTCCCAAGTTCGGACACTGTTCGAGACTCAAAAGGTGCAAACTGACGAATGTCCGAATATGCGTCCGAGCTTCCCAAGTTCGGACACTGTTCGAGGCCAAAGTAGAGAATAGAGATAGGTGTGTCTGAACTTCCAAATTCGGACGGTGGTTCGGACACTGGTCGAAGCTTAGAAAACTTAAACGCAACAGGGTATGTCCGAACTTCCAAGTTCGGACGGTAGTTCGGACGTGCCAAAAACCTCATTTTCTACACCCTTAAACACTTACTCATTTCTTGCCAAAATGCTCAACACTTATAATGTTTCCCCCTTGGGTTTATAGCATGTTCCCACACATTATTTAGCCCACCATAAATACTTTATGTCCTTCCAAGAATTTTCTCCACAAGTTCACACATCTTCCTTACAACACCTTACTTCCTCATTGGTACCAAAACTTTATAAATTCGTAACACAATCTCACCATGGCTTGAAGTATCCTTAACTCTCATTTGCACTCTAATCCTCCAAGATAATGACCAAGACACTTTAACACTTAAGAACACCTTAATTCACCTTCTTTCACCAATTTAAACCTTAATCATTCCTAGTTCAACCTAGGTCACCAAACATCATTTAGACACTTAAACTCCTTGTTCATTAACCAAATTTCGCCATAGATTCTCTTGTATCACCTAACACCAAATCACATAGTTGTTCACTTTAATACAACCCAAGAACACTCAATGTTTTAATTCACATCCTTATACACAACACATGGCTTTTCATCCTTTAAACATCAAAGACACAACTTTACAAGGAACACTCTTTACACACAACTAAACCTCAAACTACACTACATCACAATATAGTGCATGAAATTGAATTGCTTGGCACTTAGGCCCTTAAATAACATGGCTCTTAGGCCCTTAAAAAACATAAACCTTAAACACTGAATTTCCCACATATATATTGCCTTTGACCTGCAAATACACTCAACATCTCATATGCCTTTTAATAATTCCCTTAAGAACAATTCACTAGCTCTTTTGCCATTGGTTCCTTAGATATTTTATTAAGCAAATCAAGCTCATTTTTCCTAAGGCATTTAAACTACATTGAGATAGTTTGTTTACCTCTTTTCTTCAAGATTTTTACTTGAACACCTTTGTTCTTCCTTGTTTGGAAATCGGCAAGAGGACTTGGTTACTTGTCCATGTTCTAATCAATACACAAGTAAAACCAATGAGCACTCAAGCTTCATGCTTAAACTTATTTACAAACCCTAGGTTATATATATTGTCTTAACACATTAGGATAGTTGTTTCACCTTGGAATAAAAAGAGAGCTTGAATAAGCATCAAGAGAGAACTCCTCCTTGTCCTTTGAAGATTGAAATGGAGCTATGAAAAACAAGAGAAGACACCATCAATGGTGGATTTTCGGACATATACAAAAACAAGGGGAAATGTTGTTTTTATTTGGTTTTCCTTACCTTGAAGCAAAGAAGAATGACAAGGCATGAAAATATGAGCTCAAGCTCCTTCAATGGTGAATCTCCATGGCACCGAAATGGAGCTTTTGAAGATTTGAAAAGACAAAGTTGTAGAGCTTGGCCTAACTAGAAGAATGGTAGTCTTGAAATTGAATTTGGATCATGGAGCTAGAAGTTACAAGCATTCAAAGATTGAGAGGTATGGTTTGCTATAGCGAACCGAGAATGGAGAAGAGAGGGAGGTTGGAGACGGTGGAAGTGAGTGGGAAAGGAAGAAATGAAATGAGGTGTTTGCTTTTACAAGATATTTATGTTATAAGTAACTTTCTTCTTTTTACTTACTTTTCCTTCCTTTCTTTAATTGATTTTTACATGGTGGTGACTCACCGTAATAAAAACCGACCCCCATCATCTACTTAGGGGTAGTTTGGTCTTTGTTGACCAATTAACTTACTTATATTGACTTATGTCATAAACTAGCATATTTTGGTTACTATTCACAAAACAAGGCACTTTTGAATTTTTGATTTCCCATTGATTTAGACTTCCTAATGTGATACTAAGTAGTACACATGTTAATTAAAGAGTAATGATGGACATTTAGCCACTTAAAACCCATTTACAAGACAATTTTTCAAAATGTGCTTTAAGACTCCTTAAAGCACATTTTGTGTTTTAACTTGTTTTCAAGCTTGGTTTTCTTTGGTAATTGGTTTAATACGTTCTTTAACACATAATTAAGGTATAGGTATGACCTTTAGGTCTTATACAAACTTATCCCAAGCTTAGAGCACATTTTGCCCATATAGACTTTAAGGTATTTATTTGTGTTTTGTTTGGTTTAATTGGCTACCAAGGTTTCCTAAGGACTTAATTAGCCTTATCAAATGATAATTTATGTTATTAAGTCTTGGTAGGCTCATTGAGTCCTAACCAAGCTCACTCCAAGCTTAGAGCATGTTTTTGCTCAAACTGTGTCTTAGTGCTTTATTGTTTTTACTATGGTTTAAATTGTACACTAATGCTTCTAAGGCACTTTTTAGCCTTAACATACCATGGTTTAACATTTAAACAACATACAAAGGTTTGGGGTATTTCAATCTACCCCCCTTAAAAGAACTTCGTCCTGAAGTTTACACTTCCCTCGTATCATTGAATTAGAACACGGGGATTACTTACAAAATAAAACTTCCATAACCAAACACACTTCACATCACACCCTCGGACTTAACGGCCCGAGTACATATACACATCCATACATAACATAACATACTTACATGATAACCTCGGACTCAACGATCCGGGTATCTTAACAACATTGCACTTACATAACAACCCTTAGACTCTCAGGTCTGGGTAACATAACAACATTTAGACACATAGGCCTAGGTAACATAACAACATTTAGACACATAGGTCTAGGTAACATAACAACTATCGAACTCAACACATTAGGACTCAAGGTCAAAATAATATTTATTACACATACCACACAAATGTCATAGCATGTATAACAATCAAAAATATCTTTTATATACACTGTGATCTCGCAGAACCCGGTCGCGATGGACACCTTCTGTCCCCGTTCCTTTGGGAGATCCAACATTCACTTAAAATTTTCTTTTAAAACATGTGTACCTCTCATGCATACGTCCTCGGCTCGTGAGCAAGTACTACAAAAATATTCTTTGATAAGTAAGAGACTTTCATTATGTAAAGTATCTATCAACGTTTTATAAATACCAATTCAAAATCCTTTTGAAAACACATACAACTCCAAGTTCAACTTATGCTCTTTACTTCTTTTCCTTAGCGTGGTTATTGTGACCACTTAAGGGGAGCTTCAAGAATCATTCAACCCTGATGTGATCAGTATCAGTGTTGAACTATCCTTCCACCCCAATTTGTGTTCGGCTTCCCTTGATCGCATGCAAATCAAGTTCAGCCTCCCACTTCATTTTCAAGCATCAAATAATACACTCATTTCCAATTTTCTATCTTGTTGGTCATTCTAGTCATAATCATTACATCTCCAAAGGATAGAACTCCATCTATCAGTTATCTCCATTCACTTTAATCCTGTTACCTAGGGAATCTTATTCTCACTAGGTTCTATATCGGTTTCATACCCTTTCATGAATCACTATATTACATATATACATATATTTTTATCAAATACAACACACGGTTTTACATTTATACACTGTCGGGGTTTTTGTTCCCCGGGAGTTTCTTTACTCCCTACACTTGTACTCTCACACACAACTGTTAACAAATAAACACACTTATCACAATGGTATTCGCATCTTCTGTGCGCAATTACCACAATAAACCATGAATGAATGCGTATGTTTACGTAACACACACACACCAATCATCAAAACAATTTATTTTATGCTATGCACACCATAGGTCACATACACTTGTGGTAATACACACTAAGTGGCTTTGCGCTCTACCCCGCTTAAAAGGGATTACGCCCACGTAATCAACCACTGAACAGTGGTTTAAAAGTTCTACCATCGTGAAGTGTTTCAACTTCCACGCGGTCTGTTATACAATGTGTTCTGGTTAGAGGATCTTAACCATATTGGCGGTTTAGTCCCTAGACCAAGAATTCTCATTGGAGCTTGCTTTAACTCTTAACTGGTTTCGGTTCTGGCCTGTGAGGCTTCTAGGCATTAATAATTAGCCATTCACTCATGTTCACTATGCACATTCAACACTTGAATCATTGGCTCACTAGTTTCTGCTGCGCAACTCTGATAGCTGTAGAGCTTAGTTTGCCCCACTCGTTATTCTTACTGTATTGTACATCTCCAATTATCATCTTTATCTTGGTAATAACGGTTTATCAACCGACGTGTGGTATCTCTTATCGTGAGCGAATTCGGTGAGTTTCAAAACTTTCCATCCACTTCTCTAATAACTTACTACGTAAACTGCTACGTATTTCACAATGATTGACTTGATTCCTTCCGACTTACTGTTAGTTGAGGTTGAGCTACTACCAAGTGTGTAGTGCTCTCTCGGTTATTTCCCCCACTTGAGGTACATTCCATACCGATATCTAGTATTCCGTGTTACTGCAGTCACTTATTGCTAATCATGCCTCCACATTTGGTTATGTACAAGTACTCTTTCACTGGTACGACCTTGCATTTCCTATGCATCGGTCACTATGGCGTTATAAGCCGCTTTCTACTTCCACCACAATTAACATTTCCCGAATCCTAGCTATCGCACTCGATCATTACTGCACAAATGCAATACCAAAACACTCAGTCATACAGAGTGCAGAGGCGTAAACTCTTGGCAGTAAATCTCTTTTACGATTCGCAATGGAATTCACACTGTGTTTCACTGAGATTCTTATCTCGTACTACTGGCTACTGGCTTACTGTCTGGTTCATTTATTAACACTTACTGTTGTATCTCCACTGGTTTAACTCATAACTCTGCTCATTCACCATTTTATCATTTAACAATACTTATACAATAGTCGCTTATTGCGCACTGTATCCTTACTCATTATACACATCATCTTACACTGCATCCGCTATTATATTAGCTTCCGCCATTACACTGGGTTTCACCACTTATTTGGCTGATTGTTGAATATACTGTTCTTCGAGTCTTTATGCTCCTTGAGCGTTGTTCACTACACATTTAGCATCACACACCTATGGTGGTTGCTATTAGACTTATTACTCACTCTTCCGGTCTCGTAATATCGAGAGGTATCCCCACTCTTAAAGTAGTGGTTCGTTCTCCGCTCTATTCACTTGTATAACATAAACTTTCATAATCAATAAAATGTACTTAACACGTATTACTTGTGGCTTATAAGCCTTACTGCCTCGAGCTCTGCTCATCATAGGTTGTTCACACTCATTTACTCTCTATACAACATTTCATGATTTGGAGGTTGTATTGACTCCACGACAGGTCGTTGCATCACGATTCTTCCAAGTTGTCTCATGGCAACTTAGGGTCCTACTGGTAAGTGGGTTCCCTTCGGTGTTTAAACCGAGTAATTGTTTCAACTCTTGCATTTCTGTCACATTGTTTTAATCAACAATTGTTGATTCAAACACCCTCAAGGATTGCTCCTTGGTGTTGCCAAGGTATGCCATCACGTCTGGCTTGCACTTATCGGTATGTTTAGTTAACTACGCCGTTTTGCGTTCTTAGCTGGGTTAACTATCCTCTTCTGTGAATTGATATTCCCTGTAGTCCAGGCGATCATTTCGGGAGTTCCATCCCGTTCGTTGCACATTAATGTGTCCACATTAGGCATCTGCCTTGCCGTACAGGCTGGGTCACCGTTCCAGCTATCATGTTTATCCCTAAGGATCCTTAAGACATATGCGATGTCTTTACATAACAGTCAGTGCACTTCGCACTTCCTGACTCTTAAACATTTCCTTGAAATGGATTCACTAATTCCCTTTTGTCTCGTTAACTTAACTGAGTTCCTTTACTTTAACCATTCTTGGTACGTTGCTCTTGCTTGACTTTCACTAATGTCCGTAGTATGGAGTCGACTACTTCTCGTGTCCCAGACTCTACTCGTGTACATATGTGGGGTACCATGCTGATACATTGCTACTTACCCGACTAACCCGTAAGTAGGTCTGTCAGGCCCACGAGCTCCTATCGGAGTGCGGTCGTCCCACATTACAGTTGGTACACTCGTAGTGTCCGTCACACGCTTAGATGAAGTATTCTGTTGTCAACTCCCTTATATTATCCTGTGATAACATGCATTCCGTGCTTCCCGAACTTAATCGAGGGAAGGTTTATCCACTGTTGTATCTTTATCAACTACCCTTGAGTTTACTGGTTTGGTTTTAAAAGAAGGTTAGAAAGAAGAATTGGTTTGAAAGAAATTTTCGGTTTTGAAAGACTAGAGTTTGAAATCAATCCGACTGGTGTATTTCCAATTATAGAGGTTAGGCTGTTAAGCCCTTCCACGGTTATGATGACCTCACTTACTTCATGGTACTTTACTAAGTACTTTGTAGTTATAAAAAATTTTCCCGAACATCCCTGTTATAGCAGCACTTGTCATGGCAAGTGCGCCATGCTAACTGGCTGTCGGTTCAACACACACACCGGTTGCGGTTTTGTTTTCAACCGCACCATAATCAGTGGCCTTTTTGGCCTTTACTTTGATCTTACAGTCTTAACAATAAATCTTCTGGGTGACTTCCCAGTGTCTTCACATGACAATTATTAACTAGGGTGTTTCCTATTCTTGGAGACCCCCTTTTACTTAGTACTGTATCCTCTTCGTAGCCCGTTCCACGCGTTTGCCGTTGTTACTGAGACTTGTCTTCTTGGTTGGGCACTATGTTGTAGTTCCTTTGCCGGTTGGTACACCGTCAGTGTATTACTTAACATTTGTAGTCCCGTAGACTCTCGTCCCGGGTTCCATTACTTCACTTCTTGCCTATTGCACAGTTAGTGCATTGCAAGCTGGTTGTTCTCGACTGCTCAACATGTCGACCCAGGTTGCCGGAAATTCTATTCTCCTATGCATAGGTATCTTCATTCTTTGCTATCAAATGCGGTTAACATTGTTCAGATGGAAAGCGTCTCCGGGTTCCCACTTTTCGGGATCTACCGTATGATAGGTTCTCCTTACTTACAGCGATGTTTAATAACAGCCAGATCGGGTTTTCCTGAGTAAGAGAGGACTTCCTTCTCTCTGGCGTTCTTTCCCAAGTTATAAAACAGGGATTGTGGAGGGCGGGAAGGATATAGTAGGTTTCCAGTATTCACTGGTAGTTCCTAACTAGCGTATCTCTCACACTATCACTCAACCCTTAACCCTAAGTGCTTAAATCCTAACTCGGTACTTCCTAAGCTCGGTAATTAAGTCATCAGAGCGATACTTCGCTCTGATACCACTTTTTGTAACACCCCAACTAACAACAACACACTGAACAACAAACTGCAGCGGAAAACATACTTCATCACATTACTTAACTCGTTGGTGTTACACGCCGTTAACCACCCACGTGGCCAACAAGCTATTACATTACATTGTATCGGTCTGATGGACTAGATTCCCGAGCGACTACACATTACTATCCCTTTCCATTAACAACAACAACATACATATACCTTCCAACTGTACCGAGTATTTACAAACCAATGCCGAAAACAATTTTGGTCTTACTACACGTACAATACATAAACAATTTAAATGGCTACCCACGTACAAACGACTACCCCGTCCTACTCTCGAACGGCTTCCAGCTCCTTGTACCTGAAATAGGAAAGAGAAGAAAGGGTGGCCCCCAAGGGGCTCAGCTCCTTTGCTGGTATGGTAATCCCGCAGCCCGCATGCTACCGGGCCACGCACAACTATTTGTCGTCTTAGCATGCGGTTGATTACATTTAAATCATGCATGTACATCATAAACACACCACACATTACAATCCACAACCGTGGCCACAACAAATACAGACAACACATCTACACTTAATAAATTACTCTTTGTGTTCTTTGACCCTAGAGTGTTTCTCCTCTAATGGAGTATTTCCTCAATAGACGACACTTACCACTAGTCGGGTTATCCATAGACGTCTCTTTTATAACTGGGATTCATATCCATGATCCACATACTTCATATAACAACTCATTCCACATTTTTCATGTACATATAACGCCGCATCGCATAAGAATTGCAGCGCAACAATACACATAACATAACGGTAACGGTTCTCTTTACGAACCGACCTAAACATAGTTAGTTAACTTGGAAGCCCAGAGAATGAATATACCCTCATAATAAGCTTTTTACATCACTCATTACCGTCCTGTTAGTCGGACGAATAACTTAACATAAAGATGGATCGGATATAGTGATCCGAACACACCGTACATAATCCCCAACAGACGTGAGTCAAGAGCCTTGGTTAAACTCAGGGGTGATCGAAGACCAATGAAGGAAGACAACCAACAGAGAGGAAGCTGAAGAAACTGTATACAACAACTCCCAAACAACGCGCGACCGGAACTACCGGATTCCTCACCCCCCCCATAATATATATATTCACAGATAAAGACTCCGCTGTGGAACCTATCACATCAGCACCTAATGCAGTATTACAACTGAGTTAATCACACAAAGGAGGGTCATACATTTACAGCAACATCACACACAACATCACACAACTAGCTCACGCATAGCCGTGGTTAGAACGTTCCTTAGATTGGAAACGTTATTACCGGCTACCGTTCTCTTACGTTTACCTAATAATGGTTAACTAGCCTTTCATGCGCATTCGAGGTTACCGGTATCGATACGCAACACACAACAATAACAACTGTAAACTCGTTTCATGATTTATCTTATAACGTGGCAAACATACAGAAAAACATATTGGCATACAAGCCGGTGTAATCCGGTAGGACACAGGTTGCAAGAAAACCATACCAGTCACCGGGGTTTCACTCTAACGTGCCATCACATGTTCCTCGTAACATCTTTGAACAACTGGTAACATTACATTTACATTCATTAACACCGGGGTAACTTGATTGTTTAAAGTCTAATGCTCATGACTTACTCCTGTTAAACAGTTAAATAACTTCACATTTTTAACTTGTTTTACTTTTACATTTTAACACAACTTTTCATCCACTCAATTATCATTATAACTCACTTAACATGTCCTTAACAACCTCATAACATCATTACTTATCAATCCCCATCATTAGATATCATTTTCTAACCTTAAACATAATTTTTGGTCAAAACAGCACCCTGTCCGAACTTGTGTCCAGACTTCCCAAGTTCGGACACTGTTCGAGACTCAAAAGGGTTCAAACTGACGAATGTCCGAATATGCGTCCGAGCTTCCCAAGTTCGGACACTGTTCGAGGCCAAACCAGAGAATAGAGATAGGTGTGTCCGAACTTCCAAATTCGGACGGTGGTTCGGATACTGGTCGAAGCTCAGAAAACTTAAACGCAACAGGGCATGTCCGAACTTCCAAGTTCGGACGGCCAAAAACCTCATTTTCTACACCCTTAAACACTTACTCATTTCTTGCCAAAATGCTCAACACTTATAATGTTTCCCCCTTGGGTTTATAGCATGTTCCCACACATTATTTAGCCCACCATAAATAGTTTATGTCCTTCCAAGAATTTTCTCCACAAGTTCCTACATCTTCCTTACAACACCTTACTTCCTCATTGGTACCAAAAACTTGTATAAATTCTTAACACAATCTCACCATGGCTTGAAGTATCCTTAACTCTCATTTGCACTCTAAATCCTCCAAGATAATGACCAAGACACTTTAACACTTAAGAACACCTTAATTCACCTTCTTTCACCAATTTAAACCTTAATCATTCCTAGTTCAACCTAGGTCACCAAACATCATTTAGACACTTAAAACTCCTTGTTCATTAACCAAATTTCGACATAGCTTCTCTTGTATCACCTAACACCAAATCACATAGTTGTTCACTTTAATACAACCCAAGAACACTCAATGTTTTAATTCACATCCTTATACACAACACATGGCTTTTCATCCTTTAAACATCAAAGACACAAGTTTACAAGGAACACTCTTTACACACAACTAAACCTCAAACTACACTACATCACAATATAGTGCATGAACTTGAATTGCTTGGCACTTAGGTCCTTAAATAACATGGCTCTTAGGCCCTTAAATAACATAAACCTTAAACACTGAATTTCCCCCATATATATTGCCTTTGACCTGCAAATACACTCAACATCTCATATGCCTTTTAATAATTCCCTTAAGAACAATTCACTAGCTCTTTTGCCATTGGCTCCTTATGTATTTTATTAAGCAAATCAAGCTCATTTTTCCTAAGGCATTTAAACTACATTGAGATAGTTTGTTTACCTCTTTTCTTCAAGATTTTTACTTCAACACCTTTGTTCTTCCTTGTTTGGAAATCGGCAAGAGGACTTGGTTACTTGTCAATGTTCTAATCAATACACAAGTAAAACCAATGAGCACTCAAGCTTCAAGCTTAAACTCTTTTACAAACCCTAGGTTATATATATTGTCTTAACACATTAGGATAGTTGTTTCACCTTGGAATAAAAAGAGAGCTTGAATAAGCATCAAGAGAGAACTCCTCCTTGTCCTTTGAAGATTGAAATGGAGCTATGGAAAAACAAGAGAAGACACCATCAATGGTGGATTTTCATACATATACAAAAACAAGGGGAAATGTTGTTTTTCTTTGGTTTTCCTTACCTTGAAGCAAAGAAGAATGACAAGGCATGAAAATATGAGCTCAAGCTCCTTCAATGGTGAATCTCCATGGCACCGAAATGGAGCTTTTGAAGATTTGAAAAGACAAAGTTGTAGAGCTTGGCCTAACTAGAAGAATGGTAGTCTTGAAATTGAATTTGGATCATGGAGCTAGAAGTTACAAGCATTCAAAGATTGAGAGGGTATGGTTTGCTGTAGCAAACCGCGAATGGAGAGAAGGGAGGTTGGAGACGGTGGAAGTGAGTGGGAAAGGAATGAAATGAGGTGTTTGCTTTTACAAGATATTTATGTTATAAAGAAACTTTCTTCTTTTTACTTACTTTTCCTTCCTTTCTTTAATTGATTTTTACATGGTGGTGACTCACCATAATAAAAACCGGCCCCCATCATCTACTTAGGGGTAGTTTGGTCTTTGTTGACCAATTAACTTACTTATATTGACTTATGTCATAAACTAGCATATTTTGGTTACTATTCACAAAACAAGGCACATATTTGTGAAATTTTTGATTTCCCATTGATTTAGACTTCCTAATGTGATACTAAGTAGTACACATGTTAATTAAAGAGTAATGATGGACATTTAGCCACTCAAAACCCATTTACAAGACAATTTTTCAAAAATGTGCTTTAAGGTATTTATTTGTGTTTTGTTTGGTTTAATTGGTTTAATATGTTCATTAACACATAATTAAGGTATAGGTATGACCTTTAGGTCTTATACAAACTTATCCCAAGCTTAGAGCATATTTTTGCCCATATAGACTTTAAGGTATTTATTTGTGTTTTGTTTGGTTTAATTGGCTACCAAGGTTTCCTAAGGACTTAATTAGCCTTATCAAATCATAATTGAATGTTATTAAGTCTTTGTAGGCTCATTGAGTCCTAACCAAGCTCACTCCAAGCTTAGAGCATGTTTTTGCTCAAACTGTGTCTTAGTGCTTTATTGTTTTTACTATGGTTTAAATTGTACACTGATGCTTCTAAGGCACTTTTTAGCCTTAACATACCATGGTTTAACATTTAAACAACATACAAAGGTTTGGGGTATTTCATTTTCGATTTTTATTTTCAAAAGGGGACATGTTAGTTTAGCCTATTTACACTCACACCCCACAACTTCCCGTCTTTTGCACTATTTACTAACCGGAACCAGTTTTCTGGAATTTTCTCGTTTAATTAATTTTATTGGTTCTAGACCTTCATTAATGTTTATTAATGACTATTTGGTTGACCAAAATTATTACGAGTCTATTTAACCCGCTTAAAGTCATGTTTTTCCGGTTTCCTCGAAAAATGCGCTTTAAGGTTCGTTTGTGTTTTTAATCCGTTTTTAGGATCCATTTTCTTCGGGATTTGTTCCCTCATGTTTATTTAGGCATAATTAAGCTTATAAAATCTTCATTAGCCTAATTAATCACTATTTTTAATTTCAGAGTATTTCACTGTCGGTGGTAGTCCATACTGGACTTCCACATGAAAGTGGACTGTCGCCAATGTACTCATGACGTTCGTATGTCTCCTCCTGACTGACCTCTCAGCTGGTCCATAATGGGAGTAATATTCCCGGGCTTTTATGCCCCTGGCCAGCCATATGGCCCACACCACCACTAGACATTGGTATTACCGTTTGTCTTCTCGTTACTCGATAACTCATCACATTACAATCAACTCGTTTGTGCGCCTCATGGGCTAACACTTGCAAGCCAAAGGCTTTGCTGACACATAAATTCACTTAAATGAAGACGTTTTGTACCTCACAAACATTTTCCGTATTCCCAAGTCCTAGGCTCAGTATCGTAAATCCTATTATCTTGTCATCAGAGCGGTACTCCGCTCTGATACCACTTTTTGTAAAACCCCACTCGTAATCATGTAATAGTCACTCACATAGCATTAATTAATGACATCTCACAGCGGAAGTCACACAGTAATAAATCTCACTCGAGTGTCTCATGCCATTACTCACCCATACGAGTAAAGAAGTAGAAATAAATTAAATAAGAATCAACACTGGTAATATATACATAACCGTAGTGATAACGAGATAATAACCTATACATCAATCTAAACCAAAGATAATTTCAACGACGAGTGAGCATCTAGGTATTCCCGACTGCATACAACGTTATTATTACATTAACTAATATTCACCCTAATACAATACGAAGACTCGTGCGTTAAAAGAATCCCTAGCTACCCGGGTCCCGCTCTTCGGCTTCAGCGATAATCATCACCTGTACATATGCCATAAAGGCTCAGTGATAAACGCTGAGTATGCCAGGCCTAGACCCTATTGGTCACTTAATAGTCATGGTCGCCATTATTAAGTTCATTACATGCTTTGCCGGTGTACATGTATGTAAAGCAGTAAACACATGAATGGCGGCAAACGAAACAATTAATACATGCACTACAATTCACACACAACAGTATATGCACAAACACTCAATCACAGTAACGATAAACATAGAGCCGTTAGTAACGGTCTTTCATACAAGCTTCACGTACGGCCCCCCGGACCCTCGCATAACTTTACACATTCTTGTTAGCACTGTCGGGAGTCAAGTTAGGACATCCTGAAATAAACTCACATGGACGGTGGTCCCACGTACACACGAGGTGCTCATTGCCCTATATCCGAAGATTCCGGTCTTATTCATTCCTTTGCCTTTTTATAGGCGTCCACATAGGTGGCCAGGGCCTGGTGCCAACAGCAGCACACTCTGCCTGATGATCTATCTAGGCTCGATCAGAGGTTTAACTAGAGTAAACCCGATCCGGGTATTAACTCAAGATCTTTACCGCGACCATGGCCATGAATAACTGGATTAAGGTAACCCACACTTATTCACACTCCATCGTTAGACTCATTAGTCGGTTACCCAAGTACAGTTTTAGTTATGAGAAATCACATTTAACTTTGGCTGCCCTGTGGGTCTTACGAATGCCTAGAAGTAATCTAGGTCGTATTCATTTCGAGTCAAAGCTCTAGGGACGACGATGTCATACCCCGTTCAAAAGTATCTTACTTAGGTTAATTATATAACTTATCATAACTTAACGTATTATGTCAGGCAATGGCCATCACAATCACATTACTCGTATATGTAATTTATAAGTCGATCTATATCGACGTAGTATTAGTCTCGAGGGACATTCACGCATATTCAATGATGCGGGAAATAAATAGTTAACATCACTACATAATCACAGATACATAAACACACATACATACATATATCACACACACTTATACACCACACATATCTGAGCCCGAAGAAGCCCTCAGGACATCTCAGATCTGACCCCTTTACATACCGTTCACCAAAGACCTAGGTTGTGCAGTAGCCCACTAGCTCGTCAAGCGCCTTCGTCGTGACACTGTCTAAATATCAAACACAATATAGTCAATCCCATGACTTATTTAAGCTCGGTAAATCCGAACACACAAATAATCCCGACATTACATCCCCGGATTTCAACTGTTATTGTAAAGTATCGTTATGGTAACACCCCAACCGTTAAGCTCGTCATTACCTCTTAAACTGACACTAAATGCTCTTACTCACGCAGCGGAACTCTAATCACAACGGGGGTGAAACAACGCCGTTAGCCACCCATATGGCTAACCAGGCCTTTCTTACATACCGTAACGGCCTGATGAACTGGAACAACCGAGTACACAATACAAATACAATACTCAAATCATTTCTTTACTATACCGAGTCTACAATATATGGATGCCGACAACATATTCGGTTTTACAACCTCTTTCCATACATAAGTATTAAATCTAACTACCCATGCAAACCACCGACCCCGTCCTACTCTCGAACGGTAACATCTTCGGTGTACCTGAAAAATAAAATGTTGCCCCTAGGGGCTCAGCTTACGCTGCATATGAAATTCGCATACCCCGAGCGCTAACCGGGGTACGCCGACTACTTTTGTCGGATATACATGGAGTTCATTTTAGTCAAACAACATGCATCATAGCAATACAATATATATTGTATTACTCAAGGAATCCACATCCAATCACGGAACACAATTCCTAACTAACTAACAAGGTTGTTAGTTGTATCAGTTTACTCTTAGGCCTTGAGGGTTATACCTCACTATGCCTTTTTACTCGTTCAATATCTCACCCCTCTCTCGGGTTACTTATTCATATACACCCCATTCTCTTGGGCTACTCATTTTATACTCACCCATTCACTCGGGTTACTTTTACACATTATCTCACCCACACTCTTGGGTTATTCATACTCGTTATCTTACCCACCTCTTGGGTTATTTATACTCAAGCTATTGTAGATTCTCGAGACACTACAGGTCTCCTATGTCACGCTTGTTACTCTTAACACTTCCAGGCCAAAACTCATGGCTCTTGAGCGTAGTCTTACTTCCCCGGTTTTGACCCTACTCTGGTCTAGCATGGTGGGAAGGTTCAACTAGCTCACGGAACTCTCTCTTAGTTCCTAACTCTTTACATAGGTCCGACTACTCTCGGACTACTCTCATTCCCCATACACTCCTTTCTCGGAGTTATAATAATATTATGTGTTTTAGTCTAGAAGCATCACTCTCGATGTTTCTAATGACTTTGGGAACATTACTCAAGTTCGGTTAATCTTAGGTTTTAAGAGTTACCCATACGTTTCCTTACTCATACTTTTAGTTATTTGCTTATATCGGGTAAAATCCTCATATAGGAGGTCGACCATGTCTCAAGGGAGCTACTAATCCCTTAGGTCTCTTTTACCTTCTTTACTAGCTCACATCTTCGAACTATCTTTAATCCCTCTTGAAGGAGGTTCACTTATCTTTCCACTCTCATTTGTTTCATGGATTGTGTCATTATGGTTTACAAACCGTTATCGGGTAATTACTCAACCCGCACATCTCCTCACATTCTAGGGAGTTCATATGTTTGCATTATCGTTATACTTTAACGGATAGTTTGTGTGTTTGCACGTTTTCGTTATCTTAAGCATCGACCCGATCTATGGGTCTCTAGCCAAACGTTACTCACTACGAGTCGGTCCATACACTATGTTTAGACCACACCGGCATACAAGTATGTTAGCTCATTCAACATACAACAAGGCATACATAATCAAACAATGGATTTTTTTCATGCTTAATCTTGATTAAGCCGGCACACAACACACAAATCAACGTAAATCGGTAAGCACGCGGAGTATGAGAAAAATCATACTTTTCACCGGGGTTTTTTACTTTTACCGTGTCATCTCACCTTGCTCGGTTCACAACGATCCTCTGATAATGTTCCAAATTATTATTATACTAAGCTCATACGGTACATAATTAAATGCCACTCCCGTACTTAACCCCATTATCCTGTTTAACTTAGTTTTCTCATGTGTTCTTAAACTCACAACTTTCTCATTCACTTCTCAAAACTTGTTCACACTCTTATGACCTTTAAACTTCATTAATCAAGTCATAATTACCTTATACTATCATTACCCATCAAGCCCCTACCTTAGAATGGCTTTAAAATGGTTTCTGTGAAGAAATGGGGTGGTTCGGGTTTGTGTCCGGGTTCACAAACCCGGACCAATGCTTCTGGTCGCTCTCGGGGGTAATTTATGACTGGTCCGGGTATACATGCTAGTTTACAAACCTGGACCCTTAATTCAGAAACCTCTCGGGTACATTTTAGGGGTGGTCCGGGTTTGTGTCCTGGTTTGTAAACCTGGACTACTCCTCTGTTACAACATTCTGCCGAGTTTTAGCACTGGTCCGGGTTTCTGTACTTGTTTACAGACCCGGACCACTTGCAAATTGAAAAATATGTAAGTTTTTTACTTTGTTTCAACTCCAAACTTATACCAACTTCTTCCTAATCATTCCACATGTAATCCAACATATTTTAACACCTTAATCATGCTCTAAACCTCTTCAAAACATAGGTCTATTCCTTACTCAAATTCTTGCTCACATTCTCAATTTTTTTCATTCCCTCTGTAGCATTTTGCACACTGGTGCTACAGATTTATTTCTGCTAGAGCATTACCATTATGCCTCTTGCATTATTCTCATCCTAGATTCTACTCCACCATACAACCCTCTCAACTCTTGTTTCCAAGGCAATTAACTACTCATGATAAATCCAAAACACACCTTGTTCTTCTCTTCTCATTAAACACTTAAGTCTATACATACCTAGACTAATTTTGACAACACTTGTCTACTTTCAAAGCATTTTCACCACACTAAATATGATCACAATCAGTTCTTCACCCCTGTTTGGTTTAGACATCAACAACTATAATACTTACTACAACAACACAATGATTTCCACATTGTTACACATATTTACTAACTTAGTTTCTAGGTTTATTTTGCACACCCTAACAACATTAAAGCTCCCTCATTAAACAAAATATATTGTAGTATCATGACTACACCCAATTCAAGGTTACTAATTCAACACTATAATCTGTTTGCAAGCCAAATAAAACCAACTCAAGGTGAGCTTATTACCCTGTTTGTTTTCTGTTTTTTCTTTCTCTTCTTCCTTTTTCTCTTGTTCCATCTTTCTCTTCTTGTTTCCATACCACACAAAGGAATCTAGATTTCTATCTACAATCATATTCCCATGCCATACACAAATAACTAGTTAGGTCACACATCCCACACTTAACTAGAACTTCAAGAGCTAGTTTTAGGTTTTAACTTAAAGATTACATAAAGGTGTCCAAATGGAGAGTTAGGCAATCAAAGGATGGAATTTCCAACACTCCACAAAGCATGGAAGAACCGGCTGAAATGGGGGAAAAATCAACGTGGGCAAAATTTTGATTTTTGCAAGGAAAAGCTACAAAGGATGAAACTCTTGCTTTTATTTTTACCTTAGAGCATTAAGGAGATGATGGAGAGTCAGAAGCACCCATTCAAGCTTCAAAAGGCGAAACTGCCATGGAGGTGAAGATGGAGGTTCCAAGCTTTTGATGGGTGGAAAACGAAGCCCTTGCCGAGAGGAATCTAACGGTACAATTTTTGTGCGATTTGGTGGAGAAAAGAGCAAGATAAGGGGAATTGAAGATGGGGCTGCTTGCTCTTCTTCAAATTGGCAATGGAGGCTCAGAGGAAGAAGAGAATACAGAGAGGGGGCTGGGAAGTCGTAAATGAGAAGAAGAAAAGGAGGTGAGAGTACTAATATCTCATTTTACTATTCCCCTATCTACTTTATTTCTTTGTCATATAGTGACTTAATAAGATAACAAGCTAATTACATGTGTGTGTATACTAATTAAAATCGGCCCCACACAAAATACAAGCTGGGAGCGTTTTTCGTTTTTTTTACAGAAAACGCTCGTTATTTTACCCGGTTTGGCACTATTCACTTACCGGGTCCGTTTTCCAGAATTTTCTTGTTTAATTATTTTTAATGGTTATTAAGCTTCCATTAATACTTAATTATAGTTATTTAATCAACTATAATTTTTACAGGTCCGTTTGACCACTTAAAGTTGTGTTTTCGGGTTTTCTCAAAAAGCGTGCTTTAAAACTCCGTTAGCATTTTTAATCCATTATTTGGATCCGTTTTCTTCGAGAATTATTCCTGTATACTAATTAGGCCTAACTAATCCTTAGGAATCCATCTCGGACCCTAACGAGGTCATATATCTCTTACACTCGTTTAATGCGCGTTTTAGCGTTTTTCGCTTTTTACGCATTTTCTCTTTTCTTTTGGTTTAATTCTTTTCACCAAAATTCTCTAGGCACCATTAAGCCTTTAATAATAGTATTAGAATAATTTAGTCACCACTTTTAGGTCCGGGGTATTAAAATCTACCCCCTTAAGGAACTTTGCTCTCAAAGTTGGTGAATCTAATATGGTTAGTCTCATGGTATACTATACCAAGGTTATAATACTCATATAACCTTACAGACTCGACAGGTCTGTCTCTCTACATGCTACACATACCACACGCATATCACAGCACGTATAGCAATCAAAAATACTCTTCTGTATTCTCTCCATGGAATCGGTCCGAAGACAAGAAGGCACTACAGTCCTCAAATCCATATTGATTAATACACTGCCGATCCCTTAGGTACCGGTCACGTTGGACACTTACGCTCTCTGGTCCACGGCCATTTCATGACAAATGGGCACTTACTCTCTCTAGCCCATGGTCCCTTCGGTTCTGATCAAAACGTTTCACGTATAAATATCTTCAGGCACTCTGGTTGACTCACTCAACACAGGATTGTCTCAGGGTACTCTCCTCGTCCCGCTGCCTTTAGAAAAATCACACACTGGCACCGCCCCAACCGGTCACTTAGGACCGCCGCACGTACGGTGCAATGGTTTCAAAACTAATACACGCCCACCGTTCTACCGGTCATCAAGACTTAAGGCCGTAGCCATCGGCGGGTGATAGCGGTTTCAAAACCAGTTTTCATTTCCATCTTCATACTTGAAGAAAATCCTTTTTCAAAACCTGTTTGAAAACTCTTTTAAAACATCACACAACTCCTAGTCAAATTTATGGTAGTTGTATCTTTCTTAGCGTGATTACTTGTGACCACTTATAGGGAGCTTTAAGAATCATCCAACCCTGATGTGATCAGCATCAGTGTTGAACTATCATTCCACCCCAATTTGTGTTCAGTTTCCCTTGATCGCTAGCAGACCAAGTTCCACCTCCCATGTCAGTTTCAAAAAATCAGATAGTCAAACATTTTCATTTTCTATCTTTTACTCTTTCTAGTCATACTCATAAACATTTCATTTTAATTTATCTTTACTCCCTAGAGCTTATCAATTTACTTTGCTTACTTTACCTAAGTAACTCATGGCTCATTTTCTCAAGTTGCTACTCAATTAAAACATTAATCATACAACTCCAAAGGATGGAACTCACTCCATCAATGATTCTCAAATACAATTACCTAGGGAAACTCACTTCCTACTAGGTTACACATCGGTTTCATACCGATTCTTACTCATTATAACTCATGTCTAATCTCACTAGACATATACTATAGGGATTCTCACTCCCCAAGAGTTTCTCTACTCCTCTTTTCATAATATTACATACTCGTTACTTGCATCTCTCCTGTGAAATAACTAGATTACACAATGAATAGGTACACATGTTTATGTAACATGAGTTCCAATCATCAAAATAATTTCTTTTGTGCTATGTACATAGTAGTTTATGCACCTATACGTAAAACATACTCTAAGCGGTTTCTCGCCCTACCCCCCTTAAAAGGGGTTACGCCCGTGTAACAGACCATATGTTATCATTGAACATTGGTTCACTTATTCAGGCATCATGAAGTGTTTAACTTCAATACGGTTAACTAACCCATAACCGGGTTCAATTCTAGCCTCTAAGGCTTCAAGGCGTTTATGATTAGCCATTTACTCACATTTGCTAGGTATACTTAACCTTTGAATTACGGTCCACTAGCTTCTGCTGCGTGACCTGATAACTAGAGCTTAATTCACCCTTTGGTATCTCAATGTATTATCCACTCCCTTTCTATTCCTTTTTAACTTGGGAATAAAGGTGGGTAAATCGTCGCCTGGTATCTCTTACCGTATGCGAATTCGATGAGTTATAGATTTTCTCTCCAATTCTCTGGAAATCTATTTCGTATAACACTGTATACCTTTGTGATTATTCACTTACTTTTCCTGACTTATTGTCGGTTGAGGTCAAGCTACTACTTAGTATGTAGTGCTTCCTCGTTTAATAGTTGCTTTAGAATTATGTTTGTTTACTTGTTTCTGTACAAGAATTCTCCATTCCTACTACTCTGCCCTTACCATCCATCGGTCCTGGGACCTGTGGGTTACTGCCCACGTTCCTCGTGCATCTTTGGCCAACGGCCGCACGGTTACTTCTTTAGGTTCTCGCTCAATAGGCTTCATTGGCATTTCTCAATTCCTAGCTCTCCCACTCGATCATTACGCACAAGTGCAATACCAAAACACTCAGTCATACAGAGTGCAGAAGCGTAAACCCTTGGCAGTAAATCTCTTGTGTGATAGGAATGAATATGTATCCTTTACCATCTTTTCTCATCAATTTCATTTCATTATCAGATTATACTCTTACAATGGTCGCTCACTGCGTACCATGCTCTTACTCGTTTTCATGGCATCCACTACTACTTTAGCTTCCGCTCATGTGCTCCCGCCATTATACTATGGCTCAATTGAATATACGACTCTGAACTCTCTACGCTACTTGTGCATTGTTTACTCTGCAATTCATATTGCACACATTCAGTGTTTACTACTTATCCGATTACTCTCTCGGTTTCCTTCCACTGCTATCAAGCCCTTCTGCATACTATCTCTGTTCAAATACTTCTTGACAATAAACATATGCACAAGTTTCACTACGCCGCTCTAGCGGTTTCACGTTACATTCATGGGTGGTAGCCTTTCTCTGGAGGATTCACCAATTACCGCTCCATAGGCTCCACAATCAAGTGGTGTCCCTACTCTAAAGTAGTGATTTATCCTCCACAATGCCTTTTATGCCTTTATGCATAGGGTTGTAATGTTTAAATCTACAAATTGTAGTTAGTTTTCCTGCTTACAAGCCACTTTGCCTCGAGCCATGCTCTGTGCTGCTGTTTATACAAGTTTCTGCTTCTCCGTGCACCATTAAATGGTTTGGAGGTATTGTTGGGCTCTTTGACATAGCTATCTCATCACGCTTCCATACCTGGAAGGCCCATTAAGTATGCTGATATTAATTCATGCCCTCTGGCAATTTAGGGTATCCCGTGTTATGTGGGATCCCTTCGGGTTCTACCCGAGTGTTCGCTTTAACACTTGTGTTCTCAACACGATGTTTCGTTCAACTACTGTTGACTCCGGCACCCTTCACGGATTGCTCCTGGGTGTTACTGAGTTATGCCATCACATCTGGTCTGAATTCATGGGTATATTCAGTCCCTCACTCCGCATTGCGGTTATATACTTGACTATCCCGTTTATGGTTGTAATGTCTCCCGTTATTGGGTAGATCATTGGTACTTTTCCTTTACCTTCTTGGTCAGGTCGTCATTCTCTTAAGTAAAGTATACCATGGGAATTCTATCCCGTTTATCAGCATTGATATGATCATTTTAGGCCTTCGCCGTATTGTATTATGCTGGGTATTCATTCCAATTATCATCTGTTTCCTTCATGATTTCTGAGACATATCCAATGTCTATACTGAATACTCTGTGCTTCTCGCACTTCTTAACGCTATAATCTTAGATGTGTCATCTTACTGGATTCCTGCCTCCTTTAGCTTGGTAAGCTTCTCTGTGTTTTTCGGTCATTCGAGGTGTCCAACTGTCTTGGTTTGTATTGGCTCTTTCGCCCGTAGTATAGAGTGGGCTACTTCCCGTGTTCCGTACTCTACTTGTATACATACATGGAGTATCTTATTGATACGTTACCACTTACCCGACCAACTCACAATTGGTCTGTCAGGCCCGTAAGCTCCTTCGGAGTGCGGTCGTTCCATGTCTCGTTTGTGTACACTATAGTGTCGGTCACACGCCTAGGTGAAGTATTCTGTTTCCAACTCCTCTTATATCGTCCTATGATGACTTATCGTGGTTCTGTGGTTTGGTTTTAAAATTTGGGGGTTTTGGAAAATTTTGTGTTTGAAGATAATTTGAGTTTGAAAATAAAATTCTTCACGGCAATTCGATGCCGGTTGCTTCTTACCAGATTTAGCTTCTCACCGACTGGTATTCTCCTTAATACAGTGGTCAAGCCGTTAGGCCCTTCCAAGGTTTCATTTCAAAATTCTTAGGGCTGCCTTGCCATATTGGCTTCTCTCGCCATCTTGGTACTTGCTAATTACTACTGGTCGCTTGTCAAAGCTCCTCTTAATAGTCCCATTTTTACTGCACTTGCCGCGGCAAGTGCGCGGTACAGGTGGTTTTTAGGTTAACTCATACCGGTCACGGTATTGTTCACATTGTATTTGGTAGCCTTGTCAGCTCTTCCTTGATCCTTTAGTTGGATAACTACTCCTTAGAGCTGCTTCTCATTCATCTTGACATAACTGTCATTCATTTAGGTGCTTCTCCAGTCTCAGAGTTCCTTAATTACTTACTTCTATGCTTTACCTCGTTGCTCGTTCCCACGTCTTTACTGTGGTTACCGAGGTTTAACTCATTTAGGCACTACTTTTGTAGTCCTATTCGGGTATATCCCACAGTTATGCTCGTAGCTGTCTAAGCTATATCAGTGAAGTATTGCAACTTCTTCGGGAGTGGCAGAGTGGGTGTGCCTACTCTCAACTAAGTTCTTAGTTGGTTAGTATACCGTCAGTGGTATTACTTAACTATGGCGGTCCGTAAACATGTGTCCCGGTTCTCGTTATTTCTCATGAGTCCGCCTTATTGCACGGTTGGTGCTTTCTTCTTGCTGCTGCTCGGCCAGCTAGGTTCTCGCGACTGCTAAGCATGTCGCCCCAAGCTGCCACAGATTCTGGTCTCCTTGGATTAGGATTTCTCAATCTTCCGCCTTTAAATGCAGTTATTGTCGTTCCAGCGGGATCCGTCTCCGGGGTTTCCGATACTCGGGATCTACCGCATGACAGGTTTTGGTTCGTATTGAAATATTAAATATCTGCCAGATCGGGCTTCCCGTCTCTCTGGCATTCTTTCCCGAGCTTTTTAATACGGGGGTTGTGGAGGGCGGGTTTGGTATTGTAGGTATCCAGATCATACTGGAAGTTCCTAACTAGCGCATCTCTCACGCTACCACTCAACCCTTAGCCCTAAGTTAACTCGGTATTCCCTAAGCTCGGTATTTCCAGTCATCAGAGCGATACTTCGCTTTGAAACCATTTTTGTAACACCCCAACCGTTAAGCTCGTCATTACCTCTTATACTGACACTAAATGCTCTTACTCACGCAGCAGAACTCTAATCACAACGAGGGGTGAAACAACGCCGTTAGCCACCCATATGGCTAACCAGGCCTTTCTTACATACCGTAACGGTCTGATGAACTGGAACAACCGAGTACACAATACAAATACAATACTCAAATCATTTCTTTACTATACCGAGTCTACAATATATGGATGCCGACAACATATTCGGTCTTACACCTCTTTCCATACATAAGTAAGTAAATCTAACTACCCATGCAAACCACTAACCCCGTCCTACTCTCGAACGGTAACATCTTCGGTGTACCTGAAAAATAAAAATGTTGCCCCTAGGGGCTCAGCTTAACGCTGCATATAAAATTCGCATACCCCGAGCGCTAACCGGGGTACGCCGACTACTTTTGTCGGATATACATGGAGTTCATTTTAGTCAAACAACATGCATCATAGCAATACAATATATATGTGTATTACTCAAGGAATCCACATCCAATCACGGAACACAATTCCTAACTAACATAACAAGGTTGTTAGTTGTATCAGTTTACTCTTAGGCCTTGAGGGTTATACCTCACTATGCCTTGTTTACTCGTTCAATATCTCACCCGCTCTCTCGGGTTACTTATTCATATACACACCCATTCTCTTGGGCTACTCATTTTATACTCACCATTCACTCTTGGGTTTTTCATACTCGTTATCTTACCCACACTCTTGGGTTATTTATACTCAAGCTATTGTAGATTCTCGAGACACTATAGGTCTCCTACGTCACGCTTGTTACTCTTAACACATTCTTAGGCCAAAACTCATGGCTCTCAAGCGTAGTCTTACTGAAATACCCCAAATTAATGAAACATGGATTAAATATCTAATCACATTAATTAATGCCTAAACATGCCTTAAAAGTCAAGTGAGAACAACAGTGGTCAACACAAAACAAGATGTTGCACCCTTTGACTGTTTAGGGTAAATAAATACCCAAATGAACTACTTAGGACCTAAAAACTTGTCCTAAGCATATTAACACATTACTAAACAGATTATAATCGTTGGACAACACTCCAACACAAAGAACAAGCACTTTCATGCTTCAAGGTCAAGTAGAGCAAAAATGTGCTCTAAGAATACCTTAAAGGTCTAATGACCTCTAAATGATATAAAATTGGATACCATGATCAAATATCATGTAAGGAACACAAAAAAACCGTTTTCAAATAAAACCAAGCTCAGAAACACCTTGCGACACAAAATGTGCACTAAAACTCCTTAAAGCACATTTTTGTGTAATTGCCTTCTAAATTGGTTTTAAATGGGCTAAAAGGTTATAATTACCTTTAAATATGATAATATATCATATTATATCATGTTAGGAATTTAATTCCAGAAATTTACAAATTTAATATTAAAATATTAATAAAACCCTAAAAGGGGGCCCGTTTGGGTCAACATTGACTAAGTTGGTCAATGTTGACCATTGACCACGAATTGGACCTCTTAAAATCGGTCCATTAAGTCTCCTAACAGACCATGTGACAATACCCATGTGACAATTAAATATACCACCTTACTTTTACATAAAATAAGGAAAAGCAAACTTTAACATATTAAAACACAAAAGTAGCTTACCACTTGCTTACCCATGTGAATGCAGCCGATTGAGGAGCCTTCCTTCTCCTCATAATACGGTGGCTCCAAGCAAGAACAAGACAATGCTTGGTGACTCACCTTTGACTAGCTTATTAAATGACATTATTACTCCATAATTGAATCAATTATGTACAAATGATTCACCCACTACTCCAATCATGGCCGGCTGCCTCCTTGCTTTGTCTCCACCGATTATA
Source organism: Limonium bicolor (assembly GCA_023374045.1). NCBI lineage: Eukaryota > Viridiplantae > Streptophyta > Magnoliopsida > Caryophyllales > Plumbaginaceae > Limonium > Limonium bicolor. The sequence continues at coordinate 187,084,688 of CM041782.1, forward strand.
CAACTTCAAATAATCAGCAATGAGTCATCAAAACAATAAAGACATAAAATAAGTAAAAAATGTGTTTTAAGGCAAATTTAGCCTACCTCTTTCATTAGTCTCCATTCAGCCGTGAAACTCCTGCCTTGAGCTCTCTTTGGCTCCTCCTTGACCGTAGGTAAGTTTCCAAGCTCCATTGGTGAGATCTCTTGCTCTAGGTAAGCTTCTAAGGCATAAAAATGTCCATTTTCTTCATCTTTCTTTCCTTTTTCCATTGATCTAGACTCCAACCATTTCTATACATTTATGTAGAGTGTTTTGGAGGTTAAAGGAAGGTTATTCTCGGCCATAACAAGATCTAAGGAGGAAAGTTCAAGTCTTGACCATTTAAGGTAAAAATATGCTCTAAGCACATATCTCTTCTTTCTTGAAAATTTCAGTTGTAAACCTTGGTTCCCTAGCCTTATTTTCTTCTCCTTTTCATGTGGATTTAGTTGGTATACCAAGATCTACAAGGAGTAGCTAGATCCAAGCCAAAAACACTATTTTTGGCATCTTAAACAAGGTAAAACTTAGCTATCTTCCAAGCTAGTTACCCACGGTTTTGTACCTTGTTATTAGGAGTGTTTTGATACTCTTTCTCTACTGGAAAAATAGGGTCGAGGTAGATCTCCAACAAACTTGAAGATCTAAGGTAAAAATTCATGATTTTCATGACTTAAATTACTTCTCATGGTTAGATCATGTGTGGAGTTTAATCATGTCTTGTTTTCTACATGAAGACAAGTAAATCAAGCTGTGGAGAAATTCTCCTTAAGGTGGCCGAATCCAAACAAGGCTTTACCTAAGCTAAATCAAGGTATAAAACACTTAAATCTACACTTGGTATATTAATATGTGTTTATACATATTTATATATATATGCCGTGAGTGAAGAGTACATTAAGGTCTTATTTTGACCTTAGGTGATTAAGGAATGGTTTAATAAATTCTATAACTAATTAAACAAGCATAATTGTCAAATTTAAGACATTATGTGGAAGTTTGGTAATTAAATAAAAAGTGTGTGGTGAGGCCGAGATTTATAAGTATTTTTGGGACATTTATGTGTAATTTATTTTGTGAGCAAATGTTTGTAATAAGGCCATGTACTTTAGGCCATTTTATTTATTTGTATTTAGTTTAAAGTAGGTTTTAGGTGTTAATTATAAATTACCGAAAAGAATGAGGGGTTATAGTGTAATTAAATTAAATTTGGGGGCTCTAAAATGATAAGGCCGAAAATTAGAGGTTAAAAGGAGTTAAAATAAAGTTTATAGGATTTTATAAAGTTTTGGGGTTAAATGGTGAATTTTGGAAACTTAAGGGTTAAAACCGTAATTATTAGGAATTAATGGTCAAGGAAATATTAAGGAGGTCAACCTTGACCATATGGTAGGTTTTGACCAAATTAGATAAGTTAAATAACTTATTTAAGGCTTTATAATAAGATAAGTACTTAATGGTAATATTTTTATAACATATGTGGTAAATATGTTATTACCGAAAATTAAGGGTGTATAATGGTATTATAAACACCCATGGGCTATTAGGAATTTTTAGGAATTTACTGGATTGATTTTGGAATTAAAATAAACTATATATGTATAATATATAGTTATTATGTCATTATGGAGAAATATAGGTGGTGGAAAAGTGAATACCGAAATATATGGGTTAATAAGGATATTTATAACCCTTTGGTGGAATTTGGTGATTTTTAGAATTATATAAGAGTATTTATTAAGATATGTGTGTAAGATATGATTTTAATGATATTATGAAACTATATGTTATAAATGGGGCCAAATGGCAAATATAGGATATATATATTGGGTCTGTTCGGAATTTACAAAAAAATAACCATAGGTTATACTCTTTTATAAGTTAGAAATGTTATATTAAATGGTATATATAACATGGTATAAATAATGGGGTGATTTTGTAAATAAAGGAAACTATGGTTTATGGAAAGGAATAAGGTTTAACATATGGGCCTATGCGGCAATATATAATAGTTTTGTATTAAGAACTATAGGTTATAAATTAAAGGAAATAAAAATATCATAATATATGAAATTAGGATATGGTATAACATTACATAATGTTATGTGGTCAAAATAGAATTTAAATAAATTCAAGGGCTGTACCGAAAATATTAAAGGTTGGAAAATGAATTTTAGACTATGGTCTACTATGTCATAAATGTTATAACAATTATATGGTATTAAGGTGGTTTAATGGAATTAGTACAAGGAAGGTATTGACATTAAATAATGTGACAAACTATAAATAAATGAGATTTATAAACTAAGGTGTTTATGGAATAAACCTTAGGGGTTGTAATTATACAACATAAAATGTTACTCATGTTAGGATAATAATCTTAATATAGGTTGTATAATATAATACAACTAATGGGAATAATCATCTAATAAAAGATGATAAAAAGTAACATAAAATATAAGAGTTTATTAAACTCATGGGAATTACCTACGTGGTAAATATATACATACACAAGAATAATGTATATAAGGATGGATATATATTATGGTTGGAAACCATATAACATAATGGTGGTGGTTATTAAAAAAATAGTTACAAACTATATGTTATGAGTTTTTGAATGCAAATATAATTTGCTAAGATAATAGATTATATAATACAATATAATATAATAATGCATGCATACATGCAACTATAGGTTATGTACCTAAACTAGATGGTGGATAAGATTAAAAGAAATATAAGGAATTAAACTTAACAGTTGAAATATTATGACGTACGAGTTTTAGTAACAAGCCGACCGGTTTAGAGAAACCCGTAACAAACAACTGTAGAAAACAGGGGTGAACTGTCGGGGTTACTTATTATTCGGAAATACCGGATGTAGTTAGTCATGGAGACTGACTTATAGTTTTAATACCGTTTAGATTATACTTCTGACAAGACGCTTGACGAGCTAGTGGACTACACGGAGCATAGGATCTTGCTGATTCATACTCCACCGTAATACGATCAGGGTGAACGGTATGTAAAGGGGTTTGATCCGAGTTGTCCTAAGGTTGCTCCTTGGGCTCGGATTTGGTTGATATAACTTGTGTGTTATGTGTGTGGATACATGTATGTGATTAAGTGTTACTGCATTAATTATTTATGCACGAGCGTCCTACGGGACTAACACTACGTCGACTATAGATCGACTTATATAAACATACATATACGTTAATGTGATGACATGACGGTTACTTGATATAATACCAAAGTATTAATATTAAGTATATGGTAACCTAAGTTAAACACTTAGGAACTAGTCACGACATTGTCGGTCTCTAGAGCATGGATCTCGAACATGAATATAACCTAGATTACTTCTAGGTATGCGTGAGACCCATTGGGCAGCTAACTAATAATAATTCTCCATAAGACTAAGAGCATATCTTAAACATTATGAGAGAGAGATGGTATGAGTTGAGGTGAGGAATCCCGGTAGTTTACAAACTACTTGGTTGCGCATTTGTGATCACTGAGGGGTTTCCTAATTGGATTCCGCTCCAGGTTATATCCAACGAGCCCAAACTGGATCGTGGATCAGGTGGCTACGGCCCTTATATGGACGTCTTACGAGACATAAGAGAGTCAGGGGCCTCCGGACCTCTGGCGAAATGAGCACCTTTGTGTGTACGGGAGGACTATTATCCATGGTGAGGTTATTGGGTTGTCCTAACATGACGCCCAACTGATATTAATAATTAGACATGGTTTGGATGGATGGGGCCTTAAAGGCCAAATTAAATTAACTATGGAAACTGTACGCTACGGCGAATGTACATTGTACATATGGATGGGGCCTTGAAGGCCAAGTTAAATTAAAATAAAAAAAAATGGTATACGCTACGGCGATGGTACATTGTACATATACTGTTGTTGCTCGATACGTTCGATATATAATAATTGTTTGAAATGTTCTATGAATGTTTGGATTGAATGAATGGTTAAATGTTTATGGATATTTGGATGGTTGATTATGTATTTTATACATTTATATTATAGTATTGATTATAACTGAAAAATGGTAAAGCATGAAACCAATCTAATAATAAGATGGTTAAAATGACAAGTGACCAATAGGGTCCAGGCCCGGCATACTCAGCGTCTATCGCTGATACTACACCATTGCAGGTTGTTGATTATTGTCGAAGCCGAAGAGCAGGAACAGGGTAATTGGAGTTCTACTTTAATTATTACTGCACATGGAGTTTGTCTAAATGACAATGAAGATGGTGGAGTTGTATTATGGTAAGGTTATGTATATTCAGGTTTGGGTAGATGCTCACTTGTTGATGTTTATGATTTATGGACTTAGCATGATGTATAGGAGTTTCTCATTATCACGGCGGTTAGCAGTTTGTTTATGTTGGAAGTTGGAAGTAGTTTGGCTTCGTTGCTCGCATGGGCGAGTAATGGCCGGTGACACCCGAGTGAGTATTATATTTGTTGTTTTATTTTCCGCTGCGAGACGTTTTATTTATTGCTACGTGAAAGACTATTACGTTATTATAGAGAGGGGTGTTACAAAAGTGGTATCAGAGCGGAGTACCGCTCTGATGACGAGAAAGTAGGTTAAGACAGTGAGCTTAGGACTTGGGAAATTACGGGAAACATTTGGGAGGTATGAGACGATTCGTCTTAGAAAGATATTGTGTCTAATAACGCAAATTGCGTGACAGGTTAGCCTTTAAGGCAATTCAATATCTACTAGTTGTGTACGGTAATTTACCGAATATTTATGTGACATACTGTACTACAGATGTCTGGGGGAACTAGAGGGCGTGGTACTGGAAGAGGTGGAGGCGGTGAACCCGGCATTCCAGGAGTTGCTGAGACGGTTGCAGCCGTTCTTGCACAGCTGGGTACTCAGATAGAAGGAGCACCAGCCCACCCGCCACAACCCAGGGAAACGAACTGGCTGAAGTCAGTTAGCGAGACCCGACCACCTACATATTCAGAGGAACCAGACCCCGTAGCTTTGGAGCGTTACATTGTTGAACATGAGAAAGCATATGAAGCTTTACAGGTACCGGACGACAAGAAGGTCGTCATTGCTGCTTTCCATCTGAAGGATGCAGCCAGCACTTGGTGGAGGTTGGTCAAGGACCAGCACCTGGCTACGCCCGACTTTTCGTGGGCTGCCTTTGTCGAATTGCTAAGAGGGAAGTACTACCCGACGCATCTCAAGCAGAAGAAGCGCCATGAGTTTGAGACATTGACCCAGGGAGGTCTGACCGTGGATGAGTATTACGCTCGATTCATTGGTCTGCTGGACTTCATCCCCGGTGTGGAGTACTCAGAGACCGTGAAGGTCGAGAAGTTCCGGGGAGGACTATTGTTTCACATCCAGATGGCGATGGGTGCTACCCTCTACACTACCATCCAGGTATTAACATGAAAGCCATAAAATCTTTACTTACTACATTACCGATTAACGTTGTGGGAACTTACCAATGAGATTTCAGGAGTGTTATGAAGCTGCCTCGAGGACGGAGCTAATGTTCCAGACTCGGGAAGAGACTCTCGGGACAAAGAAGAGAAAGAACCCTAAGGGAGAGTCTGAGGGTGGAGGAGCATCTCCAGGCGATAGCCAGAAGAAGGGAAAGTAAGGACTTATCCCATTCTAAATTGTTACCATAGTAAATATCTTATGAATGCTGACCCGAACCTTAAACAGGAAATTCTTTCCAAAGAATGGGCAGCAGGGTCACCTGGGAGCAAAGGGGAAAGAGCCCGTCCTTCGGTTGACCAGCCCAGCTATAGATGCTCAGCCTTTGAGATCTGCGCCTCCTAAGGGTGAGAACACCTACCTCTTAAATTAAATTGTAACCTTAACCTTTATATCAACAGATATTGACTTAAACTAAATACCATCATCAGGCACCGGACAGCCCCAGCGCCATTTTTACTGTAAGCGTTGTGGGAAGGACCATCCTGGGGTCGACTGCGAAGGCCGCAAAGTCGAGTGTCGGTGCTGCCACAAAGAGGGCCATAGGGAATTCGAGTGTTGGATGAACCCCGAGGGCCGTAATTACAGGCCACCAAAGAATACTCAGAAGATCTCAACTGGAGGATTTGGAGTACCACGAGGCGGTCAGGATGGCCAGACATCTACTGATGCTGGAGCCAGAAGGGCAAGGGAGTAGATAGGGCATGAGTACATTGAACTCCGTGAGACCGCTGGTGGAAGACTTATGTTTACTATGTTATGTACTACCTTGGATATTAGACAGAAATATGTTATGAGTATGTGGGAGTGTGTCATTGACCACTTGCCTTCTTGTGTGTGACTTTGGGATTAGTTGTGTGTACCCAGTACCAATAAGATTTAAACCTTGACGGATATATATGAGGATGTTAACGCTTACATTATCATGTAGCAATACTCAAATGACGAAGAGTCAATGAGTCCGGAGATTGCTGAACCAGAATTTCCATCTGCATGGCGCACTTGCTATGGCAAGCGCTATGACAAGTAAACCACTGAAATTTCCATCTGCCTTGCGCACTTGCTACAGCAAGTGCAGCAACAGCAACGGCAACAGTAACAACAACTGCAAATGCAACTGCAACAACTACTACTTTTTAGTCTTTTATTATATATATACCAAAAAAAATGTTTTTCAAACATTTTCATACAAACCCTAAGATTAGAAACTTATGCAACTATGGGAAGACCGTTTGTCCGACCTATGCAACTGGAGAATTATACAACCACTGTGATTGTAAACCACACTAGTTTAATTGTTCGAGAATTTTCAGACAAGGCTTATTAGCCAAATACCATCAGTGTATACCCGCATTTAATGCTAATCACTACTAGTGATGAATGTTTAGTCCTTATGGACAAGCATACCCTTTGTAGATGCACCACCGTTAGTGAGGATGGTTGAGAAGTGAAGAGCCAAGTTGCTCAAGCTATTATGCAATCTGCCATACATCCAATTAAACGGATGAGGGAATGAATATGAACTATGGATGAGAGATGATCAGGATAAACAGGGAGAAAAGGATATGTGTTGTACTCAATGAGATTGATTAGAAGGACCAAGTTTGCTAAATATAGCACAGATTTTTAAGCCGGCGTTATGGCTTATGGTTAATGGCACGAATTACACTGATGCCACCAGGGCAATAGCACTTATTACAAGATAACTGATAACATGAACTATTGAAAGGAAAAGAAGAAGAAAAAAAAGGAGGAAAAAAAAGGATATCCATCACCGGGAGATTGACAACAGAATACTTCACATAACCGTGTGACAGACATTACCAGTTTACTAAACAAGACATGGGACGACCGCACTCCGATAGGAGCATGTGGGCCTGACAGACTTATTTATGAGTTAGTCGGGTAAGTAGTAATGTATCAGTACGGTACCCCATGCAAGTAGACAAGTAGTGTTAGGAACACGAGAAGTAGTCAACTCCGTACTACGGACAGTAAGAAGATTACCTCGAAGATGGACGAGAAGAGCCGCAGTTAAACCAACGGGCTAGAGAAATCAAGAACCTTCAACAGAGATCAGTAGACAGTATAACAGTGAAGACAGGGGAACCTATCAAGGACAGGAACCCAAAAAAAAAGAAACAAAAACCCAATTATGGACATAATATGTAGAATCCTAGGACAAGTAAAACTAATAGGACCGAGTAGAAATTCTTGCAACCCAGAGGAAATCTACCAGATGATAGGACATAAACGCATGACTACGCGAGGATAAAAGACAAAGCTATATAATAGCAGATGTCTTAAGCAAGGAACAATGGACTTGGAATGTACCACTCATAGGATAATTCGATCATCTTATCTGTTTGACTCATTGGATATTAGCTGCTGAGAGTTTACGCCTCTGCACTCTGTAGGACTGAGTGTTTTGGCATTGCACTTGTGCAGTTATTAATCTAGTGGGAATACAGGAAGATGTAATGGATATCAACATGAGTGTGTATAAAAACAAAAAGAACTACAACAGTGTGTTACTCCGGAACAAGACCTCTTGGAGACACGGATGACAATCATCAGCTCTGTGGACATGTAGGCTGGTACGTCTTAGTATTACAAAGACAAGTGCAAAGAGCACTAGGTACTAACAGTAGCCAATGTCATATTATACCTCAAGCTGAATATCAGTGAGAGAAGACACGCATGTATGCAAGTGATCCAAATGAGAGGATACACAGCAATGAAAAAAAAGGAGGCAAACTGAGCCTATGTTCATGGGTCTGCACCTCATGCGGAGCGAGTGGGCCCATTAGAACAAATTTGGGAGAGAGCACAAATAGTTCAGTGCCTCACCCTTTATGCATTGTTGAGCGGAAAAGCTAAAGTCATACCCGTCTCTCTGATATGAGGATAATCCACGAATTGGTGAACTCTTTGAGAGCCAAGTATCCAGCGCTCCTAGTTGAGCGGCTGTTGTATACTTGTGGGGTACGGGGGCGTAACCCTTTTTAAGGGGGGTAGAGCCTCTGGCTGTGCACGTGTGTGCACTAAATTTTGTTTGTTTTAGTATGCATTGCATACAAAGAATTGGTGGTGTACGGGGCATACGAGGTTTATTGTTTAGTATGCATGACATACAGTGAATTGTTTCGTATGCATGGCATACAGTGAATTGGTTTTGTTGGTTATCGTTGGTACGGGGCGTACATTGTTTGGTTTTTTTTGTGTAATGTGCACTTGTATATATGTACCTTATGAGATACTTGTTTGAATGTTGTATTTACACCATGTGTGTAGTACCTTTCTTATGCTATTTGTGATATGTATTCATATTGCTTTATAGAATGATAACATATGGTAGCGCCTAGATACGAAATGAATCATTAGATATGGAATGTTAGGACACCTCAGGGAGGTTGTCAGGGTTGGTAGAACTGGTAGGAAATGATGATGCTGATGGATCACCTATATCCATATATGATTGAACTAACGCCACAAAGTGATGGCTATGTGCTGTATAAGCGCAATACGATGTGTGTAATGATATATCACATAGATATACATTATGGGAATAATGGGTAGTTACACATTTATATATACTATTTGATTGAGAGACTTCGGGACGAAGTCTTTTTAAGGGGGGTAGATTGAAATACCCCAAATTAATAAAACATGGATTTAATATCTAATCACATTAATTAAGGCCTAAACATGCCTTAAAAGTCAACTGAGAACAACAGTGGTCAACACAAAACAAGATGTTGCACCCTTGACTGTTTAGGGTAAATAAATACCCAAATGAACTACTTAGGACCTAAAAACTTGTCCTAAGCATATTAACAATACTAAAACAGATTATAATCGTTGGACAACACTCCAACCAAAGAACAAGCACTTTCATGCTTCAAGGTCAAGTAGAGCAAAAATGTGCTCTAAGAATACCTTAAAGGTTAATGACCTCTAAATGATATAAATTGGATACCATGATCAAATATCATGTAAGGAACACAAAAAAACCGTTTTCAAAGAAAACCAAGCTCAGAAACACCTTGCGACAAAAATGTGCACTAAAACTCCTTAAAGCACATTTTTGTGTAATTGCCTTCTAAATTGGTTTTAAATGGGCTAAAAGGTTATAATTACCTTTAAATATGATAATATATCATATTATATCATGTTAGAAATTTAATTCCAGAAATTTACAAATTTTTACAAATTTAATATTAAAATATTAATAAAACCCTAAAGGGGGCCCGTTTGGGTCAACATTGACTAAGTTGGTCAATGTTGACCATTGACCACGAATTGGACCTCTTAAAATCGGTCCATTAAGTCTCCTAACAGACCATGTGACAATACCCATGTGACAATTAAATATACCACCTTACTTTTACATAAAATAAGGAAAAGCAAACTTTAACATATTAAAACACAAAGTAGCTTACCACTTGCTTACCCATGTGAATGCAGCCGATTGAGGAGCCTTCCTTCTCCTCATAATACGGTGGCTCCAAGCAAGAAAAGACACATGCTTGGTGACTCACCTTTGACTAGCTTATTAAATGACATTATTACTCCATAATTGAATCAATTATGTACAAATGATTCACCCACTACTCCAATCATGGCCGGCTGCCTCCTTACTTTGTCTCCACCGATTATACAACTTCAAATAATCAGCAATGAGTCATCAAAACAATAAAGATAAAATAAGTAAAAAAATGTGTTTTAAGGCAAATTTAGCCTACCTCTTTCATTAGTCTCCATTCAGCCGTGAGACTCCTGCCTTGAGCTCTCTTTGGCTCCTCCTTGACCGTAGGTAAGTTTCCAAGCTCCATTGGTGAGATCTCTTGCTCTAGGTAAGCTTCTAAGGCATAAAAATGTCCATTTTCTTCATCTTTCTTTCCTTTTTCCATTGATCTAGACTCCAACCATTTCTATACATTTATGTAGAGTGTTTTGGAGGTTAAAGGAAGGTTTATTCTCGGCCATAACAAGATCTAAGGAGGAAAGTTCAAGTCTTGACCATTTAAGGTAAAAATATGCTCTAAGCACATATCTCTTCTTTCTTGAAAATTTCAGTTGTAAACCTTGGTTCCCTAGCCTTATTTTCTTCTCCTTTTCATGTGGATTCAGTTGGTATACCAAGATCTACAAGGAGTAGCTAGATCCAAGCCAAAAACACCATTTTTGGCATCTTAAACAAGGTAAAACTTAGCTATCTTCCAAGCTAGTTACCCACGGTTTTGTACCTTGTTATTAGGAGTGTTTTGATACTCTTTCTCTACTGGAAAAATAGGGCCGAGGTAGATCTCCAACAAACTTGAAGATCTAAGGTAAAAATTCATGATTTTCATGACTTAAATTACTTCTCATGGTTAGCTCATGTGTGGAGTTTAATCATGTCTTGTTTTCTACATGAAGACAAGTAAATCAAGTTGTGGAGAAATTCTCCTTAAGGTGGCGAATCCAAACAAGGCTTTACCTAAGCTAAATCAAGGTATAAATCACTTAAATCTACACTTGGTATATTAATATGTTTATACATATTTATACATATATGCCGTGAGTGAAGAGTACATTAAGGTCTTATTTTGACCTTAGATGATTAAGGAATGGTTTAATAAATTCTATAACTAATTAAACAAGCATAATTGTCAAATTTAAGACATTATGTGGAAGTTTGGTAATTAATTAAAAAGTGTGTGGTGAGGCCGAGATTTATAAGTATTTTTGGGACATTTATGTGTAATTTATTTTGTGAGCAAATGTTTGTAATAAGGCCATGTACTTTAGGCCATTTTATTTATTGTATTTAGTTTAAAGTAGGTTTTAGGTGTTAATTATAAATTACCGAAAAGAATGAGGGGTTATAGTGTAATTAAATTAAATTTGGGGGCTCTAAAATGATAAGGCCGAAAATTAGAGGTTAAAAGGAGTTAAAATAAAGTTTATAGGATTTTATAAAGTTTTAGGGTTAAATGGTGAATTTTGGAAACTTAAGGGTTAAAACCGTAATTATTAGGAATTAATGGTCAAGGAAATATTAAGGAGGTCAACCTTGACCATATGGTAGGTTTTGACCAAATTAGATAAGTTAAATAACTTATTTAAGGCTTTATAATAAGATAAGTACTTAATGGTAATATTTTTATAACATATGTGGTAAATATGTTATTACCAAAAATTAAGGCTGTATAATGGTATTATAAACACCCATGGGCTATTAGGAATTTTTAGGAATTTATTAGATTGATTTTGGGATTAAAATAAACTATATATGTATAATATATAGTTATTATGTCATTATGACACTTTGGAGAAATATAGGTGGTGGAAAAGTGAATACCGAAATATTGGGTTAATAAGGATATTTATAACCCTTTGGTGGAATTTGGTGATTTTTAGAATTATATAAGAGTATTTATTAAGATATGTGTATAAGATATGATTTTAATGATATTATGAAACTATATGTTATAAATGGGGCCAAATGGCAAATATAGGATATATATTGGGTCTGTTTGGAATTTACAAAAAAATAACCATAGGTTATACTCTTTTATAAGTTAGAAATGTTATATTAAATGGTATATATAACATGGTATAAATAATGGGGTGATTTTGTAAATAAAGGAAACTATGGTTTATGGAAAGGAATAAGGTTTAACATATGGGCCTATGCGGCAATATATAATAGTTTTGTATTAAGAACTATAGGTTATAAATTAAAGGAAATAAAAATATCATTGTAACACCCCTACTCTATTCGGCTCCTAATCATCTTACTTAACAATATAATCGCAGCGGTAATCTCAACAATTGACTACTGGTCACCGTTCTTGCTCGCCCATACGAGTAATAACGTGCTTCCTGATAAGCTCTTAAATACGAAACATTTTCTCGCAGTGACAACAAGAGATAGATCTAAACTCCCAAAACCAATATAAAATACATTCACAGTGAGCTTTCTACGTATCCAAAACCTATACATGTTTCTAGGTTCGTATTAAAATGCAACAGTGCATGTTTAAATAACTGTAATCAAACTACCCAGCGCGTCACTCTCTTTGCCGACACCGGAAGTTGCATACCTGCAAAAATGGTAGTTTGTGGTATGGAATCAGCCCCTGCTGAGTATGTTATTACCTGACTGTCATGCACCCTCGGACCATTCAGTTATTTGGTCGAGAGTATGCAATTCGTTTCCATACAAATAGTTCAATGTTGAAACTGTAAAGCAACAATATATATTGCAGTAATCTCAAATAACAAACAAGCCCCCGGCTTCACACATCGCATCGTAATAAACCACTGAAAGCGTTTACAGCGCTTATATGAGTACAGAGACTCCATTCCAACAAACACTTAATAATTCATAATTGAGTTCAGCGACTCACTCGACCAGACACCCAACCACAATCCACACATGAGTACGGTGACTCGACACAACCAGTTCACAACACACAATATGAGCACAATGGCTCGTTCAAACAAATCCACCAACATACCACACATAACCACAAAGCACAACCAATGAACAACAAGGCGAAGTAACGAGAATTATAAACGAGTATGAACTCTCGTCTTTGGCATGCAAGCCCAAATAATGTTCGCCTAATGTACGAGTTAATATAGTCGTTCGTAATTGTTCAGTCATGTCTAATGACAACGTCTCGTTAGAACGACGTGTCTCTAAGTTACCCATCTCTTATGGCGGGTCACCCACGGCAATAGCCACTCCAGCGGTAGAGTCTCCGTCCTACGAACAATCTGTAGTTCGTTGGAAATTTATCCAGATACTTACGGCTACCACACGGTGTCCTAGTATCGTTAATTGATCACAGTTCACAGCAAGAGCCACATCCTTGATAAACTTATCTATACCATCGCATCGCTTTACTATTTTTTTTTCTAACACAGCAGACCAAGGTCGTAGTCCAATCCTGAGTATGTCGACTCGGGATCCAGTGCTAGATACGAGAGCGGCGTTAAAGAGGCCAATGCTCCGTATATAAGTCTCAGATATTTTATATATCTTATTATCCTAATGCTACAACGTTTTACTTACGTTCCTTATATTACACATATAAGATAGCATCATTGCCGCTAGTTCGTTTTATAATATGTTCATATATACGAACGGTACTGTTATCGCACAACAGTAATAATAAGGCAGCATTAATACACAACTCAAGCATATTAATTCACACAAGCAGACATTCAATCTTATCACAGATTTTCACACAATGTCTGAACTGAGGAAATCCTCAGAGACAATCAAGCCACATAAATAACATCTTACCGTTCACCCTGAAAAGTAAATTACGGTGGAGTATGAATCAGCAAGATCCTATGCTCCGTGCGTCGTCTCTAACAGTCTATACATACATAATGCTACTGATTAGCATACTGTATAACAACACAAAATTCTACGGTACCCCTACCGTCACTAATACCTCCCGGTTAACCCCCGTTATTAACTGTCAATGTTTTCGGTTTAGGTTTAACTCGAGGTTGGAAAGTGTTATATTACAAGCGTAGTCTTGTCTCGTATATTAATATACTTTATAGTTGAGCTTTTGTTATCGCATGTAACCTAATGTATGTTTGTACATCATATAGTTTGTTTCTATATTGCATGTATGATTCTTGTCATACACCATACATTTCACCTTAGTATTTATTTTTCTAAGGTTTGTTTCTCTCTCTTTTTTTTTCTTTTTCCCAAATTCAATGTGGTAACAATACTTTGCATTATCAATCCTTATTATCACATGTACAGTCCTAACATTCCATATCCAATGTTTGTAATTCTTTTCCCTTTATCATACGTCATTTTAATTATGAAAATATATGGTCATTAAACCATATTATATTTTCCTCCACAACACATATTTATTTATGTGTATGTATTCATGGAACTATTTCTTATATGGCAATTCTTATTATATATTCATTCTTTTTAATGAATACCTCTTATATTACAAATGTTATAATTCTTATAACATTAAAACCATATTATAAAGTTCATTCAAAAATATTAATATTTCCGAACAGCACCTATGTTCCTTAATTATTTACAAAATCCTCCACATAATTTATACCATGTATATTATAGTTATATAACATATATTTTGACAACTATGTCATTAAAACAATTATAACTTATAGTTATATATTGTTAATAAATACCAAACAGCCCTTAAAACTCTCGGTATTAATTAATTCCCACCAAACTTCCATAATTTACAACTCAACCCCAAATTATATTTCCTTGTTACACTTAGTATATACCTTATATTATAATCCTTATTCCTTAATATAATTATAACCCATGGTTATATTTTCTCAAAATAACCGAACAGACCCCATGGTCTATTTAAATTATTTTTCCACCACTTAACTTTCTATATTCACCAATTTCCCCTCTTTATAACATATAGTTTTTAATTCCATTAAAATCATATATTATACATATGTCCTTATAAAACCTTGTATATAATTCCAAAAATCACCAAACTATACCAAAAGGTTATAAACATTATTCCTAACCTTATACTTTCTCTAAATCTCGATTTTACCACATATGTTACCCATTTGTAACAATATTATGAAATACCTTATATTATACTTATTTAATTCATATTAACTCCAAATTTAACCAAATCAATTCCTAAAAATTCCTAATAACCTAAGGTTTGTACTAAACTCCTTTTAGTACCCCCAAGTTTTCGGAAATCACAATACCACCCCAAGTCTTATAAATCTTTTACAATTTAAAGTATCTTATTATAAGGTAGTATTTTAATTTCTAAAATTCTCCAAAGTTGGTCAAAGTCTCCTATATAGTCAACTTTGACTTCTAATACCAATTGGGACTCAAACTTTCGGTAATTACCAACAATACCCCATCTTTTCTATTTTTACAATTTTGACCCAAAACTTTATAAAATGTTATAATTTTTATTAAATTTATTTAAAAAGCCTAAATTGCTCTAAATTAAGCCCACGGCTTTCTAAATTCCTAGTAATTACGAATTGGCCCCAATTTTAATTATAAGCATAAATAAAACTAAATAAGCTTATAAACTTAAATTAAAATGGCCTAATGACATGGCCTTATTACAACCTTGAACTTGCAAAATAAATTACACAATAAATGTCTCAAAATATAGCATATATTTCGGCCTCACCATGGCTTAATTATTTTCCACATAATGTCATAATTTGACCATTATGTTAATTAAATCTCTTAAATGACTAGCTTAATTTATCTTAGCCATTTTTTTCCATTTTTAGGTCAATATGACCTATATTTGAAGTTTCACTCTCGGCCATGTATATATATATACTTGGAAATTACAAAAATCATAAGTTTAAGGTGTTTATACCTTGATTATTCCTTGTATGGGCTCGGTCACTTGTAGGAAAATTCACCACTTGATTTAGACATGTTTAATACACAAAAACAAGATATGGTTACACTCCAAGCTTGAGCTTAACCATAAGGAATAATTAATGTAAGATTTAAGGCAAAAATCACCTTAAAAATGCAAGGAGTGTTCAAGGTGGTTTCGATCTGAACCAACACACCACAAGGTGTTAGATCCACCATATTGACATAGGAAATAGTTAGATCACGAAATGCTACCTTGTTATTAGGTTTTACCTTGGAAAATTGCCTTAAAAGGGAGTATTTCTCTTGGATCTTGGTCATCCTTGCTCCAAATGGCTAACCAACTGAATGAACATGTAAATATGAAGATTATGAGTGTATAAACTCATAAAAACAGAGGAAGAAAACCGCATGAAGAGTGGAGATCCTTAAGGTATGTTTTTACCTTAAAATGTAGATTTGAACAACCTTGGTCCCTCTACTGGTCTCAACCGAGTTTAGCTCTTGTTCTAACCTTAGAACACTGAGAATAAGCCATAGGAATTGATGAGCCACGAAATCTAGGTGTTGGTAGTGAAGAGATGAAGAAAAGGGCTAAAATGACATTAAAACACTTACCTTAAGAACTTAGGAGCTAGATTTGCCTTCCATGCTCAAGAACAAGCTTTGAGAGCTTCAAAGGAAGGGATGAACTCGGCTGGGCAGAAGGAAATCGGACAAGGAAGGAAGGAGAAGGTGAGAAAGGTGGGAAATAATGTAAAAAGTAAAGGTTACTATTCTAAATTGGAGATTAGGTAGTAATTTGTCCCCAAAATCATTGTATGCTGTCTCCTCTCTTATTGCAGCCGATCTCCATGGTCCAAATGAGTCAATTAATTGACCATTGACCATGCTTGGTCAATATTGACTCATGCGGGCCCCACTTTAGGGTTTTATTATATTTTAATATTAAATTTGTAAAAATTCGTAAATTTCTGGAATTAAATTCCTAATATGATATAATATGACAAAATATCATATTTAAGGATAATTATAATTTTTAAGCCCATTAAAAATCAATTTAAAAGGCAATCTCACAAAAACGTGCTTTAAGGAGTTTTAGCGCACATTTTTGTGTCACAGGGTGTTCCTGAGCTTAGTTCTCCTTGAGAACGGTTTTGTTGTGTTCCTTACTTCATTATACTTAGGAATCCACTTTGGATCCTATTTGAGGTCACACAATCTTTATGGTGTCTTAAAGCACATTTTTGGCTTTACCGATCTTAAGGCGTGTTTTGCCTTGTTGAGATCTTTTAGATTGTTCCCCAATAATATTTAGGTGTTTAATAATCATCTTAGATCATTAATAGATCATTTAATTATATTTTAAAGGTTAGGGGTATTTCAGTCTACCCCCCTTAAAAAGGCTTCGTCCCGAAGTCCTTAATCCTCTACAGTTCACCTAAGGAATCAAGTTCCACTAAGTAACCAAACAGTCCATTGCTAGGGAGTAACTCCCACTAGGTTCAGACCTAGTCTATACATACAGTATATATCAAATAGCCAACTCATGGTATAAACTCATTCATATCACAGCACTAAACAAGGTGCACATCCAACTTATCAACCAAAAGTACTCAGCGGTACTATGTACATATTCAACAGGTGTAAACTCATAGTACACAGCACCAGACAAGGTGCAAAACTCATAATACACAGCACTAGACAAGGTGCAAATCTCATAATACACAGCACTAGACAAGGTGCAAATCTCATAATACACAGCACTAGACAAGGTGCAAATCTCATAATACACACAGCACTAGACAAGGTGCAAATCTCATAAAGTACTCAAAGGTGTTTGCAAGGAATACTCCACGCATCCCTATCTATATGTTAGTATCTCGCGAGGATACCCACACATCATTCCACATGTACGTGTGCACATATAGTTAACGTTGACAGTTCACAGGGAAGCAGTCTTAAAGACCAGGACTTGACGATCCCCAACCCCAGCCAACGTCTACCACCCGCGGACACACCGGTTTGATCATAACGAAGGACACTGCGGTCCACGGCTCCTCGGACAGTATCACCTTATTTCCTTAGTCACCCACAGACACACCGGTCTAACGACAAAGGACTCTGCGGTCCACGGTTCTATGGGTGATGTCACTCGCAGACACACCGGTCTAATGACGAAGGACTCCACGGTCCACGGCCCTTCGAGTGACGCCCTAAATTCCAATTTCTATTCATATCTGTGTCCACTTGTAGGAAGTTTCGAGAATCATTCAACCCCGACGTGGTCAGCGTCAGTGTTGAACTATCCCTCACCTCAATTTGTGTTCGGTTTCCCTTGATCGGACCAGGATCAAGTTCAACTTCCCACGTCAATTTCAATCAATCAATTGTTTATTCACTTCTAATCTTGTTTCCTCTTGATATTTGCCGTCTTGTGTTCTATAGATACACAAGTCAACCAGTGTAATTAATCTAATCACCGGCATACAGGATTATGTATTCTAACCAAGTACCAAGTTCACTCGACTTATAATTATTCATACAATTCCTAGAGGTTTTACCTCCACTAGGTTATACATCGGTCTCATGCCGACTCACTCATCGCATTCCAATAATCGGTTTCATACCGAGTCACAAATCATATAGTATGGAGCTTTCTACTCCTTCTGTTTGCCATCTCCCACCGAAGTTACCAGATAAACCTACTTGAACTCTCAACCGGAGATAACAAGTTAGGCGTTTATGTGTTTAGTGTTCGCAACGTTTGCATAAATAATCGGAATTAGGATAAGAACACTCTATCTGTTCTCCCTTTCCTATTCGCCATAACTAATGCGAACTAAAATATATTTATGTTCATACACATAATACATCACAATATTACCTCAAGTAACATAACACAATCGTAACACTTGTACTCTACGTACAATAATAGTGTTTGCTGCATGTGTACCATGCGCTACGTACTCCTACGTACGGTATATTTTAATCGCTCTACCCCCCTTAAAAATGATTACGCCCACGTAATCTACGAATATATCATCGTGAAGTAATAAGTTCAAGATGTTCCATTCCAGTGGGATTATTCGTGCACTAATGTGTTACATATTTCATTACCCCTTTTTCCATAGGGTCGGGCTTTAGCCCCTCAGGTTATACCGCCTACCTCACTTAGGTGTATGTATATTCATATACGGTTTGATCGGAAGATGTAAACACATCATTTGTGTTCCTCAAGCCTGCTAGGTATGTCAAACCTAAGCAATATGGGCCCACTCGCTCCGCAAGCAGTATGCCCAACTTCCTTATGGTTAGTTTACCCCTCAGGTAGTAGTTTTATGTCGATTTCAACTCCATGTGACGGTGTTTTCTACACGGTCTTCCATAATTATGGGAATGGGGTAATTTATTTGACTGTGTGGTATCGTTAGTCACACACGCTTATTATTTCGACTAGCCATTCTATTCAATCCTCCTGAATTCTATACATGCTCAAGGTATATTCCCATGAGTTCATGCCACCCTACCGAACTAACCTTCGGTATAAGTGTTGTCGAGCTATGCTCTAGCATCTAGTGCTTACATCAGTTGTCTCTAAAATATCAAGACGAGTCTGATATGCGCATCTAACTGACGCCTCATAACTCCAAGTTATTTCCCTCTGGAATGAGTTCGTTCTTTGGGTACCTTGTAGGTCCGCTTTTGCTAGTGTGAACTCGTATCCCTCGTGTGTTGGTATTTTAGTGTCCGCATATATGGTTCATCCCTCTTCTCCATTAGGGGAATCCATTTGTTTATCTGATCTTCCACCTTCTGATTCTCACCTGCATAATTCGGTTAACAGTTATTATAATGGTCGCTTGTTGCGCACCATGTACCAGTCGATTGGACGGTTATCCGCCGTTGCGGTTTGCACGGAGTATCTAATCTCCGGCTTAGAGTATCTCTTGTAATGCTCGCTTTTGCCCTTCGTCTGTTGTAAACATACAATACGACTATGGGTTGGTATTCATTCTCTGTTCAAACCTAATTGGTACTAACATACTAACGTTTATGACTTGAGCATGTGGTTATTTTATTTAATGCGACATCATCGCGGCGCCCTCAGCGCGTGGTATAATTCTCTCTGTGCCCCCTTTTTGGGTAGCATCTATTATCACAAAGGTTTCTCTAATATAACTTCCTTAGATACCTCAATTCCTCTTTTCATTCATGAGTTCAACTTGCCATTACCATTAAATTGGCCTTAGTTTCCTCGTTTACTAAAATCCCCAAAACTTATGTTTAACTCCTCCACTGTGGAGTTGCGACCTTATGTCACTTTATTATCAAGCTATCCTTGATTTTCCTAACCTTGCTAGTTTGACTGAGATCTCTCTCGTCATTACATGGTTTACCTAGTCAGGGTTCCATTCGCTGACTTAGACACAGAGTTGATTACCTCCTGGGTCCTACACCACTCGTTTACATGCATGGGGTACCATACTGATACATTACTACTTACCCAACTAACTTCATATAGTTTTTCAGGCCCACAAGCTCCTAGGAGTGCGGTCGTCCCATGTCTCGTTTAGTGCACTCGTAGCGTTCGTACCCGGTGATTATCGTACTCTTAGTCTTGGTAACTTATGTTTGAGTAGCTATGCTGCCAATTCTTAACCTTTAATGTCAGAATGGCCCTAATATTAGGTTCTATGGTTTCTTTTATTAATGTATATTTCCTTTACTTTCTCTAAGATAGGTGTTTGCGACTTATCGCCCTGATTCTGGTTTCCACATGTTCGTCATCTGGTATTTGTGAGTGGGGATCAGTAACTACCTGTTATCTCTCCCGTTCACTCCTAGGCTGTTAACGCCTTCAGACATGAGTTTTCAGTATGCGGATTCCACCCAATCTATTGGGTTACACCATATGGTGTTTCCGGACTCCATGATAAAGGTTGACACCTCGGGTTTCCCCTGTCTTATGGTAGTCCCGTTAGTCTGATATTAATCAGTACTTGTGATTCATCACCCTTTTTCCCCTAGTTTTGGGTCACTTTGGTGGTACTAAGGTATCCCTCCGTAGGCCTATGCCATACGATATTCAGACTCAATACTTATTCTGATAGTTAAATGACTGTTAATCTTGTTATTTAATTTATTCCTAGTTGGTTCTAATACTTTCTCCTGAGGTTACAATTGGATACCCACAACTTAGTGGTTTCCGCTAATCATTCCTCTTCATTGTGTAGTCCTTACTCTTATCAACTCATATTTCCTCCATCCTCTTTGAGGTAACGGTATCTTCCGTCGCCAGGCAATTTTCACCCTTTTGTTTGTATCCACTGCCCTCCATACGGAGTCTAGCAGCATAATGGATCAACCACACCTCCGGTGTGTGTGGTGTGGGCATTACATCGGCCCCTTTTTGCACGTTCACATCTGCCTATTAATAATTTTTTTTTTGGTCCTGACTCATATAGCTCACTTCTTGTCCTCTGGCAATGTTCGATGGTAGTGGTTTAACCACGAGTGTCACGCACTCTCTAAATATGGTTATACTGGTCCTGAAGACCCGTCACTCCCCACCGGTAATGATTGACGTTTAATGTCCATACCGGCACTGGGGTTAGACTTGTAGGCACTAATTATTGTTATTCTCGTTTACTCTCCATACCGGCTAGGTCTTCTCGAGGTTTTATCGACCTCAACCCAAGGGTTTCGTACCCCTGCCCTTAGAAGGCTGTGTCCTGCTTTATTGCATTACGGACTTACATAAGATTTAGTGTTTATTGGTAACCGCCTGGACCACCACGTCCTATAGGGTTAATTACCGTCGCTGCACTTGCTGTAGCAAGTGCGCAAGGCAGGTTGAATTTTGATGCTTTGGTTAATGTGGCACTTGCAGTGGCAAGTGCACCATGCAGACTGAGTCACCAGTACGGTGTGTCAGTGCAGTGTTATTTCCTAATCGGTTTCCTGTTTAAGTCAAAGGTTCTTATTCAAATTAATACAGTCTCACTCCGCACTCGTTCCCACAAGTTTACCATGGTAGTAAGGTCTTACCTCTCTCGAGGCATCGCATGATAGCAACTTAGCGAGTTCTTGTTTCTACAGTTCTCATGATTCTCCTCATGCACGTCGGGCCATCTTGAACCTTCAGTGTTGCATGGTTTTAGAGTTACTCGCTTCGGGTGAGACTTCTACAGGTAATTCCTTCTGTATACTACATATCTCATAAACTAATCACTACTTGTCGTTTCTACCTCTCTCCCTCCAAGCGCACCATCGGTGCTTTCCTGGATGTAAGACAGGGTCGCCTTGCTCATAGCAAGTTAGCCCCATTAGTCCTACAGGAAATTTCCTCCTCAAACTCGGTCCATTATTTATCTCATCCTCGTATGGTAGACATTATGTCATTACCAGGACCCCCGGTCCTAAGCATTACATCAAAACACAAAGTCTTATTTTCTACATTTAACATAATCTTCTTAGCATCCACATCGGGTCTTTCCGATCAGGAGAGTTATCTCCGTGGTGTTTCTCATTTCATTGCCTCACTAGATAGTACTCGGGATACGGGCTGCGGCGGGTGGGGTACCATTGCAAATTTTCCGGGATGCTCTCCCATCAAGTGCGAGTGGTTCATACCATCTTCGCGTTACTTGGGGTTGCTGGACCTTCACCACCTTCCGCTGCTCCGTGTTCTTCCTTAGTACTGTTACCCTGACCTCTCTCTGACATAAGTCAAGGGCGGGTTAGACCTTTACTTTGGTCTATACCGTAGTTTCGGTCATTATATGGTGCCTCCACGGTTATGGTGTCAAGTTTTAAGCATTGCTCAACCCCGCAGGTCACGTATCCTCACAACGTTTCCCGTATCCCAAAACCTATGCTCACTGTATAAATCCTACTATCTCTTGTCATCAGAGCGGTACTCCGCTCTGATGCCACTTTTGTAACACCCCTACTCTATTCGGCTCCTAATCATCTTACTTAACAATATAATCGCAGCGGTAATCTCAACAATTGACTACTGGTCACCGTTCTTGCTCGCCCATACGAGTAATAACGTGCTTCCTGATAAGCTCTTAAATACGAAACATTTTCTCGCAGTGACAACAAGAGATAGATCTAAACTCCCAAAACCAATATAAAATACATTCACAGTGAGCTTTCTACGTATCCAAAACCTATACATGTTTCTAGGTTCGTATTAAAATGCAACAGTGCATGTTTAAATAACTGTAATCAAACTACCCAGCGCGTCACTCTCTTTGCCGACACCGGAAGTTGCATACCTGCAAAAATGGTAGTTTGTGGTATGGAATCAGCCCCTGCTGAGTATGTTATTACCTGACTGTCATGCACCCTCGGACCATTCAGTTATTTGGTCGAGAGTATGCAATTCGTTTCCATACAAATAGTTCAATGTTGAAACTGTAAAGCAACAATATATATTGCAGTAATCTCAAATAACAAACAAGCCCCCGGCTTCACACATCGCATCGTAATAAACCACTGAAAGCGTTTACAGCGCTTATATGAGTACAGAGACTCCATTCCAACAAACACTTAATAATTCATAATTGAGTTCAGCGACTCACTCGACCAGACACCCAACCACAATCCACACATGAGTACGGTGACTCGACACAACCAGTTCACAACACACAATATGAGCACAATGGCTCGTTCAAACAAATCCACCAACATACCACACATAACCACAAAGCACAACCAATGAACAACAAGGCGAAGTAACGAGAATTATAAACGAGTATGAACTCTCGTCTTTGGCATGCAAGCCCAAATAATGTTCGCCTAATGTACGAGTTAATATAGTCGTTCGTAATTGTTCAGTCATGTCTAATGACAACGTCTCGTTAGAACGACGTGTCTCTAAGTTACCCATCTCTTATGGCGGGTCACCCACGGCAATAGCCACTCCAGCGGTAGAGTCTCCGTCCTACGAACAATCTGTAGTTCGTTGGAAATTTATCCAGATACTTACGGCTACCACACGGTGTCCTAGTATCGTTAATGGATCACAGTTCACAGCAAGAGCCACATCCTTGATAAACTTATCTATACCATCGCATCGCTTTACTATTTTTTTTCTAACACAGCAGACCAAGGTCGTAGTCCAATCCTGAGTATGTCGACTCGGGATCCAGTGCTAGATACGAGAGCGGCGTTAAAGAGGCCAATGCTCCGTATATAAGTCTCAGATATTTTATATATCTTATTATCCTAATGCTACAACGTTTTACTTACGTTCCTTATATTACACATATAAGATAGCATCATTGCCGCTAGTTCGTTTTATAATATGTTCATATATACGAACGGTACTGTTATCGCACAACAGTAATAATAAGGCAGCATTAATACACAACTCAAGCATATTAATTCACACAAGCAGACATTCAATCTTATCACAGATTTTCACACAATGTCTGAACTGAGGAAATCCTCAGAGACAATCAAGCCACATAAACATACCGTTCACCCTGAAAGTATTACGGTGGAGTATGAATCAGCAAGATCCTATGCTCCGTGCGTCGTCTCTAACAGTCTATACAATACATAATGCTACTGATTAGCATACTGTATAACAACACAAAATTCTACGGTACCCCGTACCGTCACTAATACCTCCCGGTTAACCCCCGTTATTAACTGTCAATGTTTGTCGGGTTTTAGGTTTAACTCGAGGTTGGAAAAGTGTTATATTACAAGCGTAGTCTTGTCTCGTATATTAATATACTTTATAGTTGAGCTTTTGTTATCGCATGTAACCTAATGTATGTTTGTACATCATATAGTTTGTTTCTATATTGCATGTATGATTCTTGTCATACACCATACATTTCACCTTAGTATTTATTTTTCTAAGGTTTGTTTCTCTCTCTTTTTTTTCTTTTTCCCAAATTCAATGTGGTAAACAATACTTTGCATTATCAATCCTTATTATCACATGTACAGTCCTAACATTCCATATCCAATGTTTGTAATTCTTTTCCCTTTATCATACGTCATTTTAATTATGAAAATATATGGTCATTAAACCATATTATATTTTCCTCCAAAACACATATTTATTTATGTGTATGTATTCATGGAACTATTTCTTATATGGCAATTCTTATAATATATATTCATTCTTTTTAATGAATACCTCTTATATTACAAATGTTATAATTCTTATAACATTAAACCATATTATAAAGTTCATTCAAAAATATTAATATTTCCGAACAGCACCTATGTTCCTTAATTATTTACAAAATCCTCCACATAATTTATACCATGTTATATTATAGTTATATAACATATATTTTGACAACTATGTCATTAAAACAATTATAACTTATAGTTATATATTGTTAATAAATACCAAACAGCCCTTAAAACTCTCGGTATTAATTAATTCCCACCAAACTTCCATAATTTACAACTCAACCCCAAATTATATTTCCTTGTTACACTTATAGTATATACCTTATATTATAATCCTTATTCCTTAATATAATTATAACCCATGGTTATATTTTCTCAAAATAACCGAACAGACCCCATGGTCTATTTAAATTATTTTTCCACCACTTAACTTTCTATATTCACCAATTTCCCCTCTTTATAACATATAGTTTTCTAATTCCATTAAAATCATATATTATACATATGTCCTTATAAAACCTTGTATATAATTCCAAAAATCACCAAACTATACCAAAAGGTTATAAACATTATTCCTAACCTTATACTTTCTCTAAATCTCGATTTTACCACATATGTTACCCATTTGTAACAATATTATGAAATACCTTATATTAT
Organism: Limonium bicolor; assembly: GCA_023374045.1. Classification (NCBI taxonomy): domain Eukaryota; kingdom Viridiplantae; phylum Streptophyta; class Magnoliopsida; order Caryophyllales; family Plumbaginaceae; genus Limonium; species Limonium bicolor. The sequence goes on from CM041782.1 coordinate 187,110,427, forward strand.
ACTTATTTAATTCATATTAACTCCAAATTTAACCAAATCAATTCCTAAAAATTCCTAATAACCTAAGGTTTGTACTAAACTCCTTTTAGTACCCCCAAGTTTTCGGAAATCACAATACCACCCCAAGTCTTATAAATCTTTTACAATTTAATAAGTATCTTATTATAAGGTAGTATTTTAATTTCTAAAATTCTCCAAAGTTGGTCAAAGTCTCCTATATAGTCAACTTTGACTTCTAATACCAATTGGGACTCAAACTTTCGGTAATTACCAACAATACCCCATACTTTTCTATTTTTACAATTTTGACCCAAAACTTTATAAAATGTTATAATTTTTATTAAATTTATTTAAAAAGCCTAAATTGCTCTAAATTAAGCCCACGGCTTTCTAAATTCCTAGTAATTACGAATTGGCCCCAATTTTAATTATAAGCATAAATAAAACTAAATAAGCTTATAAACTTAAATTAAAATGGCCTAATGACATGGCCTTATTACAACCTTGAACTTGCAAAATAAATTACACAATAAATGTCTCAAAATATAGCATATATATTCGGCCTCACCATGGCTTAATTATTTTTCCACATAATGTCATAATTTGACCATTATGTTAATTAAATCTCTTAAATGACTAGCTTAATTTATCTTAGCCATTTTTTTCCATTTTTAGGTCAATATGACCTATATTTGAAGTTTCACTCTCGGCCATGTATATATATATACTTGGAAATTACAAAAATCATAAGTTTAAGGTGTTTATACCTTGATTATTCCTTGTATGGGCTCGGTCACTTGTAGGAAAATTCACCACTTGATTTAGACATGTTTAATACACAAAAACAAGATATGGTTACACTCCAAGCTTGAGCTTAACCATAAGGAATAATTAATGTAAGATTTAAGGCAAAAATCACCTTAAAAATGCAAGGAGTGTTCAAGGTGGTTTCGATCTGAACCAAACACACCACAAGGTGTTAGATCCACCATATTGACATAGGAAATAGTTAGATCACGAAATGCTACCTTGTTATTAGGTTTTACCTTGGAAAAATGCCTTAAAAGGGAGTATTTCTCTTGGATCTTGGTCACCCTTGCTCCAAATGGCTAACCAACTGAATGAACATGTAAATATGAAGATTATGAGTGTATAAACTCATAAAAATCAGAGGAAGAAAACCGCATGAAGAGTGGAGATCCTTAAGGTATGTTTTTACCTTAAAATGTAGATTTGAACAACCTTGGTCCCTCTACTGGTCTCAACCGAGTTTAGCTCTTGTTCTAACCTTAGAACACTGAGAATAAGCCATAGGAATTGATGAGCCACGAAATCTAGGTGTTGGTAGTGAAGAGATGAAGAAAAAGGGCTAAAAATGACATTAAAACACTTACCTTAAGAACTTAGGAGCTAGATTTGCCTTCCATGCTCAAGAACAAGCTTTGAGAGCTTCAAAGGAAGGGAGGAACTCGGCTGGGCAGAAGGAAATCGGACAAGGAAGGAAGGAGAAGGTGAGAAAGGTGGGAAATAATGTAAAAAGTAAAGGTTACTATTCTAAATTGGAGATTAGGTAGTAATTTGTCCCCAAAATCATTGTATGCTGTCTCCTCTCTTATTGCAGCCGATCTCCATGGTCCAATTGAGTCAATTAATTGACCATTGACCATGCTTGGTCAATATTGACTCATGCGGGCCCCACTTTAGGGTTTTATTAATATTTTAATATTAAATTTGTAAAAATTCGCAAATTTCTGGAATTAAATGCCTAATATGATATAATATGACAAAATATCATATTTAAGGATAATTATAATTTTTAAGCCCATTAAAAATCAATTTAAAAGGCAATCTCACAAAAACGTGCTTTAAGGAGTTTTAGCGCACATTTTTGTGTCACAGGGTGTTCCTGAGCTTAGTTCTCCTTGAGAACGGTTTTGTTGTGTTCCTTACTTCATTATGATACTTAGGAATCCACTTTGGATCCTATTTGAGGTCACACAATCTTTATGGTGTCTTAAAGCACATTTTTGGCTTTACCGATCTCAAGGCGTGTTTTGCCTTGTTGAGATCTTTTAGATTGTTCCCCAATAATATTTAGGTGTTTAATAATCATCTTAGATCATTAATAGATCATTTAATTATATTTTAAAGGTTAGGGGTATTTCAGTCTACCCCCCTTAAAAGGCTTCGTCCCGAAGTCCTTAATCCTCTACAGTTCACCTAAGGAATCAAGTTCCACTAAGTAACCAAACAGTCCATTGCTAGGGAGTAACTCCCACTAGGTTCAGACCTAGTCTATACATACAGTATATATCAAATAGCCAACTCATGGTATAAACGCATTCATATCACAACACTAAACAAGGTGCACATCCAACTTATCAACCAAACGTACTCAGCGGTACTATGTACATATTCAACAGGTGTAAACTCATAGTACACAGCACCAGACAAGGTGCAAAACTCATAATACACAGCACTAGACAAGGTGTAAATCTCATAATACACAGCACTAGACAAGGTGCAAATCTCATAATACACAGCACTAGACAAGGTGCAAATCTCATAATACACAGCACTAGACAAGGTGCAAATCTCATAAAGTACTCAAAGGTGTTTGCAAGGAATGCTCCACATCCCTATCTATATGTTAGTATCTCGCGAGGATACCCACACATCATTCCACATGTACGTGTGCACATATAGTTAACGTTGACAGTTCACAGGGAAGCAGTCTTAAAGACCAGGACTTGACGATCCCCAACCCCAGCCAACGTCTACCACCCGCGGACACACCGGTTTGATCATAACGAAGGACACTGCGGTCCACGGCTCCTCGGACAGTATCACCTTATTTCCTTAGTCACCCACAGACACACCGGTCTAACGACAAAGAACTCTGCGGTCCACGGTTCTATGGGTGATGTCACTCGCAGACACACCGGTCTAATGACGAAGGACTCCACGGTCCACGGCCCTTCGAGTGACGCCCTAAATTCCAATTTCTATTCATATCTGTGTCCACTTGTAGGAAGTTTCGAGAATCATTCAACCCCGACGTGGTCAGCGTCAGTGTTGAACTATCCCTCACCTCAATTTGTGTTCGGTTTCCCTTGATCGGACCAGGATCAAGTTCAACTTCCCACCTCAATTTCAATCAATCAATTGTTTATTCACTTCTAATCTTGTTTCCTCTTGATATTTGCCGTCTTGTGTTCTATAGATACACAAGTCAACCAGTGTAATTAATCTAATCACCGGCATACAGGATTATGTATTCTAACCAAGTACCAAGTTCACTCGACTTATAATTATTCATACAATTCCTAGAGGTTTTACCTCCACTAGGTTATACATCAGTCTCATGCCGACTCACTCATCGCATTCCAATAATCGGTTTCATACCGAGTCACAAATCATATAGTATGGAGCTTTCTACTCCTTCTGTTTGCCATCTCCCACCGAAGTTACCAGATAAACCTACTTGAACTCTCAACCGGAGATAACAAGTTAGGCGTTATTGTTTAGTGTTCGCAACGTTTGCATAAATAATCGGAATTAGGATAAGAACACTCTATCAGTTCTCCCTTTCCTATTCGCCATAACTAATGCGAACTAAATATATTTATGTTCATACACATAATACATCACAATATTACCTCAAGTAACATAACACAATCGTAACACTTGTACTCTACGTACAATAATAGTGTTTGCTGCATGTGTACCATGCGCTACGTACTCCTACGTACGGTATATTTTTATCACTCTACCCCCTTAAAAATGATTACGCCCACGTAATCTACGAATATATCATCGTGAAGTAATAAGTTCAAGATGTTCCATTCCAGTGGGATTATTCGTGCACTAATGTGTTACATATTTCATTACCCCTTTTTCCATAGGGTCGGGCTTTAGCCCCTCAGGTTATACCGCCTACCTCACTTAGGTGTATGTATATTCATATACGGTTTGATCGGAAGATGTAAACACATCATTTGTGTTCCTCAAGCCTGCTAGGTATGTCAAACCTAAGCAATATGGGCCCACTCGCTCCGCAAGCAGTATGCCCAACTTCCTTATGGTTAGTTTACCCCTTTTAGGTAGTAGTTTTATGTCGATTTCAACTCCATGTGACGGTGTTTTCTACACGGTCTTCCATAATTATGGGAATGGGGTAATTTATTTGACTGTGTGGTATCGTTAGTCACACACGCTTATTATTTCGACTAGCCATTCTATTCAATCATCCTGAATTCTATACATGCTCAAGGTATATTCCCATGAGTTCATGCCACCCTACCGAACTAACCTTCGGTATAAGTGTTGTCGAGCTATGCTCTAGCATCTAGTGCTTACATCAGTTGTCTCTAAAATATCAAGACAAGTCTGATATGCGCATCTAACTGGCGCCTCATGACTCCAAGTTATTTCCCTCTGGAATGAGTTCGTTCTTTGGGTACCTTGTAGGTCCGCTTTTGCTAGTGTGAACTCGTATCCCTCGTGTGTTGGTATTTTAGTGTCCGCATATATGGTTCATCCCTCTTCTCCATTAGGGGAATCCATTTGTTTATCTGATCTTCCACCTTCTGATTCTCACCTGCATAATTCGGTTAACAGTTATTATAATGGTCGCTTGTTGCGCACCATGTACCAGTCGATTGGACGGTTATCCGCCGTTGCAGTTTGCACGGAGTATCTAATCTCCGGCTTAGAGTATCTCTTGTAATGCTCGCTTTTGTCCTTCGTCTGTTGTAAACATACAATACGACTATGGGTTGGTATTCATTCTCTGTTCAAACCTAATTGGTACTAACATACTAACGTTTATGACTTGAGCATGTGGTTATTATTATTTAATGCGACATCATCGCGGCGCCCTCAGCGCGTGGTATAATTCTCTCTGTGCCCCCTTTTTGGGTAGCATCTATTATCACAAAGGTTTCTCTAATATAACTTCCTTAGATGCCTCAATTCCTCTTTTCATTCATGAGTTCAACTTGCCATTACCATTAAATTGGCCTTAGTTTCCTCGTTTACTAAAATCCCCAAAACTTATGTTTAACTCCTCCACTATGGAGTTGCGACCTTATGTCACTTTATTATCAAGCTATCCTTGATTTTCCTAACCTTGCTAGTTTGACTGAGATCTCTCTCGTCATTACATGGTTTACCTAGTCAGGGTTCCATTCGCTGACTTAGACACAGAGTTGATTACCTCCTGGGTCCTACACCACTCGTTTACATGCATGGGGTACCATACTGATACATTACTACTTACCCAACTAACTTCATATAGTTTTTCAGGCCCACAAGCTCCTAGGAGTGCGGTCGTCCCATGTCTCGTTTAGTGCACTCGTAGCGTTCGTACCCGGTGATTATCGTACTCTTAGTCTTGGTAACTTATGTTTGAGTAGCTATGCTGCCAATTCTTAACCTTTAATGTTAGAATGGCCCTAATATTAGGTTTTATGGTTTCTTTTATTAATGTATATTTCCTTTACTTTCTCTAAGATAGGTGTTTGCGACTTATCACCCTGATTCTGGTTTCCACATGTTCGTCATCTGGTATTTGTGAGTGGGGATCAGTAACTACCTGTTATCTCTCCCGTTCACTCCTAGGCTGTTAACGCCTTCAGACATGAGTATTCAGTATGCGGATTCCACCCAATCTATTGGGTTACACCATATGGTGTTTCCGGACTCCATGATAAAGGTTGACACCTCGGGTTTCCCCTGTCTTATGGTAGTCCCGTTAGTCTGATATTAATCAGTACTTGTGATTCATCACCCCTTTTCCCCTAGTTTTGGGTCACTTTGGTGGTACTAAGGTATCCCTCCGTAGGCCTATGCCATGCGATATTCAGACTCAATACTTATTCTGGTAGTTAAATGACTGTTAATCTTGTTATTTAATTTATTCCTAGTTGGTTCTAATACTTTCTCCTGAGGTTACAATTGGATACCCACAACTTAGTGGTTTCCGCTAATCATTCCTCTTCATTGTGTAGTCCACTCTTATTCAACTCATATTTCCTCCATCCTCTTTGAGGTAACGGTATCTTCCGTCGCCAGGCAATTTTCACCCTTTTGTTTGTATCCACTGCCCTCCATACGGAGTCTAGCAGCATAATGGATCAACCACACCTCCGGTGTGTGTGGTGTGGGCATTACATCAGCCCCTTTTTGCACGTTCACATCTGCCTATTAATATTTTTTTTTTTTGGTCCTGACTCATATAGCTCACTTCTTGTCCTCTGGCAATGTTCGATGGTAGTGGTTTAACCACGAGTGTCACGCACTCTCTAAATATGGTTATACTGGTCCTGAAGACCCGTCACTCCCCACCGGTAATGATTGACGTTTAATGTCCATACCGGCACTGGGGTTAGACTTGTAGGCTATTAAATGGTGTATTATTTTCAGGTTTAATGGTCAGACCGGCGTAGGTCTTCTCGAGGTTTTATCGACCTCCAACCCAAGGGTTTCGTACCCCTGCCCTTAGAAGGCGTGTGTCCTGCTTTATTGCATTACGGACTTACATAAGATTTAGTGTTTATTGGTAACCGCCTGGACCACCACGTCCTATAGGGTTAATTTACCGTCGCTGCACTTGCTGTAGCAAGTGGCAAGGCAGGTGAATTTTGATGCTTTGGTTAATGTGGCACTTGCAGTGGCAAGTGCACCATGCAGACTGAGTCCAGTACGTGTGTGTCAGTGCAGTGTTATTCCTAATCGGTTCCTGTTTAAGTCAAAGGTTCTTATCAAATTAATACAGTCTCACTCCGCACTCGTTCCCACAAGTTTACCATGGTAGTAAGGTCTTACTCTTCTCTCGAGGCATCGCATGATAGCAACTTAGCGAGTTCTTGTTTCTACAGTTCTCATGATCTCTCCTCATGCACGTCGGGCCACCTTGAACCTTCAGGTTGCATGGTTTTAGAGTTACTCGCTTCGGGTGAGACTTCTACAGGTAATTCCTTCTGTATACTACATATCTCATAAACTAATCACTACTTGTCGTTTCTACCTCTCTCCCTCCAAGCGCACCATTGGTGCTTTCCTGGATGTAAGACGGGGTCGCCTTGCTCATAGCAAGTTAGCCCATTAGTCCTACGGAAATTTCCTCCTCAAACTCGGTCCATTATTTATCTCATCCTCGTATGGTAGACATTATGTCATTACCAGGACCCCCGGTCCTAAGCATTACATCAAAACACAAAGTCTTTTCTACATTTAACATAATCTTCTTAGCATCCACATCGGGTCTTTCCGATCAGGAGAGTTATCTCCGTGGTGTTTCTCATTTCATTGCCTCACTAGATAGTATTCGGGATACGGGCTGCGGCGGGTGGGGTACCATTGCAAATTTTCCGGGATGCTCTCCCATCAAGTGCGAGTGGTTCATACCATCTTCGCGTATTGGGGTTGCTGGACCTTCACCACCTTCCGCTGCTCCGTGTTCTTCCTTAGTACTGTTACCCTGACCTCTCTCTGACATAAGTCAAGGGAACGGGTTAGACCTTTACTTGGTCTAATACCGTAGTTTCGGTCATTTATTATTGGAGTGCCTCCACGGTTATGGTGTGCAAGTTTTAAGCATTGCATCAACCCCGCAAGGTCACGTATCCTCACAACGTTTCCCGTATCCCAAAACCTATGCTCACTGTATAAATCCTACTATCTCTTGTCATCAGAGCGGTACTCCTCTTGATACCACTTTTGTAACACCCCTACTCTATTCGGCTCCTAATCATCTTACTTAACAATATAATCGCAGCGGTAATCTCAACAATTGACTACTGGTCACCGTTCTTGCTGCCCATACGAGTAATAACGTGCTTCCTGATAGGCTCTTAAATACGAAACATTTTCTCGCAGTGACAACAAGAGATAGATCTAAACTCCCAAAACCAATATAAAATACATTCATAGTGAGCTTTCTACGTATCCAAAACCTATACATGTTTCTAGGTTCGTATTAAAATGCAACAGTGCATGAATATAACTGTAATCAAACTACCCAGCGCGTCACTCTCTTTGCCGACACCGGAAGTTGCATACCTGCAAAAATGGTAGTTTGTGGTATGGAATCAGCCCCTGCTGAGTATGTTATTACCTGACTGTCATGCACCCTCGGACCATTCAGTTATTTGGTCGAGAGTATGCAATTCGTTTCCATACAAATAGTTCAATGTTGAAACTGTAAAGCAACAATATATATTGCAGTAATCTCAAATAACAAACAAGCCCCGGCTTCACACATCGCATCGTAATAAACCACTGAAAGCGTTACAGCGCTTATATGAGTACAGAGACTCCATCCCAACAAACACTTAATAATTCATAATTGAGTTCAGCGACTCACTCGACCAGACACCCAACCACAATCCACACATGAGTACGGTGACTCGACACAACCAGTTCACAACACACAATATGAGCACAATGGCTCGTTCAAACAAATCCACCAACATACCACACATAACCACTAAGCACAACCAATGAACAACAAGGCAAGTAACGAGAATTATAAACGAGTATGAACTCGTCTTTGGCATGCATGCAAGCCAAATAATGTTCGCCTAATGTACGAGTTAATATAGTCGTTCGTAATTGTTCAGTCATGTCTAATGACAACGTCTCGTTAGAACGACGTGTCTCTAAGTTACCCATCTCTTATGGCGGGTCACCCACGGCAATAGCCACTCCAGCGGTAGAGTCTCCGTCCTACGAACAATCTGTAGTTCGTTGGAAATTTATCCAGATACTTACGGCTACCACACGGTGTCCTAGTATCGTTAATGGATCACAGTTCACAGCAAGAGCCACATCCTTGATAAACTTATCTATACCATCGCATCGCTTTACTATTTTTTTTTCTAACACAGCAGACCAAGGTCGTAGTCCAATCCTGAGTATGTCGACTCGGGATCCAGTGCTAGATACGAGAGCGGCGGTTAAAGAGGCCAATGCTCCGTATATAAGTCTCAGATTTTTATATATCTTATTATCCTAATGCTACAACGTTTTACTTACGTTCCTTATATTACACATATAAGATAGCATCATTGCCGCTAGTTCGTTTTATAATATGTTCATATATACGAACGGTACTGTTATCGCACAACAGTAATAATAAGGCAGCATTAATACACAACTCAAGCATATTAGTTCACACAAGCAGACATTCAATTATCACAGATTTTCACACAATGTCTGAACTGAGGAAATCCTCAGAGACAATCAAGCCACATAAATAACATACCGTTCACCCTGAAAGTATTACGGTGGAGTATGAATCAGCAAGATCCTATGCTCCGTGCGTCGTCTCTAACAGTCTATAAATACATAATGCTACTGATTAGCATACTGTATAACAACACAAAATTCTACGGTACCCCGTACCGTCACTAATACCTCCCGGTTAACCCCCGTTATTAACTGTCAATGTGTCGGGTTTTAGGTTTAACTCGAGGTTGGAAAATGTTATATTACAAGCGTAGTCTTGTCTCGTATATTAATATACTTTATAGTTGAGCTTTTGTTATCGCATGTAACCTAATGTATGTTTGTACATCATATAGTTTGTTTCTATATTGCATGTATGATTCTTGTCATACACCATACATTTCACCTTAGTATTATTTTCTAAGGTTTGTTTCTCTCTTTTTTTTTTTTTCCCAAATTCAATGTGGTAAACAATACTTGCATTATCAATCCTTATTATCACATGTACAGTCCTAACATTCCATATCCAATGTTTGTAATTCTTTCCCTTTATCATACGTCATTTTAATTATGAAAATATATGGTCATTAAACCATATTATATTTTCCTCCACAACACATATTATTTATGTGTATGTATTCATGGAACTATTTCTTATATGGCAATTCTTATAATATATTCATTCTTTTTAATGAATACCTCTTATATTACAAATGTTATAATTCTTATAACATGAAAACCATATTATAAAGTTCATTCAAAAATATTAATATTTCCGAACAGCACCTATGTTCCTTAATTATTTACAAAATCCTCCACATAATTTATACCATGTTATATTATAGTTATATAACATATATTTGACTACTATGTCATTAAAACAATTATAACTTATAGTTATATATTGTTAATAAATACCAAACAGCCCTTAAAACTCTCGGTATTAATTAATTCCCACCAAACTTCCATAATTTACAACTCAACCCCAAATTATATTTCATTGTTACACTTATAGTATATACCTTATATTATAATCCTTATTCCTTAATAATTATAACCCATGGTTATATTTTCTCAAAATAACCGAACAGACCCCATGGTCTATTTAAATTATTTTTCCACCACTTAACTTTCTATATTCACCAATTTCCCCTCTCTATAACATATAGTTTTCTAATTCCTTTAAAATCATATATTATACATATGTCCTTATAAAACCTTCTATATAATTCCAAAAATCACCAAACTATACCAAAAGGTTATAAACATTATTCCTAACCTTATACTTTCTCTAAATCTCGATTTTACCACATATGTTACCCATTTGTAGCAATATTATGAAATACCTTATTATACTTATTTAATTCATATTAACTCCAAATTTAACCAAATCAATTCCTAAAAAATCCTAATAACCTAAGGTTTGTACTAAACTCCTTTTAGTACCCCAAGTTTTCGGAAATCACAATACCACCCCAAGTCTTATAAATCTTTTACAATTTAATAAGTATCTTATTATAAGGTAGTATTTTAATTTCTAAAATTCTCCAAAGTTGGTCAAAGTCTCCTATATAGTCAACTTTGACTTCTAATACCAATTGGGACTCAAACTTTCGGTAATTACCAACAATACCCCATACTTTTATTTTTACAATTTTGACCCAAAACTTTATAAAATGTTATAATTTTTATTAAATTTATTTAAAAAGCCTAAATTGCTCTAAATTAAGCCCACGGCTTTCTAAATTCCTAGTAATTACGAATTGGCCCCAATTTTAATTATAAGCATAAATAAAACTAAATAAGCTTATAAACTTAAATTAAAATGGCCTAATGACATGGCCTTATTACAACCTTGAACTTGCAAAATAAATTACACAATAAATGTCTCAAAATATAGCATATATATTCGGCCTCACCATGGCTTAATTATTTTTCCACATAATGTCATAATTTGACCATTATGTTAATTAAATCTCTTAAATGACTAGCTTAATTTATCTTAGCCATTTTTTCCATTTTTAGGTCAATATGACCTATATTTGAAGTTTCACTCTCGGCCATGTATATATATATACTTGGAAATTACAAAAATCATAAGTTTAAGGTGTTTATACCTTGATTATTCCTTGTATGGGCTCGGTCACTTGTAGGAAAATTCTCCACTTGATTTAGACATGTTTAATACAAAAACAAGATATGGTTACACTCCAAGCTTGAGCTTAACCATAAGGAATAATTAATGTAAGATTTAAGGCAAAAATCACCTTAAAAATGCAAGGAGTGTTCAAGGTGGTTTCGATCTGAACCAAACACACCACAAGGTGTTAGATCCACCATATTGACATAGGAAATAGTTAGATCACGAAATGCTACCTTGTTATTAGGTTTTACCTTGGAAAAATGCCTTAAAAGGGAGTATTTCTCTTGGATCTTGGTCACCCTTGCTCCAAATGGCTAACCAACTGAATGAACATGTAAATATGAAGATTATGAGTGTATAACTCATAAAAATCAGAGGAAGAAAACCGCATGAAGAGTGGAGATCCTTAAGGTATGTTTTTACCTTAAAATATAGATTTGAACAACCTTGGTCCCTCTACTGGTCTCAACTGAGTTTAGCTCTTGTTCTAACCTTAGAAAACTGATAATAAGCCATAGGGATTGATGAGCCACGAAATCTAGGTGTTGGTAGTGAAGAGATGAAGAAAAAGGGCTAAAAATGACATTAAAACACTTACCTTAAGAACTTAGGAGCTAGATTGCCTTCCATGCTCAAGAACAAGCTTTGAGAGCTTCAAAGGAAGGGAGGAACTCGGGGGCAGAAGGAAATCGGACAAGGAAGGAAGGAGAAGGTGAGAAAGGTGGGAAATAATGTAAAAAGTAAAGGTTACTATTCTAAATTGGAGATTAGGTAGTAATTTGTCCCCAAAATCATTGTATGCTGTCTCCTCTCTTATTGCAGCCGATCTCCATGGTCCAATTGAGTCAATTAATTGACCATTGACCATGCTTGGTCAATATTGACTCATGCGGGCCCCACTTTAGGGTTTTATTAATATTTTAATATTAAATTTGTAAAAATTCACAAAATTTCTGGAATTAAATTCCTAATATGATATAATATGACAAAATATCATATTTAAGGATAATTATAATTTTTAAGCCCATTAAAAATCAATTTAAAAGGCAATCTCACAAAAACGTGCTTTAAGGAGTTTTAGCGCACATTTTTGTGTCACAGGGTGTTCCTGAGCTTAGTTCTCCTTGAGAACGGTTTTGTTGTGTTCCTTACTTCATTATGATACTTAGGAATCCACTTTGGATCCTATTTGAGGTCACACAATCTTTATGGTGTCTTAAAGCACATTTTTGGCTTTACCGATCTAAGGCGTGTTTGCCTTGTTGAGATCTTTTAGATTGTTCCCCAATAATATTTAGGTGTTTAATAATCATCTTAGATCATTAATAGATCATTTAAATATATTTTAAAGGTTAGGGGTATTTCAATCATATTATATGATATTAGGATATGGTATAACATTACATAATGTTATGTGGTCAAAATAGAATTTAAATAAATTCAAGGGCGTGTGTACCGAAAATATTAAAGGTTGGAAAATAAATTTTAGACTATGGTCTACTATGTCATAAATGTTATAACAATTATATGGTATTAAGGTGGTTTAATGGAATTAGTACAAGGAAGGTATTGACATTAAATAATGTGACAAACTATAAATAAATGAGATTTATAAACTAAGGTGTTTATGGAATAAACCTTAGGGGTTGTAATTATACAACATAAAATGTTACTCATGTTAGGATAATAATCTTAATATAGGTTGTATAATAATACAACTAATGGGAATAATCATCTAATAAAAGATGATAAAAAGTAACATAAAATATAAGAGTTTATTAAACTCATGGGAATTACCTACGTGGTAAATATATACATACACAAGAATAATGTATATAAGGATGGATATATATTATGGTTGGAAACCATATAATATAATGGTGGTGGTTATTAAAAAAATAGTTACAAACTATATGTTATGAGTTTTTGAATGCAAATATAATTTGCTAAGATAATAGATTATATAATACAATATAATATAATAATGCATGCATACATGCAACTATAGGTTATGTACCTAAACTAGATGGTGGATAAGATTAAAAGAAATATAAGGAATTAAACTTAACAGTTGAAATATTATGACGTACGAGTTTTAGTAACAAGCCGACCGGTTTAGAGAAACCCGTAACAAACAACTGTAGAAAACAGGGGTGAACTGTCGGGGTTACTTATTATTCGGAAATACCGGATGTAGTTAGTCATGGAGACTGACTTATAGTTTTAATACCGTTTTAGATTATACTTTCTGACAAACGCTTGACGAGCTAGTGGACTACACGGAGCATAGGATCTTGCTGAATCTACTCCACCGTATACGATCAGGGTGAATGGTATGTAAGGGGTTTGATCCGAGTTGTCCTAGGTTGCTCCTTGGGCTCGGATTGGTTGATATAACTTGTGTGTTTGTTATTGTGTGTGGATACATGTATGTGATTAAAGTGTTACTGCATTAATTATTTATGCACGAGCGTCCTACGGGACTAACACTATGTCGACTATAGATCGACTTATATAAACATCATATACGTTAATGTGATGACATGACGGTTACTTGATATAATACCAAAGTTAATATTAAGTATATGGTACCTAAGTAAACACTTAGGAACGAGTCACGACATTGTCGGTCTCTAGAGCATGGATCTCGAACATGAATATAACCTAAATTACTTCTAGGTGTAACACCCCTACCGCTAATACCGTCATTACCGTACCATACTTACCTTCGCAGCGGATATTACTTACTCAACGGCGGGTGTACAATGCCGTTAGTCACCCACGCGACTAACAAGGCGAGTTACAATACTACATACTATCGGTCTGATGAATATGAACATAAGTGCTCTACACAATACATTACTTTCCCTTGCATACCAATCCATAATTCGATACAACTCCAATACAATACTATACCGAGTATACTACAATCCTTACATTACCGATACAGTTTAGACATCCAAATTCATACTATGTTTACACATACAATTCCCTTTACTCAACTACCCATGCTTATGTAGCAGTCCCCGTCCTACTCTCTCGAACGGTGAACAGCTTCGGTACCTGCACACTAAAAACGGTCCCCCTAGGGGGTCAGCTTACGCTGCATATGAAATCCGCATATACCGCGTGCTAACCGCGGTACGCCGACTACTTTGGGTCGGATATACATGGAGTTCATTTTACATGCATACATACATACTCATACTAGAACAATACAATCAAAAATACCCACATACATATGCAAGTTCAATACTTACTAAGGAAGACAATTCAATAGTCAACCATTCGTAATTGTTATACATTCATTACTCTTCGTACTGTGTTCGATATTCGTTACTCTACTCATACTTACTCCTTACTCTTGCATACTCATCACTCCATGTTCAATACCTTACTCGTGCCCAATCCTTACTCTGTACTCGTTACTATACTAGTGCATACTCACTACTCAATTCTCCATACTTACTCTTACATACTCAATACTCGATACTTACTCATACGTACTCAATACTCGGTACTCATTACATACTCGTACTTGCTTCTTACTTGATACTCATTACTTTACTCATACATACGCAATACTCATTACTCATTACTCATTACTTTGGTCTCTGGGCGGAGTCATACACAAGACTCGCCACCGGACCTACAATACGAGGGCTATACGCTTAGCTCCTCAAATACTCAATGTCCGTTCTTACTGGACTACTCAAATTCCCAACACTCTTCTCTCAGAGCACAATATAATCTCATGGATTAGCCTAGAAGTATCTCTCTTGATAACCTCCACCAGCTTAGGGAATTACTACCGACTAGTATCCTCAGATTTAAGGGTTTCCCCAACATATCGAATACTCTCATTTTCGGGACATACTTACATCAGTCGGGTCCTCTCATAATGGGTCTACTAATTGCTAAAGGGGTTTGGAGGTCCCTCATCATTCTTTACTACTCTCATGGTTCATGTTTTGCACCAAGATTAATTCCTCTAATAGAGGTTACTTATATACTTCCACTACGTTTTGTTTGTGGATTATTCATTTCGTTTCTCCTACCGTTATCGGAAGGTTATTACTCCCGTACACTCTCTCACATTCTAGTGAGTTCGTTGGGTTGCGTTATCGTTTATTGATTCGATAATTTAGTGCGTTGCTACGTTTCCATTAGTTCACAATATGACTCTTACTACGAGCCTCTACACAACAAGACTCACCTATGAGTCGTATTACGCACTAAATGAGGCCACGCAATCAATCAGGAAAGGTTAGCTCACACAACATACATCAAGACATACAATGAAGGCAATAAACCATTTTCATGCTTTAGTCTTGATTAGCCGGCATACAACATACAAATCAACGTAACTCGGTTAGCATACGGGGCATGAGGAAATCATACCTTTCACCGGTGTTAGCTCTACCATGTGTTCCCTCGTTCCTTGGTTCACACTTGTTCCAATGATAATGTTCCAACATTATTGTTAATTCTACACTGTTACGATACACAAAGAATTACTACTCCCGTACTTACCCCGTTATCCCGGTGTACTTAATGTTCTCATACTCTCAATTCTCTTGGTTACTTTTTATACTTACTTCCCTACTCATATACTTACTTTCTTACCTTTACTACTTCATTACAGTGTACTACTACATATATATGCATATAGGTGTATAGGCATATATATGTACATATGACTATTATAATCATATAATAAAAATATATTTTTTTTACTCGACCGGACTTGCGACCGACCTTGCAAGTCCGGTCCATTCCAGTAGCTACCAGTACGGGAAATTTTCTGGCTCGACCGAACTTGCAAGTCCGGTCGCAAGTTCGATCCATTCCAGTAGCTTGCATTACGGGAATTTTTCTGGCCGACCGAACTTGCAAGTCCGGTCGCAAGTTCGGTCCATTCCAGTAGCTTGCATTACGGGAATTTTTCTGGCCGACCGAACTTGCAAGTCCGGTCGCAAGTTCGGTCCATTCCAGAAGGTTTCTGACGGGAGAATTTTTCTGGTCCGACCGAACTTGCATGTCCGGTCGCAAGTCCGGTCGATTCCAGAAGGTTTCCCGTCTTTGTAAATCTGGGCTCGACCGAACTTGCAAGTTCGGTCGCAAGTCCGGTCCGGCCCAGTACTTCAGTTTTAAAATCTGTTTTCAGTCCTCTCTTTTACCCATTACTTCCCCAATCTTCCTACATGTAATCCCACATGTTTTAGTGCCATTTAGGCTTCCTAATATACCTCAATCCATCCACCAAATCTATTCCTAAATCCATCAAATAACTTACACAATTCCCTCACTTCTTTTCCAACACTTGTAACAGTTTTTGTTACACTTATGCTACAGATTTTACAATTCAATTCTCCCATCCAATACTTTCTCAACCAATGCCATTCCTAGCATTCTAAATACCTCTCCTTACCATACCAATTCATTTCCAAGCCATTGCACTACCTATACCCAAGTTCCAACACTCATCTTACCAAGATCCTGCACATTAAATTCTCCTAACTTCTCCAATGTGTTCTTATACACTTTGCTACAGATTTTACACTTCTTATCCCTCATACTACAATTACCATTCCAATGGTCATTTAAACATCTCTACTATCCTCAATACATACCTTGGTTCTCCCACTCACCAAGTCATCCTTAAATACATAATTCCTACTAAAATTTTGCCATAGTTCATCTACTTTCCTTACTTATTCACACACATCCTTTCTCATCAAATCCATCCCTATTCTAGCCAAACCACAAGGGTTCTACCAGCACACATACAAAATCCCAATACACCAATATTTCCTCAATTCACAATACAAATACTCATACACAATTATTTGGCTCTAAGGCCTACAATCCACATACTTGCTCTTAAATATTCAAACTTCACAATTCTCACTACTAGTACAAGGTTTTGGGTTCTTTAAATATTTTACCCATTCCCATTACTCTAATGCAATAAAATTTAACATTAGGAAGGAGCTCTTACCTTGAGCTTTTGATTCCTTCATTTCTTTTCCATTTCTCCTCTTTCCTCTCTTCCTTGTTCAAATCGATTTTGTGGGGGATGGAGTTACCAAACTCCATCCCAACACCCAAATTACACAAAGAGAACATAATTAATCTACTAACCCTCATATTAACACTAATTCATTGAAGTGTTTAAAATACAATTTCTAGGGTTTACCTTTGGAGTGTTTTAAGAGGGGTTTGAGCCCTTGGTTCAAGAAGGTGTTCTCACACCATTGGAGGGTTGAGGCAAAGCTCCAAACAAGAGGAAACAGGCTTACAAGAAGGGCAAAATCGGTTACACAAAGAGGTGGAGGAAACTTGGGTCTTTCATGAAGATTTTTACCTTGTTGGAAAGAGGAGACTCCAAGCTTCACAATGGTGTGCTTTTTCTTCAAATGGGGAAAACCCATGGAGATGAAACTCATCCTTTTCGAATTTTGAAAAATAGAAATGTATAGGATGAAGGGGAGTTCAATATGTATTATTTTTGAGATTGGAGTTTTAATGGAGCTTGGGCAAGCTTGGGAAGATGGAGAATCCATGGAAGCTTTGTGGAGCTCCAAAAATCGCCCCCCAACCAGAGAGAGAGAGAGCAGCTCGGCGGGGAAGAGAAGGAGGGAAGAGAGAAGAGAGAAATGAGGGGAGAGAGAAAAGAAGGTACCTTTTCTACTTTTCTATTTGCTTTTTGGTCCCCTTTACTTATTTAGCTAGTGTGTGTGTGAGAGAGGGGGTTATTTATCTGTTAAAACCGGCCCCCACTGTAATACTAGCTGGAGCGTTTTTCGTCTTTTACAGGAATGTCCGTTATTTTACCCGGTTTTGATACTATTCACTAACCGGCCCGTTTTCCGGAATTTTCTCGTTTAATCATTTTATTGATTATTAAGCTTCCATAAATGCTTAATAATTATTAATTTAATGATTTGTAATTTTACGGGTCTGTTTGACCACTTAAAGCCACGTTTTTCGGGTTTCCTCGAAAAACGTGCGTTAAAGCTCTTTTAGCGTTTTAATACATTTCTTGATCCGTTTTCTTCGGGAATCATTCCCGTATACTAATTAGGCATGAATAAGCCTTGGAATCCTTACGATATCTATAACCGAGGTCTCGTACCTCCTATGGTTATTAAACGCTCATTTAGCATTTTCGCTTTCTAAGCGTTTTTCTCGTTCCTTGGATTTATTTTCTTTACCAAAAATTACTTAGGCACTATTAGGCCCTTAAATACTATATTAGAATAATATAATCACCATATTTAAGTTCGGGGTATTTCACTAGGTATGCGTGAGACCCATTGGGCAGCTAACTAATAATAATTCTCCATAAGACTAAGAGCATATCTTAAACATTATAGAGAGAGATGGTATGAGTTAGGTGAGGAATCCCAGTAGTTTAGAACTACTTGGTTGCGCATTTGTGATCACTGAGGGGTTTCCTAATTGGATTCCGCTCCAGGTTATATCCAACGAGCCCAAACTGGATCGTGGATCAGGTGGCTACGGCCTTTATATGGACGTCTTACGAGACATAAGAGAGTTAGGGGCCTCCGAACCTCTGGCGAAATGAGCACCTTTGTGTGTACGGGAGGACTACTGTCCATGGTGAGGTTATCGGGTTGTCCTAACATGACGCCCAATTGATATTAATAATTAGACATGGTTTGGATGGATGGGGCCTTAAAGGCCAAATTAAATTAACTATGGAAACTGTACGCTACGGCGAATGTACATTGTACATATGGATGGGGCCTTGAAGGCCAAGTTAAATTAAAATAAAAAAATGGTATACCCTACGGCGATGGTACATTGTACATATACTGTTGTTGCTCGATACGTTCGATATATAATAATTGTTTGAAATGTTCTATGAATGTTTGGATTGAATGAATGGTTAAATGTTTATGGATATTTGGATGGTTGATTAGGTATTTTATACATTTATATTACAGTATTGATTATAACTGAAAAATGGTAAAGCATGAAACCAATCTAATAATAAGATGGTTAAAATGACAAGTGACCAATAGGGTCCAGGACTCAGCGTCTATCGCTGATACTACACCATTGCAGGTTGTTGATTATTGTCGAAGCCGAAGAGCAGGAACAGGGTAATTGGAGTTCTACTTTAATTATTACTGCACATGGAGTTTGTCTAAATGACAATGAAGATGGTGGAGTTGCTCACTTGTCGATGTTTATGATTTATGGACTTAGCATGATGTATAGGAATTTCTCGTTATCACGGCGGTTAGCAGTTTGTTTATGTTGGAAGTTGGAAGTAGTTTGGCTTCGTTGCTCGCATGGGCGAGTAATGGCCGGTGACACCCGAGTGAGTATTGTATTTGTTGTTTTATTTTCCGCTGTGAGACGTTTTATTTATTGCTACGTGAGAGACTATTACGTTATTATGGAGAGGGGTGTTACACTTACTTCCCTGGTTTCGACCCTACTCTGGTCTAGCATGGTGGGAAGGTTCAACTAGCTCACGGAACTCTCTCTTAGTTCCTAACTCTCTCTTATGTGTTTTAGTCTAGAAGCATCACTCTCGATGTTTTTAATGACTTTGGGAACATTACTCAAGTTCGGTTAATCTTAGGTTTTAAGAGTTACCCATACGTTTCCTTACTCATACTTTCAGTTATTTGCTTATATCGGGTAAAATCCTCATATAGGAGGTCGACCATGTCTCAAGGGAGCTACTAATCCCTTAGGTCTCTTTTACCTTCTTTACTAGTTCACATCTTCGAACTATCTTTAATCCTCTTGAAGGAGGTTCACTTATCTTTCCACTCTCATTTGTTTCGTGGATTGTGTCATTATGGTTTACAAACCGTTATCGGGTAATTACTCAACCCGCACATCTCCTCACATTCTAGGGAGTTCATATGTTTGCGTTATCGTTATACTTTAACGGATAGTTTGTGTGTTTGCACGTTTTCGTTATCTTAAGCATCGACCCGATCTATGGGTCTCTAGCCAAACGTTACTCACTACGAGTCGGTCCATACACTATGTTAGACCACACCGGCATACAAGTATGTTAGCTCATTCAACATACAACAAGGCGAATCAAACAATGGATTATTTTCATGCTTTAATCTTGATTAAGCCGGCACACAAACACACAAATCAACGTAACTCGGTTAGCACGCGGAGTATGAGAAAATCATACCTTTCACCGGTGTAACACCCCATCTAACATTAACACACTTACAATAAACTGCAGCGGAAAAACAAACTTCATCACATTACTTAACTCGTTGGTGTTACACGCCGTTAACCACCCATGTGGCTAACAAAGCTATTACATATACAGTGTATCGGTCTGATGGACTAGATTTCCGAGCGACTACACATTACTGACCGTCCATTAACAATAGAAACAACATACACCTTCCAACTGTACCGAGTATTCACAAACTGATGCCGATAACAATTTCGGTCTTACTACACCTACTGCATATATACAATTTAAATGATTACCCATGTACAACGACTACCCCGTCCTACTCTCGAACGGCTTCCAGCTCCTTGTACCTGGAATAAGAAAAGAAGAGAAAGGGTGGCCCCCAAGGGGCTCAGCACCTTTGTTGGTATGGTAATCCCGCAGCCCGCATGCTACCGGGCCACGCACAACTAATTGTCGTCTTAGCATGCGGTTGATTATATTTAAATCATGCATGCAACTATAAACACACAACACATAACATTCCGCCTCAATGGGCTCAACAAAAGATAACACATCCTTACTTGATAAGACACTCATGGTATTCATTACCCCTAGAGTGTTTCTCCTCTAATGGAGCTACTTCCTTAATAGACGACACTTACCCATTAATCAGGTTATCCTTAAACGCCTCTTACCACAAACTGGGATTCATATCCATGATCCACATACTCCACATTTTACATCATATAACATACATCATATAACAACACATAACAACACTTTTCACGTTTCAACGTGCACATAACAACATCGCGATAGAAATTGCATTACATCAACAACACATAACATAACAGGAGCGGTTCTCTTAGGAACCGACCCAAACATAGTCAGTTCACTTGTAGCCTAGAGAATGTTGCCAGTCTCATGATAAGCTCATTACATAACTCGTTACCGTCTCGTTAAATGAACGGATAACTTAACACAAGGTGTCTCGGATATAGTGATCCAAGCACACCGAACAAACATAAACATAGTATGCCCCTGTGGCCCGACGTGAGTCAGTAAAATAGCCTTGGTTAAGCTAAAGGGAAGGTTGGAAACCAAATTGGAAAACAACCATAACATACAGAGAGGATCGAACCTGATGTGACAACGACCCCCATACTCACACGCGTGGCCGGAACAGACCGGACTCCTCACTTCCCCCGTCAGCACTTGTTAGAAGTTCAACATTGAACTTAATAAATAATCACAAACATTGGGTTAAGTCTTGTTAGACACACACAAGGGAAGAGAGAGTCACACATTCACACACAAACATCACACACAAACATTACATGACTAACTCACGCATAGCCGTGGTTAGAACGTTCCTTAGGTCGGAAACGTTATCACCAGATACCGTTCTCTTACGTTTACCTAATAGTGGTCAACTAGCCCTTCATGCGCATTCGAGGTTACCGGTATCGGCACGTAAACACACAACAACATTAACGACTGTAAACTCGTTTCATGATTTATCTTATAGTGTGGCAAACATACAGAAAACACATTGGCATACATGCCGGTGTAATCCGGTAGGACGCAGGTTGCAAGAAAACCATACCTGTCACCGGAGTCCACTTTATCATGTCCACTTATGTTCCTCGAGCAATTCTCGAACAACTGATAACATTACATGTACTTTTATTAACATCGGGGTGACATGATTGTTTGAAGTCTAATGCTTATAACTTATCCCCGTTAACTTAGTTACATAACTTCACATTTTAACTTATTTTACTTTTACATTTTAGTGCATCTTTTCCCCACTAAATTATCATTATAACTCACTTAACATGTCCTTTAATAACCTCATATCATCATTACTAACTAATCACCATTTTTAGACAACTTTTCCTAACCTTAAACAACATTTTTGGCCAAAACAGTGGCATGTCCGAACTTGTGTCCGGACTTCCCAAGTTCGGACGCAAGCCGTGACTTAAAACTGGAAACAGACGCATGTCCGAACATGTGTCCGGACTTCGGAAGTTCGGACATGGGTCGAGGGAAATTTCAAAGTAAAATCTCATGTGTCCGAACCTGTGTCCGGACTTCCGAAGTTCGGACACAGTTCGAGACTCTGAGAATTTTTACGCAACAGGGCCTGTCCGAACGTCCATGTCCGGACGGATGTTCGGACAAGCCAAAACACTCATTTTCTAAGCCTTTAAACACTTAACCAATATCCACCAAAATCTCTAACACTTAGAGTATTTCCTCCTTAGGTTTCTAAGTGGTGTTTCATGCCTATTGTAACCATTATACCATAATATTTCTTCTCCATTTGAACATCCACTCTTAAGCATCTTTTCTTACAACTAAATTCCTTATGTCATCCTTGTAGTCCTTTTACAAGTTTATTCCTTCTCCTTGTTTTCCAAAGTTTGCCTAAGTCCTAGAACAACTCCGAGATGACTTTGGTGTGTCCCAAAACACTCATTTGATTTCTAGAACTTCCAAGACAATGTCTAAATCCTTGTAGCACTCTAAACACCTTAATACATGCTTTCTTCCTTAGTAAAACATTTAATCATTCTCAACACTTCCAAACTCACCAAAACTCTTTTTAAACACTTAGAACTTCTTATACATCATCTAAATTTTGACATGGGTTCTTCTAGCACATTGCTATACCAAAGCACATAGCTTTCACCATTAGACATTCAAGAACACCTAAAATCCATTAAGAGTATTCTCACACTCAAACACTTAGGTTTTCACCCTTTTACAACCAAAAACACTTAATCACTTAATGCACATTCCTTACACACAAACATATTGTTTTTCCTCCTTTAACCATCCAAGACACTCATATTCACAAAGAATGTTCTTTACACACATCTAAATCCTTAAACTACACTACATCACAATATAGTGCATAAACTTAAATTGCTTGACACTTAGGTCCTTAAATGCATTAAACTTAAACACTGAATTTCCCACATATATATTGCCTTTGACCTGCAAATACACTCAACATCTCATATGCCCTTTAATAATCTTCTTAAGAACAATTCACTAGGTCCATTGCCATTGGCTCCTTAGGTATTTTATTAAGCAATGCAAGCTCACTTTTCCTTAGGAATAAATTACATTAGGTAAGCACATTTACCTCTTTTCTTCAAGATTTTTACTTGAACACTCTTGTTCTTCCTTGTTTGGAAATCGGCAAGAGGACTTGGTTACTTGTCAATGTTCTAATCAATATACAAGTAACACCAATGAGCATTCAAGCTTCATGCTTAAACTCATTTGCAAACCCTAGGTTATATATATTGTCTTAACACATTAAGGTAGTTGTTTTACCTTGGAATTGGAAGAGAGCTTGAATAAGTATCAAGAGAGGACTCCTCCTAGACCTTGGAAGATTCAAATGAAGCTAAAACAAGCAAGGTAAAGACACCATTGTGAGGTGAATTTTCGGACATCATACAAACATGGAGGAAACATTATTTTTCTTTGAGATTCCTTACCTAGAAGCAAAGGAGATCAATAATATGTAGAAATATAAGCTCAAGCTCCTTCAATGGTGGAACTCCATGGCACCGAAATGGGGCTCTTGGAATTTTAAGAAGATAGGAAGGAAGAGCTTGATGAGACAAAGAGAATGGTGATGTTTGTTTTTGATTTGGCCAAGTGAGCTAGGAATTACAAGAGGTCAAAGATGGTGTTTTGTTTGGTACTATTGCAAATCGTGAATGGAAGGGAAGAAGAGAGCTTGAGGACGTGGGAATTGAGGAGGGAAGGAAGAGAATGAAGATAAGTTCTACTTTGAAGATATTAAGTAATAGTATTCTACTTTACTACTTTAGTTAGCTTATTTATTTGTTTACTTGCAAGGTGGTGACTCACCTCACAAAACCGGCCCCCAATAGTTACCTAGGGGTGTTTTAGTCTTGTTGACCCATTTAATTACTTATAAAACATATGTTACAAACTAGCTTATTAAAGTTACTATTCACTAAAACAAGGCACATTGATGTGAAATATTTGATTTCCCATTGATATATACTTCCAAATGTGATACTATATAGTACACATGTTAATTAAAGAGTAATGATGGACATTTAGCCATTCAAAACTCATTTACAAAACAATTTTTCAAAAATGTGCTTTAAGACTCCTTAAAGCACATTTTGTGTTTTAACTTGTTTTCAAGCTTTGTTTTCTTTAGTAATTGGTTTAATATGCTCATTAACATATTTATAAGGTATAGGTATGACCTTTAGGTCTTATACAAATTTATCCCAAGCTTAGAGCACATTTTTGCTCTTATTGACTTTAAGGTATTTTCTTGTGTTCTGTTTGGTTAAATTGCCTACCAAAGTTTCCTAAGGACTTAATTAGCCTTATTAAATCATAATTGAATATTATTAAGTCTTGGTAGGATCTTTGGGTCCTAACCAAGTTCACTCCAAGCTTAGAGCATGTTTTTGCTCAAACTGTATCTTAGTGCTTTATTGCATTTTACTATGGTTCAAATTGTTCACTGATGTTTCTAAGGCACTTTTTTGCCTTTACATACCATAGTTTAAATGTTTAACAACATATCAAGGTTTGAGGTATTTCAATCTACCCCCCTTAAAAGAACTTCGTCCTCGAAGTTTACACTTCCCACACATCTTTTGGTTTAGAACGCAGGAATCACTTGGAAATATACTTCCATAACCAAACATACTTTACATCACAACCTCGGACTTAATGGTCCGGGTAACATATTCACATCCATACATAACATAATATACTCACATGATAACCTCGGACCCAATGGTCCGGGTATCTTAACAATATTGGCACATACATAATGACCCTTAGACTCTCTGGTCTTGGGTAACATAACAACATTTAGACACATAGGTCTTGATAACATAACAGCCTTTATACACATAGGTCTATGTAACACAGCAACATTTAGACTCATAGGTCTTAATAACATACACTTTTGGAACTCAAGGTCGAAATAATATTTATTACACATACCACACAACATGTCTTAGCATGTATAACAATCAAAAATATCTTTGATATACACTGTGATCCCGCAGAACCCGGTCGCGATGGACACCTTCCGTCCCCGTTCCTTTGGGAGGTCAAAACAATCACTTAAATTTTTTTAAAAAAAATTTCCTTGAGAGGTTAAGTAAGAGAATTTAATTATGTAAAGTATCTATCGACGTTTTATAAATACCAATTCAAAATCCTTTTTGGAAACACATACAGCTCCAAGTCCAACTTATGCTCTTTGCTTCTTTTCTTAGCGTGGTTAATTGTGACCACTTATAGGGAGCTTCAAGAATCATCCAACCCTGATGTGATCAGCATCAGTGTCGAACTATCCTTCCACCCCAATTTGTGTTCGGCTTCCCTTGATCTCATGATAATCAAGTTTCACCTCCCACTTCAATTTCAAGCATCAAATAAATCACTCATTTCCAATTTTCTATCTTTTAAATCATTCAAATCATGATCATACATCTCCAAGGGATAGAACTCCGTCTATCAGTTACCTCCATTCACCTTAACCTTGTTGCCTAGGAAATCTTATTCTCGCTAGGTTCTATGTCGTTCATACCCTTTCATGAATCACTATACAGTATATATATACACATATATTTTATCAAAATACAACACACAGTTTCACATTTATACACTGTCGGGGTTTTTGTTCCCCCGGGAGTTTCTCTACTCCCCACCCTTGTACTAACACACACAACTGTTAACAAATAAACACACTTATCACAATGGTATTCGCATCTTCTGTGCGCAATTACCACAATTAAACCATGAATGAATGCGTATGTTTACGTAACACACGCACCAATCATCAAAACAAATTATTTGTGCTATGCACAACATAAGTCACGTACACTTGTACGGTAATACACACTAAGTGGTTTTGCGCTCTACCCCCCTTAAAAGGGATTACGCCTACGTAATCAATCACTAAACATTGGCTTAAAATGTTCTGCCGTCGTGAAGTATTTTAACTTCCACGCGGTCTATTATACAATGCATTCCGATTAGAGGATCTTAACCATATTGGTAGTTTAGTCCCTAAATCAAGAATTCTCATTGGAGTTTGCTCTAACTCTTAACTGGTTTCGGTTCTGGCCTGTGAGGCTTCTAGGCGTTAATAATTATCCATTCACTCGTATTCACCATGCACATTCAACATTTGAATTACTGGCTCACTAGTTTCTGCTGCGAAACTCTAATAACTGTAGGGCTCAAGTTGCCCCACTCGTTATTGTTACTGTATTGTTCACCTCCCATTTATCACCTTCATCTTGGTAACAATGGTTTCTCAACCGACGCGTGGTATCTCTTACCGTTAGCGAACTCGGTGAGTTACAAAACTTCCATCCACTTCTCTAATAACTTACTGCGTAAACTGGTACGTATTTCACAATGATTGACTTGTTCCCTTCCGACTTACTGTCGGTTGAGATTGAGCTACTACCTAGTGTGTAGTGCTCTCTCAGCTATTTCCCACACTTGAGGTATATTCCATACCGATATCTAGTATTCCGTGTTATTGCTGTCACTTGTTCTTAATCATGCCTCCACATTTGATTAGGTACATGTATTCTTTCATTGGTGCGGCCTTGCATTTCCTATGCAGCGGCGATTATAACATTATTCCTCCACAATTAACATGTTTCCAATTCCTAGCTATCCCACTCGTGAAATACCCAGAGTTTTTAAAGGATGATTTACTTTGCTAATTAGGTCCTAATGAGCTATTAAGCATCTTTAAATCCTAATATTGGCATAAGTACACATTAGGACCAGAAAAGTCCTTAATATCACTTCTTGTATTGTTTTAAAAGTAGCTAGCTAGAATGCACCAATAACATTGTGACAACCAAGCTAGTAGGTGATGCAGCAGCTAGCTTATGTAGTAAACACACAAGTAGGTGATGCAGCTGCTTGGGGGGAGCTAGCAAGCAAGTAGGTGACTCAGCAAGCTAGCAAGCTAGTATGACGTCTTAAGCACGACCAAGCTACTAGGCAAGTAGGACGTCTTTAAGCACGAGGTGGCAAGCATGAGGTGGTAAGCACGAGGTGTCAAATTAGCATTGGTTAACACTAGACAATAGGAGTCGACACCTATGCAGCCTAGTAGGAGGTGTCACCATACTATTAGACCACACCTTGGTCCAATGAGAATAGATTGTTGTCCCACCTCCCTTAGTCAGCCATGTGTTGTCTTTCTATATTAGCCTTATTATGAGCCAATCAGAAGCTAGCAAATGGAGCCTAAGGTGTCACCATTTAGAAGTTTACTTAATCAAGGAGGAAATGACAAGGATCAGCCCTTGCCTATATAAACCACGTTCATACTCCATCCTCTTCATCCCACTCTTGTGTTCCTGCCTCCATTAAGAAGAGAAAGAAGAGAGAGAGCTTACATTGCTTACCACTTCAGTCAAGAGCAAAAGAGAAGAGAGGAACCTTGACTCACTTAAATCATTCATCCTCATCTAGATCTCCTACAGCCAGTTTAGAAGAGAGCAAGAAGGAAACCTACCTTGGGAGTAACCTCTGGTCATAAAAAGAGAGAGTACTGGAAGCTCCATAGTTGTCATTTCCAAGGTGCTCCAAGCTGTTTCAAGGGTGCCTTAGATTCCTAGCAAAGTTCTGCAAGGTTTTAGAGAGGTAACTTCATGGTTACCATCCCTTAAAAATCGTATGTTGTACAGGAGTATTACCCCTATATTATCTAACTAAAATTCGTAGGTATTTATTAGCCTAAAGCTAGAAGAGTTAGAAAAGTGTTTTAAGGAAGAAAAGGATGTGTTTTCAACCTACCTTTGATTACTGATTGCTTAAGAGCTTGTTTATGGTGTTTTGCTGCTGTTTAGTAAGTGGGAATAACATAGAGGTAATTATGATTGTTCTGGATGATCTTTAGTCTAATCTGGTGTTGTTATAATCTAGGATAAATGGTTCTTAAAGAATTTTGTTTAATCACCAGATTTGTGGGTGGAATTATAGAGCTTTAATCAAGTGTTTTAGGTGCTTAACTAACCTAGAGCCTATCTGATTATTATGGTCGAGTAACATAGGTGAAAGTATGGAACTTGTTTAAGATGTTAAGTGTGATTACTAGAAGAGCTAATCTGGTGAATTAGATGTCTAGTACAACCGCTTTCAGTTGGAAGTTAATTAGTGTAAACTAGATGTGTTCTAGGGCTAAAAACATGATTGTTGATTGTTCTGGTCATTAGTAACCTATATGACAGAATTGGCTATGAACTATTAAGAGATGTATAGCATGATTTTAGGATGAAGATGAAATTTAAACTAAGCTAGGACTTAAGGTCTTAAAGTCTAATATGTTAGGAACTTATATGTACTGTCTTAGAAGGTTGTTTATGGTTGTATAGACTCCTAAGCTAATCTGGTTAATATTATGTTATTATGACCGAAAATGTTAGGAACCAATTATGGTTTGATTCAGGTTGTAATCCATAGTTAAGTTATGTCTTAAGCTAATCTAGATGAGATAGTTAATAGTAGAACTGAAATGGATATGATCTGTTTGTTTGATCAAGACTTGTTCTTAAGGTATGGTTTATGGTTGTTTGAATTGTTAAACTAGGGTATTTGAAGCTGTGTGATCTGGCCAAAGGTGCCATGTAAGATTATGTGATCAAATCCTTTCCTTAAGTGCTGTTTGATTTGTTATGTCCCTTGTGTTTGAAATTATGAAATGGGCTTTGTTAAGTGACTTGACTGTTGATTCTTGTTATACTTTAAAACTGTTATATTCTGATTAATGAGGATTCAATGAGTAATTCATTGGAATGGATTGTTGAGATATATGGCCATATGTGGAACTTGAGCAGTAATTGCCTTCTCATGAATTATTGGACTCATGGTATGCCTTGGGCTCCATGAGATGCTTCATGGTTTCCTACTCTATAGTTTAAAGGTACTATAGGGGGTGTGCACATCTTTTAGGGCCTGGAGTGCGTTTGGGAAAGGTTGGATCGCCTCAATGATCGGGATTCGTCCCTTGAACTGATTGGTGTGGAATGGAGAAATTGATGACTAAGGAAATATGTGAATTGATTAACATGCACTTGTGCAGGTTACTTTACTAAGTTATTTTCTGATGGTAGCTTTGATTTTACTCAGCTTTGCTGATTTTTGGCTTTATCCTGTGGTCCTTTCTTTGTGATTGTATGAATGGCCACAGATGCAGGAAATGAAGAAGCTTCTCCTTAGTTGTGGAGACATTCGAGAGTGTGGGCTTTTGGGGCTAGAAGACCATCATTTTATTCTCTCTTGGTCTCTAGACTAATGTATTAGGTTGTTCTATAACCTATGTAATACAAAGTTAGTTTGGTTGTAAGTTAAGCCTAAGCATTCACATGGTTGTGAGTGTGGCGGTAACGTCCTATAAGACTTATGCTTCCGCTTTATTAATCTGAGCAAGTTTATTATCATATTATGGTTAGTAATTTAGGGGCGTTACAACTCGATCATTACTGCACAAGTGCAATACCAAAACACTCAGTCATACAGAGTGCAGAGGCGTAAACTCTTGACAGCAAATCTCTCATGCGATTCGCAACGGAATTCACACTGTGTTTCATTGAGATTCTGATCTCGTAATACTGGCTACTGGCTTACTGCCTAGTTTGTTTATCATCACTTACCTTGCATCACCACTGAATTTAATTCATAATTGCTCTTATCTGCCATATCATTATTTAACAACACTTATACAACGGTCGCTTGCTGCGTACCGTGCTCTTACTTATTGTATAACACCAACTTATATGGTATTTACTGTCATATTAGCTTCCACACATATACTTACATTATTCGCATTTTGGTTCGTCATTCATTTGGATGACTACTGTATGCTCCTGGAGCGTAGCTCACTCGAGTTACAAGCCGCTGTTATTCAGCCGGGTGCTTCACAAGCTACTAAACTAACTGTTCTCTCGCAATATCAACATGGTCAATCCTTAACATATTTCTTGGACTTGATACACATAACTACCGCTCCTGCGGTATCACAATATCGAGAGGTATCCCCACTCTTAATGCAGTGGTTCGTTCTCCACTCTATTCACTTATATAACATAAACTTCTGCAATCAATCTAATTTACATAACACATTTTATTTGTGGCCTATAAGCCTTATTTGCCTTGAGCTGCGCTCATTGTAGGCTGTCCACACACATGTACTTCTCTGTACAACATTACATGGTTTGGATATTATATTGAGCTCCATGACAAGGTTGTTGCATTCTGTTTCCTTTCATGGGATGCCCCTTAGGTTTGTCAGTCCATCTCCTGACAACTTATGTCTAAACTGGGTGTTAGTTTCAACCTTTGTGCTTCTGTCATGCCATTTCGTGCAACAATTGTTGATGCGAACACCCTCTAAGGATTGCTCCTGGGTGTTACTAAGTTATGCCTTTACATCTGGTTCACACTTATTTGTATATTCCGTTAGCCACGCCGTTTGCGTTCTTAACTGGCTTATTATCTTCTTCTGTGAAGATCAACATTTCCTGGTAGTGTAGGTACTCATTCTGGAAGTTTCATCCCGTTCATCGCACATTAACTTGTCCATATTAGGCATCTGCCTTGCCATGTATAGGCTGGGTCACCGTTCCAGCTATCATGTTTATCCCTGAGGATCCTTAAGACGTATACGATGTCTTTACATTACAGTTAGTGCACTTCGCACCTCCTGACTCTTAAGCATTTCGTTGAAAGGAATTCACTAATTCCTTTAGTCTTGTCAACTTAACTGAGTTCCTTAACTTCAACCATTCATGGTAATCCTTAGCTCTTGTTTGACTTATACTGCTGACCGTAGTACGGAGTCGACTACTTCCCGTGTTCCGGACTCTACTCGTATACAAATGTGGGGTACCAAGTTGATACATTGCTACTTACCCAACTAACCCATAAGTAGGTCTGTCAGGCCCACAAGCTCCTATCGGAGTGCGGTCGTCCCACATTACAGTTGGTACACTCGTAGTGTCCGTCACACGCCTAGGTGAAGTATTCTGTTGTCAACTCCCTTATATTGTCCCGTGACAATATGCGTTCCGTGCTTCCCGAACTTTATCGAGGGAAAGTTTATCCACTGTTGTATCCTTATGAACTCCATCCATTCCCTCGGGTCGCTACCCTTGGGTTTACCGGTTTGGTTTAAAAGAAGGTTAGAAAGAAGTGTTGGTTTGAAAGAAAATTTGGTTTTGAAAAGAAAAGAGTTTGAATAAATCTGGGTTGAAAGAAAAATTCTCATGGTTTTACAATGCCTTCTTGCCTTAACCAAATCTAGCTTCTTGCTGACTGATGTACTTCCAATTACAAAGGTTAGGCCGTTAAGCCCTTCCACAGTTATGATGATCTCACTTAACTTCATGGTACTTTACCAAGTACTTTGTAGTGGTTTAAAATTTCCCGAACAGCCCTGTTATAGCAGCACTTGCTATTGCAAGTGCGCCATGCTAACTGGCTATCGGTTAAGCACACATACTGGTTGCGGTATTGTTCTTACTCGCACTTTATCAGTGGCCTTGTTGGCCCTTACTCGACCTTACAGTCCTTGACAATAACCCTCTGGGTAACTTCTCACTGTATTCATATGATAATTATCAACTGGGGTGTCTCCCATTCTCGGAGTCCCCTTTCTTTTTGTATTGTTTCCTCTTCGTAGCCCGTTCCACGCATTGTCGTGGTTATGGAGACTTGTCTCAGGTTGGGCACCACGTTGTAGTTCCTTTGTCGGTTGGTATACCGTTGGTGTATCATTTAACAACTGTAGTTCCGTAGACACTCGTCTCGGGTTTCATTAATCCATTTCTTGCCTGTTGCACGATCGGTGCGTTACAAGCTGGTTGTTCTCGACTGCTCGGCATGTCGACCCAGGTTGCCGGAAATTCTATTCTTCTATACACAGATTCTTCACTCTTTGCTATGAAATGCGGTTAACATTGTTTAGATGGGAACCGTCTCCGGGATTCCCAGTTTTCGGGATCTACCGTATGACAGGTTCTCCGTACATTTAGAGGTGTTTAATAACAGCCAGATCGGGTATTCCCGAGTAAGAGAGGACTTCCATCTCTCTGGCGTTGTTCCCCAAGTTACAAACAGGGACTGTGGAGGGCGGGAAGGTTATAGTAGGTTTCCAGTACACACTGGTAATACCTAACTAGCGTATCTCTCACGCTATCACTCAACCCTTAACCCAAAGTACTAAAATCCTAACTCGGTACTTCCTAAGCTCGGTAATTCAGTCATCAGATACAATGTATCGGTCTGATGGACTAGATTTCCGAGCGACTACACATTACTGACCGTCCATTAACAATAGAAACAACATACACCTTCCAACTGTACCGAGTATTCGCAAACTGATGCCGATAACAATTTAGGTCTTACTACACCTACTACATATATACAATTTAAATGATTACCCATGTACAACGACTACCCCGTCCTACTCTCGAACGGCTTCCAGCTCCTTGTACCTGGAATAAGAAAAGAAGAGAAAGGGTGGCCCCCAAAGGGCTCAGCACCTTTGTTGGTATGGTAATCCCGCAGCCCGCATGCTACCGGGCCACGCACAACTAATTGTCGTCTTAGCATGCGGTTGATTATATTTAAATCATGCATGCAACTATAAACACACAACACATAACATTCCGCCTCAATGGGCTCAACAACAGATAACACATCCTTACTTGATAAGACACTCATGGTATTCATTACCCCTAGAGTGTTTCTCCTCTAATGGAGCTACTTCCTTAATAGACGACACTTACCCATTAATCGGGTTATCCTTAAACGCCTCTTATCACAAACTGGGATTCATATCCATGATCCACATACTCCACATTTTACATCATATAACATACATCACACAACAACACATAACAACACTTTTCACGTTTCAACGTGCATATAACAACATCGCGATAGAAATTGCATTACATCAACAACACATAACATAACGGGAGCGGTTCTCTTAGGAACCGACCCAAACATAGTCAGTTCACTTGTAGCCTAGAGAATGTTGCCAGTCTCATGATAAGCTCATTACATAACTCTTTACCGTCTCGTTAAATGAACGGATAACTTAACACAAGGTGTCTCGGATATAGTGATCCAAGCACACCGAACAAACATAAACATAGTATGCCCCTGTGGCCCGACGTGAGTCAGTAAAATAGCCTTGGTTAAGCTAAAGGGAAGGTTGGAAACCAAATTGGAAAACAACCATAACATACAGAGAGGATCGAACCTGATGTGACAACAACCCCCATACTCACACGCGTGGCCGGAACAGACTGGACTCCTCACTTCCCCCGTTAGCACTTGTTAGAAGTTCAACATTGAACTTAATAAATAATCACAAACATTGGGTTAAGTCTTGTTAGACACACACAAGGGAAGAGAGAGTCACACATTCACACACAAACATCACACACAAACATTACATGACTAACTCACGCATAGCCGTGGTTAGAACGTTCCTTAGGTCGGAAACGTTATCACCGGATACCGTTCTCTTACGTTTACCTAATAGTGGTCAACTAGCCCTTCATGCGCATTCGAGGTTACCGGTATCGGCACGTAAACATACAACAACATTAACGACTGTAAACTCGTTTCATGATTTATCTTATAGCGGGGCAAACATACAGAAAACACATTGGCATACAAGCCGGTGTAATCCGGTAGGACACAGGTTGCAAGAAAACCATACCTGTCACCGGAGTCCACTTTATCATGTCCACTTATGTTCCTCGAGCAATTCTCGAACAACTGATAACATTACATGTACTTTTATTAACATCGGGGTGACATGATTGTTTGAAGTCTAATGCTTATAACTTATCCCCGTTAACTTAGTTACATAACATCACATTTTAACTTATTTTACTTTTACATTTTAGTACATCTTTTCCCCCACTAAATTATCATTATAACTCACTTAACATGTCCTTTAATAACCTCATATCATCATTACTAACTAATCACCATTTTTAGACAACTTTTCCTAACCTTAAACAACATTTTTGGCCAAAACAGTGGCATGTCCGAACTTGTGTCCGGACTTCCCAAGTTCGGACGCAAGCCGTGACTTAAAACTGGAAACAGACGCATGTCCGAACATGTGTCCGGACTTCGGAAGTTCGGACATGGGTCGAGGGAAATTTCAAAGTAAAATCTCATGTGTCCGAACCTGTGTCCGGACTTCCGAAGTTCGGACACAGTTCGAGACTCTGAGAATTTTTACGCAACAGGGCCTGTCCGAACGTCCATGTCCGGACGGATGTTCGGACAAGCCAAAACACTCATTTTCTAAGCCTTTAAACACTTAACCAATTTCCACCAAAATCTCTAACACTTATAGTATTTCCTCCTTAGGTTTCTAAGTGGTGTTTCATGCCTATTGTAACCATTATACCATAATATTTCTTCTCCATTTGAACATCCACTCTTAAGCATCTTTTCTTACAACTAAATTCATTATGTCATCCTTGTAGTCCTTTTACAAGTTTATTCCTTCTCCTTGTTTTCCAAAGTTTGCCTAAGTCCTAGAACAACTCCGAGATGACTTTGGTGTGTCCCAAAACACTCATTTGATTTCTAGAACTTCCAAGACAATGTCTAAATCCTTGTAGCACTCTAAACACCTTAATACATGCTTTCTTCCCTAGTAA
The DNA here is from genome assembly GCA_023374045.1 of Limonium bicolor. Lineage (NCBI taxonomy): Eukaryota > Viridiplantae > Streptophyta > Magnoliopsida > Caryophyllales > Plumbaginaceae > Limonium > Limonium bicolor. The sequence goes on from CM041782.1 coordinate 187,145,747, forward strand.
AACATTTAATCATTCTCAACACTTTCAAACTCACCAAAACTCTTTTTAAACACTAGAACTTCTTATACATCATCTAAATTTTGACATGGGTTCTTCTAGCACATTGCTATACCAAAGCACATAGCTTTCACCATTAGACATTCAAGAACACCTAAAATCCATCAAGAGTATTCTCACACTCAAACACTTAGGTTTTCACCCTTTTACAACCAAAAACACTTAATCACTTAATGCACATTCCTTACACACAAACATATTGTTTTTCCTCCTTTAACCATCCAAGACACTCATCTTCACAAAGAATGATCTTTACACACATCTAAATCCCTTAAACTACACTACATCACAATATAGTGCATAAACTTAAATTGCTTGACACTTAGGTCCTTAAATAACATGGCTCATAGGCCCTTAAATGCATTAAACTTAAACACTGAATTTCCCACATATATATTGCCTTTGACCTGCAAATACACACAACATCTCATATGCCCTTTAATAATCTTCTTAAGAACAATTCACTAGGTCCATTGCCATTGGCTCCTTAGGTATTTTATTAAGCAATACAAGCTCACTTTTCCTTAGGAATAAATTACATTAGGTTAGCACATTTACCTCTTTTCTTCAAGATTTTTACTTGAACACTCTTGTTCTTCCTTGTTTGGAAATCGGCAAGAGGACTTGGTTACTTGTCAATGTTCTAATCAATATACAAGTAACACCAATGAGCATTCAAGCTTCATGCTTAAACTCATTTACAAACCTGTTATACCCAAAATTTCAACCCCCTCGGAGTGGTCTCTAAGGCATACGTGTTACAAAGGGCAAAATGGTCAAAATGCACCAATGCAGGATTTTCCAAGGACATTCTCGGGATTTTCTATTTTCATATGACTTGTTCATTATCTCCAAGCACTTCCAAATATCATAGTCATTATGAAAGGTATTTCATGATTTTCTGATAATATTTATTCTGGAAATTAAGCTTTTAATAAGCTAGTTTCTTTAATAATTAACACATGAAATAACCTCAAAATAGAAATAAAAGGGTTTTCAAAATTAAAATAAAATTGTCACATGGTTAGCATGACTACGTACAGTCATAAACCTGAAATTATTTTATTTGGAACCTTATCCCAAAGTTTAAAAGAGAAATTCAATCATTTTTGCAATTTTCTCTCTCCTCTGGAAAATACCGAAGTCAAAACAAAATGTCATGAAATTTTAACAAAAGATAGAGGATGATTTTTAGAGACTAATGCCGTTGGAATTTCGTTATTTCGACCTTCCAATCGTAATTTATGAATTATGGGAGATTCCAGATTGTAAGATTTTTATCTAATCGGTTATTTATCGAAATAATCTGATTCCAACTCTCAAAATTCCTAAAAATCGTCTTTTATCTTTGGTTAAAATTTCGGAATTTTTATCAACCTGTAGCACGTTCTAAAAAATCAGATTCTCTTAGAGCACAAAATCAGGGTTTTAGATAAAAATCTTGTTCTATCAACTTGGCCATGCTCTTTCTATAAAAGGCCTTCCAAAAAACGACCTAGGGCAGAGGAGAAACCTCCAAAGTCAGAGAACACAGCCACAAACCTTCTTCCCACGTTTTTACACTTCCAAGCCTCAAATCAATACCGAAACACTGCAGAAATCACCCCAAAATCACCAAAACTCATCCTTTCTTCTCCTATTGAACTTCCAAGCACCAAAACACCACAAAAGAAGCAAACCGTCCTTAATCATACAAGGAAGAAGAAATCAGAAACTCGGGTTGAGGTTGAACCGGATCGGCTATCAACGACGTGTTCGAAGTTTCCCGATGTGAAGGAACAACCAAATCCCGAAGCCAAAACAGGTTAGAATTCGAATTCTTTAACTCCACTTATCACAATACGCTTCTGGTTGAAATTCCTATTCGAACTGACTTTTCTTTGCTTCTGAATTAAGGTTTGTGTTTTTGTCCACTAACTTGTTCAATAAGTTTCGTCCTTAATTCGTAGTCAAATTGAAAACTTTTGATCACTAACTTGTTTAGAATCTTTCAGGCTACGTACCCATAAATTTTGAGCCAAAAACACCACCGGGAACTGCCTCAACGCCGCCGTCCGAGGTCGGTCCGCACCCACGGACGCTATGTCCGGGGTCCCGGACGCTCTGTCCGAAAGCCGGATGCCCCCGGACGGTGGCGGGATATTTTTATTTTCAAAATTTAGGGTTTTATAAAACATGTCCGGGCCCACGGACGTCCTGTCCGTGGCCCCGGACTTTTCAAAATCTCGTTTCTGTTCAAATTCGACTTTTCTGTGTAATTAGGTTAATTAGGGTCCGTGGTTTCGGACATTAGGTCCGTAGCCACGGACGGAAACAAAATTTGACCTAATTCTGCCTCCGAAACCCTAGTTTAGGTATCTTAATTTCCACTTTAATTTTCTGTCAAAAAAAACGTTAAAAAAAAAAAAACAGAAGCGCGCATTTAGGTTAAAAATGACTCGTAATAAGCCGTAATTAAACTAAGTAGAAAAAAAAGACTTCTAGGGGTAATGAAAGTAATTTGAACCCTAAATAAGTCGAATATCAAGCCCCCGAACCCGAACTCTCCTTTCCTAATTTAATCTAGGTCAAAATTAGGTGGCGACTCATAATAGGTTCCAGTGAGCTAGCTTAGGTTTTAATAATTATTGTTATATGACATAGTTATTAATCTTAGGTTATAAGTGGACCTAAAACCCAATTAGATCCTAATCAACTTAATCCACATAGGATAGGGTTTAAAATCGAGGCTCACAGATTGGCGACTCTGTTGGGGACAAACTTCTTAATATTAACTTGTTTAATTTTAAGAGAGAGGGCTTAACTTGAAAATGTTTATTTATGGCTTCTATTATGTTGCTTGTTTACTTCTGTGCGCACTTTAATTTTTGCACCCTTGCATCATATGAGAGCGAGGGTCCACGCAAACCAATTTCACCTCGGGACCCATTTGAGGGTCCCCTGTTAGGGACTCACACCTTTTAGGTGATGTGAATAAGCGGGGGAAAAGAGGAGGGTGTCGTCTAACCACACCCCCTTAATACCTGGGCCTTAGCCCCAAGCGTTTTCCTGGCAGTGCCCTTACCTAGCCCTTTGTTTGGTCAGTCAAAGACCCGACCGTAGACGCACACCTTCAGGTGATGTGAAAAGAGTGGGGAAGCCCAAAGAGAATAGCGTGCAAGCCCTATTCCTTTGTGGTGGCATGGGCCCGCGCCCCAAGCACCTCTCCGGATCGATCCATACCCGGTTTGATTTAAACGTCTAGTGAGGACATGTTGAATTTGTGTGGGCCTTGTTTGCTTGTATGATCGGCCCACTACCCAGCCTAGAGATTGATAGGAACTTCTCCTACATCAACCTAGCCCAACACGAATTGGCAGCTCTATTTGTTTGCGGCCCAGAGGCCCTGTTTGGTTTAACATGTGAGTCGTTCAGGCTTCGGCCCAAAAGCCTAGACTTAGGTGATTTCTCTCTGGCCCATTTTGAATTATCCAATTAGTTCTAGGCCCATAAAAAGGAAATCCACCTGAACTTGAAATAACTCACAAGTCCTGAAAATAAAATCTTTTTCGGCTTAGCAACCATCTTCTCTGGCCCGAAGAAAGTTAGGCCCATTTGTGATTTAAGGACCATTCCAGCTCATGTGCTTTACTTCAGGCCCAAACACATTCCGGCCCAAGGGCTCATTCTAGTCTAGGCAGACTTCTTATTCGGGCCCTGGCCCAAAACCCTAGATCTAGGTGTCACCTCTCAGGCCCAATCAAAGCCATCTGTTTACATTTCAGTCCAAATTCCAGTTCATAGCCTGAGAGGTACTTCAGCCCAAGCACCTCATTTTTTGGGTATCTTGGCCCACTTGCTTTCAGCCTAAGCTTGTTTCGATCTACCTTGTGAAGTGTCATTCTCACCTTAGTGTCTTTCAACCCACCTCCTCTTGTTAGCTAATAATGGACTTCTTGGAAACAGGCAAGCCCAAATCCAGATATGGCAGATGGAGGAAATCCGATCAACACCGAGGCCCAGTTGGCCGCTGTGCTGCAAAGGTGCAAGGTCTTGGAGTCCATTGTCGAGGAATTGAGGAGTAAGGCTAATCTCCAGGAAACAAATCAGCACACTCTGGAAAAGCTTGTGGATGAAAATCTTAACCGTAGTTACATCGAGATTGACCCCGTTAGGGCCCAAGATCCTCAAACACGTGTGGGGAAGGATGTTCCTGACAACCAGCTAGCTGCAGAGGTCAAAAGGGTTTTTAAAAGGATTGAGCGCATAGAGAAAACCAACAAACCAACTGGCTTCGATTATTTCTCCACGGCGTCGTATCCCGAAGTTGATCTTCCCCTAAAGCTGAAGCTACCAACACTCGCTTTGTACAAGGGTTCCTCGGACCCACAGATTCACTTGGCTATGTTCGACCGAGAAATGTCCATCTTGGGGCTCAACGACATGCAAAAAGCCAAAGTTTTCGCACGCTATCTAGACGAGACTCCTCAGCGTTGGTATCTCACTCAGAAGATGAATACCAAAACCTACGAGGAGGTTTGCGAGGCTTTCCTAAATCATTTCGAGTATGCTAAGAACCTCGAGGTCACCAGAATCGATCTGGCAGGAACTCGACAGAAAGACGGTGAGTCCATGTCTGACTTCATCAAGCGTTGGAGGAGAAAGGCTGCAGCCATGCCTACCAGAATGGACGAACAGGAGCAAATTCGCATGATAATTGAGAACATGCGAAAACAACACAACCATGAGCTAAAATTTATGTATTTTTCGAGTTTGGACATGTTGATGGGACAAGTCGGTATTCTAGAGGAAAGGATTCATAAGGAAGGGTTGGAGCTCGAATGCTCAAGAAACTCCGGCGGTGGCTCCAAATCATCTAAGCCAGGACCAGAAAAGGCTTATCTTCAGCCAGTTGGTTGCACTCAAAGCAGTTTCCAAGAAGTGAATATGGTTCAACGACCTAGAGCTCCGCATCAAAACTTTAGGATGGTACCCTTACCACGCCGAGACTCATCGCAAAGGGAATTCACCAACATTGGCCGAGCACCAAGTCAGGCGTTTGAGGAGCTTCAGAAGAGAAACCTGCTACAGCCCCTGGCCCCTCGGCCAGGAACCACTCATTTGGGAAGGCATCTTAATCAATTCTGCCACTACCATCAGTTGCCTGGCCATTATGCTGACAATTGCCAAGCATTGAAGCACAAGATTCAAGACCTCCTCGAGCAAGGAGTCCAATTTTTCTAAGTATGCAGATCGTTTTATTTATGTTTTTGTGTATCTTCAAATTTTTCTTAGTCAGTTTTTAGCCACCTCAGATTGTAATCTTTACGTTTCTTTCATGAGTCATAAATAAAATCATAGTTCCATTTTCACAATTCCTGTACAAACCATTTTCATTCATTGAAAAAAAAGGGAAAAAACAAAAATTTGTTTTTAAGGAAAAGGATCACGGAGTAATCATTTCCCGACTATGGAACAGAATGACTTGTCTTTTGTTTCTAAAAGGGTGAACATGCGTTGCCAAGTACCACAACCTATCTCAAAGCATCCAAAATAACCCACGAAGCGGTTCCAAATCCACATCCGTTTAAGTGTTGTCATAAACCCCAGGTCAGTGCTGGGGGCAATCTGAGTTCAGGATCATCATCTTTAATCTTTCGTTTAAGCGTGTGAACTAGTCTCTAAGTGAAATTCACGAGAGTGTCCTAAGCGGAAAAACCATGAGTGAACGAGCGTGTCATTTTCACACGACTCTGGTGAGACCACATTCAAAGGTGAGGTAAGCGGCATAACTCCGACCGAAGGAGATAATTTGTAAATTTACTCTTAGACCTGTGAAAAGTAACAAAGAACGGATACACAACTATCAGGAATGACGAAGCACCTAGGTACAGCACCACATAGCCAAAAGCTTGTAAACCCTGTCATTAAACCCTAGGCACCCCCGCTGAGCCATTCATATATCCCTTTTCGATATTATGAACTCCACAAAATAACCCAGCCAATGATGAATGTCCGACCCGGTGACCAAAGGAGGCGAGGAGCCCGACTCTCAGATAACATTCTCATCAGTCCAAAGAAGCAATGCCGCTATCAGCATGACAAAGCGATCCGCAAATGGTCCTAGAGTGACACAGGATCAAAAGAGCTCACATCAAAACAGCTCTCGAGGCCCAAAACCGGGAAACACAAGAACCTCGAAGGCAAAGCCAAGAAAGGATAAAACAAAAGGCAAACCCGAAGTGCCTCGAAGAAATCCAAATGACGAAAAGAGAAATGGTGTAAAGGACAACTTCAAAAGTCCAAGTCCAGAAGCTCGAAAACAATGTCAACATGAAGCAGCCAGACGACTTCAAGACAAGGAAGATGAATCCGAGAGAAGACGCAAGTTGCAGCTTTGGTCACCCATTTAAGCTCCACATACCTCAAATATCCCTCCATGATCCCATCGTCTTTCATCACACCCTATGGCCACGTTATAAGCTTTAAAGACTTCCGACTTGATAGTTGTGTGTCTAATCACGTGAAAGTAACAGATCAAATGCGTAAATCCATCAAATATCGAATTCAATGGTCTAGAAGTTATGATCATGAGCGAGAAATGAGTGCAAACACCAACCACGTCAAGTGTAGGTTAGGAAGCACCACATTAAAGCATAAGCCTCGACCCTGTGAGGATGAGACTTGTTCGCACGTTTAATCAAAGAAAATATTGGGGGCAATCGATCGTCCCGATCGATTGCCATGAACTCTAGCTCAGATTGTCCTAAGGAAAAAATACTGAGGGCAATTGTTGGTTCCAACAATTGCCATGTCAACACCAATTAAAACCCAAAGCTCGAGCACCACCATCCCACCACAGGCACACATAAGCCCTTACCACCACACACACACTCTCAAGCCCGTCATTAGCCTTACCTCCACAAAAACATCAGGCCCGTCATAACCCTGACCTCCATCCAAAATCACAACCCAATCCCAGGTCTGTCACAAATCCTGAACACCGGCAAAAGCCTTCAGCACCACAACAAACACCACACACTTCCACCAATGACATGTTCATTTTTCAAGAAACAAATTGCGGATATGGAATTTTTAGTCCGGAAATGATCATTTCACTTTCCTTTTTCAGCAGAGTCTTTCTCAAGCATTGCCATGTTTGACACATTTTTCACAGTTTCTTGTTTTGGCAAGCTTCCAACAAACACTTTAGTTGCATTTTACAACTTTTGCATAACACCTCAACAATGCCAAGTTTGGCGCCTTTTCCAACAGTTTCCTGTTTTGAACGAGTATCTTTCATATATTTTGATTGCATACATTGCCATGTTTGGCACTCCGGTAATCATTTTTCATCATTTGCACTCATTTTTAGTTCAAGACCCAAAATCAGTGCGAGACCCATCATTTTCAAGACTTTAGTACGAGACATCTTCATTCAGTGCGCGACCCAGAATCAGTGCGAAATCCAGTTTTTTTCATCCGTTTAGTACGAGACTTCAGTGCGAGACCATGCATCTTCATCAGTGCGATACCATCATTTTCATCAGTGCGAGACCTATCACCTTCATCAGTGCGAGACCTATCACCTTCATCAGTGCGAGACCGAGCATCATCATCCAGTGCGAGACCAGTACGAGACCTAGTATCATCTTCAGTGCGAGACAAGTACGAGACAGGGCGTGATCTAAGTTGGCGGGGCAGAGGCAATAAGTCCCCATCTTAATGTCAACTTCTCGGGAGAAACAACTAGTGGGCAGTGGCAATAAGTCCCCTTAGTAATCTAGAAGTTATCCCAGCACCCCAGTTGGTGGGCAGAGGCAATAAGTCCCCATAGTATACCAACCAGGAGCATTGGAACGGGTTTCGGTCCCCAGAAGCATCCGAGCATCATCAGCATCGTCAGCATCATCAGCATCGTCAGCATCATTAGCATTTCAACACCATTGCATTTGCATACCACCCAATTTTCACTTGTTAGGTTGTCAACGCCTTAGAATCGCTTGACATTATCTCATTTCCACATTTTAGGTTGTCAATGCCTTAGAATCGCTTGACATTATCCCATTCAATTTCAGGTTCCCGACACCTTATAATGCTCGGCGTATCCCATTTAAACTTCAGGTTCCCGACACCTTGTAACGCTCGGTGTATTCCATTTAATTTTAGGTTCCCGACACCTTAGATGCTCGGTCTATTATTCACTGTTAGTTCGGTCCACTTTTTCACATTTTTGGTAGTTGGCGCCTCTTAATAGCCCAACACATTTAGCCTTTTTCTTTTAGGTGGCTGGCACATCATAATAGCCCAATAATCTCAGACTTTTCTTCTAGGTAGCTAGCGCCTCATAATAGCTCAGCACAATCAACAGACTCGGAAGAAATCTAAGACAAGGAGTTTATTCGGTATCGGACAAAATTTTGGGCTATCACTCAAGCATCAACTAGTCTTTTCATATTCACTACAAAGTCTAGTTGACGGGGGGCAATCTGTTATACCCAAAATTTCAACCCCCTCGGAGTGGTCTCTAAGGCATACGTGTTACAAAGGGCAAAATGGTCAAAATGCACCAATGCAGGATTTTCCAAGGACATTCTCGGGATTTTCTATTTTCATATGACTTGTTCATTATCTCCAAGCACTTCCAAATATCATAGTCATTATGAAAGGTATTTCATGATTTTCTGATAATATTTATTCTGGAAATTAAGCTTTTAATAAGCTAGTTTCTTTAATAATTAACACATGAAATAACCTCAAAATAGAAATAAAATTGTCACATGGTTAGCATGACTACATACAGTCATAAACCTGAAATTATTTTATTTGGAACCTTATCCCAAAGTTTAAAAGAGAAATTCAATCATTTTTGCAATTTTCTCTCTCCTCTGGAAAATACCGAAGTCAAAACAAAATGTCATAAATTTTAACAAAAGATAGGATGATTTTTAGAGACTAATGCCGTTGGAATTTCGTTATTTCGACCTTCCAATCGTAAGTTATGAATTATGGGAGATTCCAGATTGTAAGATTTTTATCTAATCGGTTATTTATCGAAATAATCTGATTCCAACTCTCAAAATTCCTAAAAATCGTCTTTTATCTTTGGTTAAAATTTCGGAATTTTTATCAACCTGTAGCACGTTCTAAAAAATCAGATTCTCTTAGAGCACAAAATCAGGGTTTTAGATAAAAATCTTGTTCTATCAACTTGGCCATGCTCTTTCTATAAAAGGCCTTCCAAAAAACGACCTAGGGCAGAGGAGAAAACCTCCAAAGTCAGAGAACACAGCCACAAACCTTCTTCCCACGTTTTTACACTTCCAAGCCTCAAATCAATACCGAAACACTACAGAAATCACCCCAAAATCACCAAAAACTCATCTTTTCTTCTCCTATTGAACTTCCAAGCACCAAAACACCACAAAAACAGAAGCAAACCGTCCTTAATCATACAAGGAAGAAGAAATCAGAAACTCGGGTCGAGGTTGAACCGGATCGGCTATCAACGACGTGTTCGAAGTTTCCCGATGTGAAGGAACAACCAAATCCCGAAGCCAAAACAGGTTAGAATTCGAATTCTTTAACTCCACTTATCACAATACGCTTCTGGTTGAAATTCCTATTCGAACTGACTTTTCTTTGCTTCTGAATTAAGGTTTGTTTGTGTTTCTGTCCACTAACTTGTTCAATAAGTTTCGTCCTTAATTCGTAGTCAAATTGAAAACTTTTGATCACTAACTTGTTTAGAATCTTTCAGGCTACGTACCCATAAATTTTGAGCCAAAAACACCACCGGGAACTGCCTCAACGCCGCCGTCCGAGGTCGGTCCGCACCCACGGACGCTATTTCTGGGGTCCCGGACGCTCTGTCCGAAAGCCGGACGCCCCCGGACGGTGGCGGGATATTTTTATTTTCAAAATTTAGGGTTTTATAAAACATGTCCGGGCCCACGGACGTCCTGTCTGGCCCCGGACTTTTCAAAATCTCGTTTCTGTTCAAATTCGACTTTTCTGTGTAATTAGGTTAATTAGGGTCCGTGGTTTCGGACATTAGGTCCGTAGCCACGGACGGAAACAAAATTTGACCTAATTCTGCCTCCGAAACCCTAGTTTAGGTATCTTAATTTCCACTTTAATTTTCTGTCAAAAAAAACGTTAAAAAAAAAAAACAGAAGCGCGCATTTAGGTTAAAAATGACTCGTAATAAGCCGTAATTAAACTAAGTAGAGGAAAAACGACTTCTAGGGGTAATGAAAGTAATTTGAACCCTAAATAAGTCGAATATCAAGCCCCCGAACCCGAACTCTCCTTTCCTAATTTAATCTAGGTCAAAATTAGGTGGCGACTCATAATAGGTTCCAGTGAGCTAGCTTAGGTTTTAATAATTATTGTTATATGACATAGTTATTAATCTTAGGTTATAAGTGGACCTAAAACCCAATTAGATCCTAATCAACTTAATCCACATAGGATAGGGTTTAAAATCGAGGCTCACAAAACCCTAGGTTATATATATTGTCTTAACACATTAAGGTAGTTGTTTTACCTTGGAATTGGAAGAGAGCTTGAATAAGTATCAAGAGAGGACTCCTCCTAGCCCTTGGAAGATTCAAATGAAGCTAAAACAAGCAAGGTAAAGACACCATTGTGAGGTGAATTTTCAGACATCATACAAACATGGAGGAAACATTATTTTTCTTTGAGATTCCTTACCTAGAAGCAAAGGAGATCAATAATATGTAGAAATATAAGCTCAAGCTCCTTCAATGGTGGAACTCCATGGCACCGAAATGGGGCTCTTGGAATTTTAAGAAGATAGGAAGGAAGAGCTTGATGAGACAAAGAGAATGGTGGTGTTTGTTTTTTATTTGGCCAAGTGAGCTAGGAATTACAAGAGGTCAAAGATGGTGTTTTGTTTGGTACTATTGCAAATCGTGAATGGAAGGGAAGAAGAGAGCTTGAGGACGTGGGAATTGAGGAGGGAAGGAAGAGAATGAAGATAAGTTCTACTTTGAAGATATTAAGTAGTTAAAGTAAATAGTATTCTACTTTACTACTTTAGTTAGCTTATTTATTTGTTTACTTGCAAGGTGGTGACTCACCTCACAAAACCGGCCCCCAATAGTTACCTAGGGGTGTTTTAGTCTTTGTTGACCCATTTAATTACTTATAACAACATATGTTACAAACTAGCTTATTAAAGTTACTATTCACTAAAACAAGGCACATTGATGTGAAATTTTTGATTTCCCATTGATATAGACTTCCAAATGTGATACTATATAGTACACATGTTAATTAAAGAGTAATGATGGACATTTAGCCATTCAAAACTCATTTACAAAACAATTTTTCAAAAATGTGCTTTAAGACTCCTTAAAGCACATTTTGTGTTTTAACTTGTTTTCAAGCTTGGTTTTCTTTAGTAATTGGTTTAATATGCTCATTAACATATTTATAAGGTATAGGTATGACCTTTAGGTCTTATACAAATTTATCCCAAGCTTAGAGCACATTTTTGCTCTTATTGACTTTAAGGTATTTTCTTGTGTTCTGTTTGGTTTAATTGCCTACCAAAGTTTCCTAAGGACTTAATTAGCCTTATTAAATCATAATTGAATATTATTAAGTCTTGGTAGGCTCTTTGGGTCCTAACCAAGTTCACTCCAAGCTTAGAGCATGTTTTTGCTCAAACTGTATCTTAGTGCTTTATTGCATTTTACTATGGTTCAAATTGTTCACTGATGTTTCTAAGGCACTTTTTTGCCTTTACATACCATAGTTTAAATGTTTAACAACATATCAAGGTTTGAGGTATTTCAACCGGGGTTTTTACTTTTACCGTGTCATCTCACCTTGCTCGGTTCACACACGATCCTCTGATAATGTTCCAAACATTATTATTAATACTAAGCTCATACGGTACATAATTAAATACTACTCCCGTACTTAACCCCATTATCCTGTTTAACTTAGTTTTTCTCATGTGTTCTTAAACTCGCAACTTTCTCATTCACTTCTCAAACTTGTTCACACTCTTAATGACCTTTAAACATCATTAATCAAGTCATAATTACCTTATACTATCATTACCCATCAAGCCCCTACCTTAGAATGGCTTTAAAATGGTTTCTGTGAAGAAAATGGGGTGGTCCGGGTTTGTGTCCGGGTTTACAAACCCGGACCAATGCTTCTGGTCACTCTCGGGTGTGATTTATGACTGGTCCGGGTATACATGCTAGTTTACAAACCCGAACCCTTAATTCAGAAACCTCTCGGGTACATTTTAGGGGTGGTCCGGGTTTGTGTCCTGGTTTGTAAACCCGGACCACTCCTCTGTTACAACATTCTGCCGAGTTTTAGCACTGGTCCGGGTTTCTGTACTTGTTTACAGACCCGGACCACTTGCAGAATTGAAAAATATGTAAGTTTTTGACTTTGTTTCAACTCCAAACTTATACCAACTTCTTCCTAATCATTCCACATGTAATCCAACATATTTTAACACCTTAATCATTGCTCTAAACCTCTTCAAAACATAGGTCTATTCCTTACTCAAATTCTTGCTCACATTCTCAATTTTTTTCATTCCCTCTGTAGCATTTTGCACACTGGTGCTACAGATTTATTTCTGCTAGAGCATTACCATTATGCCTCTTGCATTATTCTCATCCTAGATTCTACTCCACCATACAACCCTCTCAACTCTTGTTTCCAAGGCAATTAACTACTCATGATAAATCCAAAACACACCTTGTTCTTCTCTTCTCATTAAACACTTAAGTCTATACATACCTAGACTAATTTTGACAGCACTTGTCTACTTTCAAAGCATTTTCACCACACTAAATATGCTCACAATCAGTTCTTCACCCCTGTTTGGTTTAGACATCAACAACTATAATACTTACTACAACAACACAATGATTTCCACATTGTTACACATATTTACTAGCTTAGTTTCTAGGTTTATTTTGCACACCCTAACAACATTAAAGCTCCCTCATTAAACAAAATATATTGTAGTATCATGACTACACCAATTCAAGGTTATTAATTCAACACTATAATCTGTTTGCAAGCCAAATAAAACCAACTCAAGGTGAGCTTATTACCTTGTTTGTTTTCTGTTTTTCTTTCTCTTCTTCCTTTTTCTCTTGTTCCATCTTTCTCTTCTTGTTTCCATACCACACAAAGGAATCTAGATTGCTATCTACAATCATATTCCCATGCCATACACAAATAACTAGTTAGGTCACACATCCCACACTTAACTAGAACTTCAAGAGCTAGTTTTAGGTTTTAACTTAAAGATTACCTCAAGGTGTCCAAATGGAGAGTTAGGCAATCAAAGGATGGAATTTCCAACACTCCACAAAGCATGGAAGAACCGGCTGAAATGGGGGAAAAAAATCAACGTGGGCAAAATTTTGATTTTTGCAAGGAAAAGCTACAAAGGATGAAACTCTTGCTTTTATTTTTACCTTAGAGCATTAAGGAGATGATGGAGAGTCAGAAGCACCCATTCAAGCTTCAAAAGGCGAAACTGCCATGGAGGTGAAGATGGAGGTTCCAAGCTTTTGATGGGTGGAAAACGAAGCCCTTGCCGAGAGGAATCTAACGATACAATTTTTGTGCGATTTGGTGGAGAAAAGAGCAAGATAAGGGGAATTGAAGATGGGGCTGCTTGCTCTTCTTCAAATCGGCAATGGAGGCTCAGAGGAAGAAGAGAATACAGAGAGGGGGCTGGGAAGTCGTAAATGAGAAGGAGAAAAGGAGGTGAGAGTACTAATATCTCATTTTACTATTCCCCTCTCTACTTTATTTCTTTGTCATCTAGTGACTTAATAAGATAACAAGCTAATTACATGTGTGTGTATACTAATTAAAATCGGCCCCACACAAAATACAAGCTGGGAGCGTTTTTTGTTTTTTTTACAGAAAACGCTCGTTATTTTACCCGGTTTGGCACTATTCACTTACCGGGTCCGTTTTCCTGAATTTTCTCGTTTAATTATTTTTAATGGTTATTAAGCTTCCATTAATACTTAATTATAGTTATTTAATCAACTATAATTTTTACGGGTCCGTTTGACCACTTAAAGTTGCGTTTTCGGGTTTTCTCGAAAAGCGTGCTTTAAAACTCTGTTAGCATTTTTAATCCATTATTTGGATCCGTTTTCTTTGAGAATTATTCCCATATACTAACTAGGTCTAACTAACGAGGTCATATATCTCTTACACTCGTTTAATGCGCGTTTTAGCGTTTTTCGCTTTTTACGCACTTTCTCTTTTCTTTTGGTTTAATTCTTTTCACCAAAATTCTCTAGGCACCATTAAGCCTTTAATAATAGTATTAGAATAATTTAGTCACCACTTTTAGGTCCGGGGTATTAAAGTTATACGAACTCGTCAGTCGTAGTACGTATTAATTTCCGACGTCCGAGTTTATTCAAACGAGTCGGTTATAAAAACGTCTTAGTTCTAGTGTTTTCAAACGTTAGGATTCACTCCTTATATATACGAGTGTACGAATAAATATTCACGCTTATACTTAGGTATTAAGTTTAACCATTCGGTTTTGGTATACGAGTATACATTTATAATATATAGTTGCATGGGTGCATGCAACGTTAATTCGCAGTACATATTATACTCATGCACTAATGTTACATGGCATTAATATTTAGCCATTTAATATTGTACCTCATATTATACCTTTCATTACTCATCTTAATAAACTATACTTTAAATTTGTAATTATATGACTTGTAGTATATAGTTATATTAATGTCATAACACTTGTCATTTATTATCATATGACATTAAAAACCATATTGCATATACTTATATTATATGCTCTCGGTTTCACATATATGTTTATATATGTTGATTTTATTTGATTTAGTCATATAATATATAGTTGCATGTATGCATGCACTATATTATTTAGTTCCAACTTTACCATATAATTAATATGTATATATTTTTAATATATGCTTGCGCATTTATACATATGTACACCTATACATTCATATTTCATGATTTATACGCTTATGTTATATGTTACATTATTATCATCTTATGTAAGATGATTATTTTCATTTGTTGCATTATTTTATGCAATTCATATTAAGAACTTTATCTTAATATTATGTAACATTCCATTACATGTATTGTAATTTCCTAAGGTTTATTTTACACTAACCTTAGTTTATAAATTCCACCTTTCCATTAATTGTCATATTATTTCATGTGAATATTATTAATAATAATTGTTTCTTTTAATCACATTAATACTATAATATCTATAGTATTTATATCATTGTAAACCATAGTTTATAAATTCATTCTTAAATGTTTATACATGCGGTTTTAACATATAGTTTAATAAACTATGTTTTGACCACATAAAATCATACAATGTTACACTTATATCTTATACCATATAATATGGTATATTTTATATCTCATTTGACATTATAATATATAGTTTTGAAAATCACATAATTTAATGCCGCAAGGGGCTTATAGTACATACTTATTATATCTTTATTTCCCATAGTTTTCATTAATTACAATATAACCACATATTATTATATCATGTTATAAATATCATATTTTATAACATAAAAAAAACTTATAACAAAACATAACCTATAGTTTTATGAAATTGCTTTATAATTGCCAAGAAGGCACTTAAGTTTTTTTTTCCATTTTATTTTCAATTCCCACACTTTACATTTATTACAATTTCACCACATATTTTATAAAATGTTATTCTTACCATATATTATATCATTTAAACATTACAATAATTATATCATATAGTTTTATTGTTTTCGGAATTTACAATCAGACCCTAGGTCTGTTTTAAACTTTATTTCCAACACCTTATATTTTCCTTATTTACACTTTTACCACATTTATCATGGTAAGTACATATAGGTTATAACATATGGTATTATGTTTATAATTTTGTATAACCTATAGTTTATTCCACATTTTTCCGAACAGACCACAATTAGTTTTAATTTTTTTTTCCGCCCCATACTTCCCATTTGCATATTAGCCACACTTTATATATTATACCTTTATTAATATAGCCATTTAATAACTCTAAAATTCCCATTAAAATTATCGGCATAAACTATAAATACAAAAACTTACTATTATCTATAAACTATTTATTAACAATCCTAACCCCTTATTTTTAGTAATTACCTTTTCTACCCCATTAGTTTTATAAATTCAACATGTAACTTATAATGTTACTATAAGTTCATAAATTAATTACTTATGTTATAAATTTTGGTCAAGGCTTTTAACTTGGTCATTGTTGACCTATAATATACTGGTTTGACCACAAGTTCTATTTATTATGGTTTTGACCAGAAGCTTTCCAAAATTACCATTTGACCCCAAATTTTATAAAAATAAATAAAATTCTTAAAATAAGCTTTTAATACATAGTTTTTGGCTAAATTTCATATTTAGCTTCTAAATTTTATTTTTAATTACAAATCAGCCCTAACTTTCATTCGGTAATATTTATTTATATTTTAAATTCATTTTAAACCTTAATATAACATAAAATTAAATAGCCTAAAATACATGGCTTTGTTCCAAACCTTAATATATAATATAAATCACTTACAAATGTCATAAGAGACATTATAGCTCACGGTTTTGTTGTATACTTTGTAACAACATTTTATTAGTGTGTTTTAATCATTTAATTTATTTCTATGACATTACATGTCACCTATACATTAGGTTAACTACCCAAAATGTCATAAACATTTTTAATATATAGTTTGATCATTTCAACACTTATAACATCACGGCTTTTCATTATATTCCCCCATATATTTTTATATATTGCAATTTAACCCCTTAAATTTCTTCCTTGACCTTATAGGTCATTTAAACACCAAACTTACTAACCAAACATGTTATTAAATATTTTAACACATAGTTAGGTCTTGTAACACCCAAATAAGCCACAGCTTGTATATGTATGTAATGAAATTTCATAAAAACTATATTATAACATAGGTAAGATTTCCTCACCTATTTTTGAGTCACAAGCTCCACCAACAGCTCCTACAAACTCACGGCCTAAATTAAACATAAGCTTTAATTAGTTTTTGAAGTGTTAACCACTTGAGCTTAGTATACACATTAAGGAGCAAAGTACTCACTTTACTAAGCTTTATGTTGGACTTATTTCCTACGGTTTGTGCAGGATAAATCCCATGGTTCCAGCACCATTCGGTAGCATTTTTGCAAGAGAAAAACAAAGTGTTAGGCTAGTGATATAACCAACTATTTGAGGGATGAAATCAACTCATTATGCATTGATGTTTACCTCATTATGATGGTGTATATGGGGATGGTTCACGCCTGAAATTTAAGGGCCAAACCAAGGTGTTAAAAACCATCCAAAGTATAAAATAAAACCGGTAAACTTAGTGAGGAGTGGTGGTAAAATCCCTTTACCGAAAATGCCAAGATGAAGCTCCTTGGCTTGGATCTTGCTACAACTTGTAGGTACTGTTATATGAACTGAATAAGCACATGAAAATGAAGTGAATAAGCTGAGGAAAGCATGGGAAAATTTCGGAAATGAAGGGATGGAAGATTAGCTAGCTTAGTGCTTGATTTCACCTTAGAAAATAACATAAGCTTGGTTCCCTCCTCCACTTGGTTTTCCAACCGAGAATAGGTACTACTTCCAGCTTTAGCTCACACCAAATGGCTGGATGAAAATGGAGATAATTGAGCTCATTGGAAAGAGGAAAGAGAGGTGAGGAGAATGAGTATAACCGTGGCTAGAGACCTTACCTATTTCAAGAGAAATCCACCATGGAAGTTGGTGTGTGCTCACGGTCAAGAAGGAAGAAAAGAGAGGGTTTGCTGTTGAGTTCTCAGCTAGGGAGGAAGACAAATGAAGAAAGAAGAAAATTTTGACTTATAAAGGAAAGGTGTCATACTTTAGTCAATGATGATGATGACTCACCCTTGATATTTTGGAGTTTCCCTACGGATGAAGAAAGCTCTTAGGGCTGGCGGGAGTAGATAAGGAAGGATAGAAAGGTAAGTTGTTTATTTAATTTCATAAAAGAGTACTTATGACCACTTTAATAAAGTAACCATGATGAGTCATCTTTATTTGCTTAAGAAGCCGGCTAATATATACAGGGAAGAAGCCTTTAATTGACGGCCAGGTATGATCAATGTGAAAGATAAAAGAATTTGTTTAGTTAAAGTTGGAAAGTAGTAAAAATGTTACTTTAATAAAAGCAACTTTTGAGTCATGGATATACTTAGGTATGGCCAGTTATTTGATAAGGAGAAAGTTGTTAATTTGGGAGGCACATTATGGTCAAGGTCAAAGAGAGGAATTTGACCATGGACTAGATTAAAGAATTACATGTTATAAAAGTACTATTCACAAAACAATGCACATATTTCTGATTTTTTTGAGAAACTTTGAATTAGACATTCTAATGTGGTAAATTATTTCACATTAGTATATTTAAGGGTATTCAAGGCCCTAAAATCAAACAAAACGCATTTTGAAGACAATCTCAAAAAAATGTACTTCAAGGAAGCTTAGTGCACATTTTGTGTTAAAGCTTGTTTTTGAGCTTGGTTTTCTTTGGTAATTGATTAATTACCTTCATTACATGGTTACTAAACTTAGGAATCCAGTTTGGAGTCAATCGGAGGTCACATGACCTTTAAAGTTTCTTAGAGCATATTTTTGCCCTAAGTTACTTTTAAGCATGTCAATGCTTATTCTTGAGTTGGAGTGTCTTCTAATAATTTTAATACGTTAATTTATGAGTTATAATGCTTAAGACAAAATTTTAGGTCCTAAGGAGTTCGTTTGGGTATATATTTACCCTAAATGGTCAAAGGGTGCAATATTTGCTTTATGTTGACCATTGTTGTTTTTAAATTGATTTTAAGGCATGTTTAGGCCTTAATTTAATTGATTAAATGTTTAATTAATTATGGGTATTTCACGCATGCCGAACTTCAAAATACACACGTCCGGACATGTGTTCTAACTTACAAGTTCGGACGCATGCTGAATTTGAAAAATAGAGGTGTCGAGACTTATGTCCGAACTTACAAGTTTGGAAAAGTCCGAAGAAAACCTGTTAAGTATCCAATCTTGTGTCCGGGCTTATAAGTGCTAACACAAGTCAAACTGTAAACCCAGAACTCGTCCTCGTTTACCGTTCAAACTTACATATCCGGCCGGAAGTTTGGACATCGCACAAACCGTCAAAACCAGAGGCATCTGCACATGTTGTCCGAGCATGATTAGACGCATGTTCGGACACGAAAAAAACTTTAAAATCAGAAGCAGAAAAGGGACAAACTCAAAGCCCCAAATTCACCATAATCTATATATCTCTTTCCATATCAAAGTAGGCAAGTCAAACACATTTCCATGGCGTTTTAACATAGCGAAAACGTAGATCGAAACCAATCCAGATTTACATCAAATTCATAAACACAACAATCACATTCATAAATGAAACAAAACCCACAATTCCCCTTTGGTGAAAACACCCACACCGAATCCATCCACCACCTACCTCTAATCAAAGAACCCGCAAGACTCGACGGAATCCACACAACATACCCTTTGAATCCCACTCGAAGATCAATGAACCACTAACTGAATTGATCAAAGGTCGGACCAAAATCAGAAATGATGAAAACAAAATGAAGAACAAATTCAAGACTAACTCACAACTAAAACCTCGAAGACAACAACTGACGAAACAAAACTCCATGAGCAGACTATCCCAACATTTGACCATGAAGAAGACGAAGAAGAAGAAGAAGAAGAGTAAAGGGAGAGCAGGTGAACGAGAATTAGAATAAGGAAGGAGGAAGGCGAAAAGAATTAACGTGAGTTAGGAAAACTCCTTTCCTAACTTAATAATAACAACCAAAATGACACTATTACCCCTCTTCTTCTCTTAAGTTAACAAAATCGACAAGAAATGACATAACTCTCTAACATAAGGTTAGAAATAACATGAGACTCTCTTTGCAAACCAGAAACAAAAAAACTAGGGCACAACAACAATGGTCTCGTCCTTATACCAAACTCGATGCTGGAATGAAAGCTCATAGGATGTCCATCTCACTCTTGAATCTGTACAAAGATGGATGAAACACAAGATATGGAGCTTAGATATTATTCAACTTGTAGGCAACTAGGTCACTCGAAGAAGTCATGTCCATTTAGGGACAGTAACCGCTAGTTAGTAGTTTATGTTTGTATTCATTCCAATTCTAACTTTAAGCTAAATGTAATTTTATGTAGTTACTCCTGCGTGGACTAGTCATGCCTTTGGCGAGCAAAAAAAAATTATAGATAATTATGTTAGTATTAATTTACCTTCTTTTTTCACTCTTTCTATTAATCGGATGACTTTACAAGCTAATTACGAAAGGTTTGTTATTGCAATGGAAATGAACAAACACTAGTATTCATGTAATGATCAACAGATTTCTTTTGATGTTGCTTAAATTACGACCTATTCATGTAGGAGCAACTAATTAATCGATACACGTGGGTAGAGCTAATCATAATGTGTCCGGTCCGGCAGCCCGGCCCAATTCGGCCCGTAAAAAAAGCCCGACAAGTCGAGGCCAATTGGGTTTCCGAGCGGTCCTGGACATACAATCAGGCCTGAATAAAAAACCAAGCCGAGCCACGACACATTTGTAAGCCCATGGCAAGCCCGACCCGATTTAATATTATTTTAAAAGAATATAATATATACATATTTAATATAATTTATTTTTTATATAATATATATTAAATTATGTATAATATATAAATTGTAAATAAATTATATATATAATGTATAAATCTACATTAAATTATATTAATTAATTTATATAAAAAACTGGGCTGGACAGGTCTGACTTCGGCAAAGCCTAGAAAAATTGGACCTAACCCAACCCAAACATGTAAAATCTCGGTTTATTTTTTAAAATAGGCCGATAGGCCTACAATTTTCCTCTAGTCCGGCCCGTCCGAATGATCACCTCTACCTGTGGATGACCAAAGCAATATAAAATTCTAGTAGTGAATGGTGTCGGACAAGCAAGCTCATGAACTTTTTTGTCCTACATTATTGGTTCGTCTATATGAGACTGTGTGATTTGACAATTCATGAAGCCAATAAATACAAACATAAAAATAAAGACTTGTCGTGAACGTTAGCATCACAAGCCATGAAATATCACGCTTAATTTATAAATTACTATTAGATTATGGGTAAGTTACAAAATGCCAGTAAGGTTTGGGTAAGTTACAAAATGCCAGTAAGTTACAAAAGAGCCTATGGCTCTGTTTGGCATGGCTATTTTGGTAGCAGGTTTGCACTGGCATAAATATAGCATATTTGCTGGCAGGTTTGCGCTGGCATAATTACAGCTGTGTTGAAAATTGTTCTTTGACAATGTGGCATATATATAGTATGTTTGGTTAAGCTAGTTATATGTAGTGCGTTTACCGTTTTCATTTTACAATTACAATTTATTATATTATACTACGTAACTTTATTTTGTTAGTAAAAATAAATCGAAAAATTCACAAACAATATATTGCTATGAGTATTTAATTTACAATAAAAACTTGAAAAACCAAGGAAAACAAAAATATTTATATAACCAATAAAATTTTAATTTTAATTATTTAAGCAAAATTTTGTAACTTCTAAACAATATATTGTTATTATCAAAATTTTATAATTTTTACAAATATAAAAACGTAAAAAAAAGGACAAGTGTTTCAAATTTTCTAATAATGTTGTGTGAATTTATTTAGTGAAACTGTAACTTTTAATAATATATAATATTTTTGTAACTTTGTATGGTAATAAATTTATATACATTCATATTTCTATATATTTTTTTAATATTTTAATTCATATATCAACAAGTGTGTATATTTATTGGTTTTTTTAATTTTATTAATATATGTGGTATTACTAAAAATATATTGTAGATTAGTATTATTAATGTGGTTTTTTTTTAAATTTGGCTAAAGAAGTAGTACTATTTTTTATAAATTATTTGAAAGCATAGAAACGAAAAAGTAGTATTTGTTGTGGGCATTTATGCTGACATTTATGTTGTCATTTATACTGACATTTATGCTGACATTTATGCTCTTTTAACCATACAAAAAACAAATAAATGAATCCAAAACAACCTATATTGATACATTTGTGCTATCCATTTATGCTCAAAAAATGAGCCGAACGCTACCTAAAGTTTGTTTAACTCGCTTTTGAGCGTGCATATCCTTAGCCTTCACCATTAACTCGCAGCCGAAGGCGGAGCAAAATACATAAAGTTTGTTTAATGTTTTTGGCAAAATTGAAAAACAATGTTAACACACAATACCATAAAAATGAAAGTTTAAAAAAGGTTACGAATTTAGGCTAGCCTTAATAATCTTTTAACCATGAAAAGATTTAGGGATTTTTTTTTGAAATAAGGAGGACATATATTGATATTAAGAACATATAGTGCGTATAAAGGAAGGGAAGTCAGCGGACTTCCAGCAGCTCTAAGGGAGCTGAGCTTTTCTAGAATGAAATGCTAGGTTGTGAGCTATGTAGTTACATTCCTGACTGACATGGAACCATGCTATATCAGTAAAAGGTGCTAAACAAGCTAATGCATCGTTAAGAATATGTGTTGTGCAATTGTCTAATCCCTGAACTTGATAGTCAGAGAGATAGCCTATTATGCTTTTGCAATCCGATAGGAGGCGAAATTTAGAATAAGCAAGATACTTAGCAAGATGAATTCCCAAGATAATAGTCTTTGCCTCCACCTTAGCTGGTTCCCAGAACCCTGTCCCAACTGATATTGCTGCACCCATGATAGTTCCATTTGCCGAAACAACAACTGCAAGACCAAACCTTCCAAACTTGTCCAGACCAGCGTTAACAAAGATGTCAACCCAGTTGTCATTGGTTGAGCTGTGAGAAGACAAGGATGGCGAAATGGAGACGTTAAGGTTGGATGAACCGTGTCGAAGGAAGCTATATGCGTGAAACCAACCAGCCTCAAAGGTGCTAACCCGATGATGAGTGAGCTGGCAATGGGCATACCAAAGTCACCAGAGAAGAGAAATGAGAACACCAAGATGATGAAGAGAAAAGGCTTACAGTCGTAGAATACATGATGCAGTGTTTCTGGGCTGCCACACACAGAACATGGACCTAAATTTGGCTGATGTAGCCGATGTGACAAGACTTCATTGCATGGAATTGCCCCGTGCAGAAGTTTCCATCCTAAAAGACGTACACGTGGCGGAGTATCCATTTTCCATTATCATTTACTAGCAGTACCCTGTAAGGATGCAGACATGCAGGACACATTTGGCTGTGCCTTCCGAGAAAGGACAACATCACAATGATATGCCGTTTTGACAGAATAGTGGCCTGAAGAAGTGAAACCCCAGACCCAAGAGTCAGGGGTTGGAGTGGCATTTGAAAGAGACATGTTTAGGATATGTTGGACATCCTCCGGATGGAAATTGTCATGAATAAGCTGCGCATTCCAAGTAGTGGGAGAGAGCATCAAATCCAAAACCGATGCCTACTGCAAATTTGGAGTGATAGGCCAAAGATAAGGCCGACCTCCCTCCCTCGAGAGAAGCCAACGGTCGTGGACATATGTGGTGTGACCATTACCAATTTGTCTACGTCCCCCTGTTTCAATTAGGTCACGCACACTTAAAAGAGCTTTCCATATTGGGCTAGAGTTCGACATCGGCTGAACATGTTGAAGAGGTGTTTGGCCCAGATATCTGGTTGTGTAAAACCTCAAAAGCAGAGATTCCTTGTTTGCTAGAATGCGCCAAGCTGCTTGCCCAAGTGAGCTCGATTAAAGCTACGTAAATCCCGAAATCCCAAGCCGCCAGCATTTACTGGAAAACACATGGTTTTCCAGGTTACCTAGTGAATCGCTGACTTTGCTGACGAGCCACTCCACCAGAACCTTGAAAGCATACTCTTTATTGTCTTTAAAAGTGACTAGGGTAAGACAATGATAGACATAACATATGTCGGGATAGCCTGCAAGATAGCCTTAATAAGGTTCAGTCGTCCAGCCTGGGAGACATGATGGGACCATCCCTGAATCCTTTTAGCAATCCGATCCTTAATGTAAGTGAAGATAGCCATCCTATTACGTCCCATTTTGACTGGGAATCCCATATACATGCCTAAATCTGGAATGACGCGTCCCCCTAGAGTCGAGGCAACTGCATTGTAGAGTGTCTGTGGCAAAAGCTGAGAGAACATCACCACTAAGTTTTCAACATTTATACACTGGCCTGATGCAATCATGAAAGCATGCAGGATGTCAGACAAAATTTTGCCATTGGGGACCGTAGCCTTACCAAAAAGAATACAGTCATCCACAAAGAGTAGACTGCTGATAGGCTTAGAGAGACCTGGGAATTCTAACCCTGAATAATGATTCACCTGACAAGCAAGATTCAAGGCTGACGTCAGAACCTCCATGCAGCAAATAAAAAGGAGAGGCGATAAGGGATCACCCTGACGCAGGCCCCATTGCGGTGAAAAAGTGGTCCCCGGATAACCATTTATGAGAACAACCATAGTGGTTGTGGTAAGGCATTTTTAACCGCTGAAATCCAAAAGGGGTGAAAACCCATCCTGTGCAAAACAGCCAACACAAAAGACCATTCAACCCTGTCAAAAGCTTTTGACATATCAACTTTATAAGCAAAGAAACCACGTAGCTTTGCCTTCGAGGTCCGCATCAGGTGCAAAATTTCATGAGTAATGAGGACCTGATCAGTGATTAGACGGTCCTTAACAAAAGCTCCCTGATTGTCAGAAATAACACATGGCATGACCATTTGCACACGGTTGACCAACACTTTTGAGATTACTCGGTAAAGAGTGTTACATAATGAGATAAGTCAAAAATCCGTGATAGATGTTACACCCGTTTTTTTAGGGATCAAGGCTATATGTGTATGATTGATGGATGTTGGCGAAGAGGTGGAGTTCGGGAAATCCAGAGCTGTTTGAATAAAATCATCACTAATAATGGGCCAATAAGATCTGAGGAAAACCCCATTTATTCCATCCGGAGCTAGAGCTTTGGAAGGATGTAGTTGCTTGTAAGCTGCCACGACCTCTTGTCTGGTGAAAACCTGACCCATGGAGTCATACATATGAGGAGGGACCCGGTCCTTAACACATACCAAGAGATGCAAATCTGATTGAGGATTTGTAGTGGTAAATAGTGTGTTAAAATAATCCCGAGCCACATTTTCCACACCAGCCCAAGTGATTGATTCAAAATCATGAGGTGGCCGATGCACATTTTCCACACTAGCTACATTTTCCACACCAGCCCAAGAGATGCAAATTTGATTGAAAATTTGTTGGGATTTATTATTCTTACATTAACGTAGTTATTGATCAAAAAACATAGGTGGCCGATGTAAAATCTAAACTTTAGAAACGGATTCTCTTTTTTTAATATTCTAAGAACAACTAATATCGAATTTGAATTCTAACAAAATTAAGGAGTAATATGAAATAAATTTTGAACAAATTGGGCTAAAAAGTTAAATAACAAGTACAAATATGAACACAAACTTATTGTTTAAAAATCGGTAAACCAATAAATATGGTATATTATATTGACATTTTTATATTATATAATATCTAATGAACAACTAGTATAGTACAAGTTTATAAATAATAGTTGAACATATGATAAAAAAACAAATAGTATTTTATATTAACATTGTTTTTTATAAAATTTCTTGTGAGCAACTCGATCTAATTTTTGAATACTTAATAATAAATAGTTGAACATATAGTCCAAATTGAACAAATTGATTTTATATTTTTAAACTTGAACGTGAATTTAGAAAACACGAACAATACGAAGTAAATTTTGAACAAAGTGTTTTAAAAGTTGAACAACTAATACCGCATATCTGAACCTAAACTTAAAAGTTTTAAAAACAGATTCATTTTTTACATATAGTTATCTATGATCAATTAGTTCGAATTTGAACCTTAACTAAATTTAGAAACAATATGAAATAAATTTTGAACAAAAAATTAAAAAGTTGATCAACAAGTATAGATTATATGAACACAAACTTGATGTTTAAAAATGTAAACACTATAATCGTTAAGTAAAAATTTAGAGAAAAACACAAGATGAACGAGAATAATCTATTATTACTATCGCGTATCTGAACCTAAACTTGAAAAAGTTAAAAAGTTGATCAACAAGTATAGATTATATGAACACAAACTAGATGTTTAAAAAACGGTAAATACTATAACCGTTAAGTAAAAATTTAGAGAAAAACTACAAGATAAACAAAAATAATCTATTATTAATATCGGGTATCTCAACCTAAGCTTGAAAATTTTAAAAAATGGATTCTTTATTTTTTTTTAAAAAAATTAAGAACAACTAGTACTTGAACTCTAACAAATTTATTAACAATCTGAAATAAATTTAGAACAAATGGGTAAAAAAGTTGGACAACAAGTATAGAGTATATGAACACAAACTTGATGTTTAAAAATCGGTAAACCAATAAATATGGTATATTATATTGACATTTTTATTATAAAATTTCTAATAAACAACTAATATAAAAATATGAATAGTTTATAAATAATAGTTGAACATATGATCCAAAAAAATGAACAAATGATTTATTATATTGACATTGTTTTATTATAAAATTTCTTATGAACAACTAGATCTAATATTTAAACACTTAATAACAAATAGTTGAACATATGGTCCAAAAAGTTGAACAAACTAATTTTATATTTTTAAACATGAATGTAAGTTTTGAAAAAAATGAACAATATGCAATAAAATCTGAACAATGTTGTAAATGAAAGGAAGAGAGATTGCAGAGAGACACGAGATAGTGAGGCAACAGATATTCTTATTACGATACTTAAAACTTTTAAAAACAATATGAATTAAATTTTGAAAAAAGTAAAAAGTGGTACAACTAGTATCACACAGATCGATGATTATATAACTTACATGTTGTAACACCCCTATCGCTAATCTCATCATTAATTCATAAACGCCTCGTTCATCATTACTGAAATACCCCTAACATTAGAATAGTTTGGTTAAGGGAGATAATCCTGTAATCAATAATTAAAGCACTTAAAAATAATTAGGGAGACATATAACTCCTAAAAGATTTAAGCAACATATAATAAGTTTCTAAATTAAAAAGAAAACAACAGTCCCTGGCCCCGGACACACTATGGAAACAAGGAAATAACTCTTAGGTTTGGACCGACCCAAGATAGTAGGTCGGATAGGGCGTCCGTGGTCCCGAACACATGCGTCTGTGGCCCTGGACACATTAAAAATTAAGGATTTTTGAATGCGGTATAAGGGGAAGTTGGAAGATGATCGAAAGTAAACATATGGACTCATAGATAGTCAAAAACATTATTACATGTTCTAAATTTAATATCACATGTAATACATTATTACATGTGTTAAATAACACTAGCATACCTTAATAATTGTGTAAATATTTTATATACCCTAAACAAAACATAAGCATAAATATATACTCATATACACATCTATGTAAAATAGTAATAATAATAATAATGATAAGTCACCACCTAGTACATGACTATAGTTACACATGTGCAAGTTATGTAATAATACTAGCTAATGAAAACATTTTGAATTTCCTCCAAGAAAAAAAAAATACTAACTGATTATCTGTATATGCAAAAGAAGACACTACACAAAATAAATAACAAATTAGCAAGTACATATGCAAAGCATATAACCCCACCTATCTTACCTCCCTATCTGTCCGACTGGTCAATGTC
Source organism: Limonium bicolor (assembly GCA_023374045.1). Lineage (NCBI taxonomy): Eukaryota > Viridiplantae > Streptophyta > Magnoliopsida > Caryophyllales > Plumbaginaceae > Limonium > Limonium bicolor. The sequence continues at coordinate 187,173,739 of CM041782.1, forward strand.
AATAGCTCCCATCACTTCTTTTTCTTCTTCCTGCACACGACATCTTTCCCAATCCCCTCTTCTCTTCATCCTTTTCACGCCACCATAGCTCTTCTTTTTCTGCCTGCTCTCGGACAAGCAATGGAGCAGACCACAAAATAAAAACGGACACCCCTCTGTAGCAAATACTTCTCACCCTCCATCCTTTTCTCAGCTGAACGAACAAGGAGCACCAACCACCCATTCCTTCTCTAATTTCAGAAGCTCCACACACACAGGAGCATGTGCGGTTACAACTGAAACAACCAGGAAAAAAAACACGCCAGGTAAGCAAGCTTTTCTTCCTTCGTTCCACGGTTCCATCCATTTCCTTTCCTCCTGACTCATGCCAATTTCTTTCTGTTCCACTTATGGTAATACCACCTTGCCTCCCTGTCTCACGATGGAATGACAAACCGAAGAACAACAAGTTGCAAACAGCAACAACTACAAGGGTGAGCTCTCTGTTTTTCCTTCCTGCTTTAGGCCTGCGTTTCAGGCAAGTAAGACCACTAACCTCTCTTCTCCTCCTGCTCCTGGTGCACATGTTTGAAGCTCCATCCAGCCTCCTTGTTGAGCCAAAAGACTGGCACCAAAGTGCACCAAAGAGGGGCCATAACAGGAGGTAGAAACCGTGAGCTATCTAGGCTACTTGAACACTGTCATCCCTCTGATTCTTACTCAAACAATGAGCTCACTCCTCTATGTACAGCTGCCGGAATTCTTTGTAAGAAGCCTTCAAAATCAGGCTGCCCGAGAGTACCCCTGAACTCCAGCTACCACGCCAAGGTAATAACCACCTCTTGCAATGCTTAAAGTCATGAACAAATCCCTCTAAACTAGCTGGTTGAGTGAACGAGTAACTCAGCTCCCTTTCCTGTATTATGGGGACCGAAAACAGTTTACACGCCAAGGAGAAAACGTAAACGGTGGAGAGGATCAAGAAGAAATATCAAGTGTTAAAAAAAATAGGAAAGAAAATGTAATTGAAAACCTTGGAATTATACGCATGACTAAACCGGGGTATATACAGATTCTAACCATGATACATATATGCATATAACTAGGTCAAGGAAGAAGGTTGTTGATGGTGTGAATAAACTGTGAGGCAGGAAAATCTTCCTTGGCAACTAAATTAAGGTAACGATGGGTTGTATTTTTTTTAAATATCTTAAAACTTCCTACCTTGGATACTGCATGAAAACCGAGAAGGGTTAGTATGTATATGTATATTGTTTGAGTTAATATATGGGTTAGTTGAGGTTGTTAAGGAATAAAGGGATGTGAAGCCGTGAATACATGGGTGAAAGGGGAGCTGTTAAAATCCTAAATACATGAAGGAATTTAGGGATTAAGCATTTGGTTATGAAACAAAAAGTTAATGACTTGTTTAAAGTCAAATTTATGGGTTAGGAAGAAAACAAATGAAATTTTAGAAGTTAATACATAAAACTGTATATAGCCGTGTAGATGAGGATATATATGTGTGCTGTTCAAACCCCAAAATGTGTAGAAAATAAATGGTTAAATATTTGATTAGTTAAACTAAGTGCTAATGGCTTATTGAATTTATTTTGTAGGCGATTAATGAAGGAACATAATTTAATGGTGTGTAGATAAAAATCTGTTGAAAACCGTGAAATAATATAATTTAGAAAAAATTTTAATGGCATTTAAAAGTAATTATAATCCTATTTTTAAGGCCATATAATTAGGTTATATTATTATGTGTAAATTGAGCTTTAAATGGTTATTACTAAATTTATAAACTGATTTAAAAAGGTTGTATATTTTTCTGGTACAAAGATTATGGTTCTAGCAAATATGACTACCTAGGAATATATTAGAAAGGTGTGGGTATAATTATAAACTTCTAACATGGCTTGGATGAATTTTAAAACCTTACAAAATGTCTAAGTAAATAAATAGATTATATATGGGGACAAAACATAATTAAAAGAAATATAGAACATTAAATATAAATAGAAACTGAGAAGGATGATCTTAGGAAGTTTATAAATATAAAATATGAATTTTATGAGATTAGGGGTTAAATATAAAAATAGAGTACTAATTGGGGTGATTTCATAAATAAAAACAAATCTAGCCAAATGAATGATTTAGGTGGTCAACCTTGACCACAAGATAAGAATAATTATTTTGAGTATTTAAAGAAATATTAAGTTAAAAATAACATTTATAAAAGAAAAAGGGTGTTTATGTAATTACCAAAAAAATATAGGTGTAGGAAGATAAATACTATGACCCTAGGGGTCTGTTTGGGAACTTAAAGAATTTTTGGGATTGGTTTAAGGAGTTAATTAATTAAGGGTTATAATATATGGTTAAGTGTTAATGTGTAACATTTTGAAAATTTATGGGTCTATACTGTGATTTTCGAAAGATTAGGGGCTGGAATGGAATTTAAATAAAACTTATGGGTCCGTATGTAAATCTGGGTAAATTATGAGTTGGTTTGGTAATTTATTTAATTAAGGAGTATAACATATAGTTTGAGTTTTAAAATGTAACATTTTATAAAACTTATGGGCTACTTCGCAACTAACCAAAAATTTGGGTGGAAATGGGAATTAGAACAACCTTTGGGGTTGTTCGGAAATTTGGAGAATATATTGGTTGGTTTGTTTTAAAATTAAATAAATCAATGTGTATAATATAAAGTTTTGATGTTAAATTGTAAGTTTATAAGAGAAAGGTGGGCCAAAGTATAAATAATGAAAGTTAAGGATTAAGGTGCATTAAAACCGAACATTAGGGGATCTATTGAGAATTAAGAAAAAAAATATTGGGTTGGTTTTGGTATATAAAATAATTAAAGTGTATATTATAAAGTTTTAAGTATTAAATGAAAGTTTATGGTATTAAGGGGGTTATAGTGTAATTAAGAGGAAATCGTGGGTGAATAAATAAATTTGAGAAAGGAGAGGTGCTGTTCGTAAATATATACATATATATGTCTATGTAATGTTGGAATATCTTAAGTTATAAATTAATAAGGATTAGTAATATAACAAGTAGGAAATGTGGGATAGTTTTGTAAATAATCAAAAATATGTGGGAATGGTATAGAGATTTCAGAAAAGTATTAGTGTTGTTCAGAATTATATACATAATATATGTATATAATAAGGTTATAATAAGATTGGAAATATAGTAGTTATAATATATGACTGATTTTATAAATAATCAAGTGAAAGGGTAAATATTGCAGTTACCGAAAATGTGTGGGCTGATTTGGGAATGATTAATATGTGGACAGAGTATATAATAAGGTTGGGATGATATAATTCGACATTATGTTAAAGTAAAAGAGGATATATTATAATGGAGTTATTAAGGAATAAATATGCATTATAAGCATTTCCATAAAATGACGGATTAAGTTGGAAAATTTTGGAAGTATATTGTATGGTTAGAACTTTATTATAAGAGGAACTCTATAATTTATATCCTACGGATTTATAACATGGCATAAGTGTAACACCCCTATAATAATAAAACAACAGCGGAAAATAAACTAAAGGTGCTACAGACCATCGGGCTCCAAACACCCGGTACCAACCTCACCAATTACAACCATTACAATTAACTAAGTTACGGTCTGAACTTCGAGAAAACTTAACATAAACATAACAATAATATAATACATTCACTCTCCATAAACCTAATCTCATCCCCATCACTCATGCTCTTCGTGGCCACCTGTAAATCAATTTGTACCTGCAAGATGAAACCAAGCAGCCCACCCCGAGAGGGGTGAGTCAGTTCCCTGGAATGGAACTGGTACTATTCTCCAAAAACAAACTTATAAAACATAACTCTTCAAAATAAACAGTAACTTGAAATTAAACTCTTGAAAGTAAAACAGGGAAACAAGGCACTTTAAAATCACCAAGCCAAAGATAACAAGTTAAGGATAAAGATAAATAATAGGAAGGTAAAGTTAGTGAAACAAAACCACATCATGTGTTAGTGAACATCCATTGCCTTAGTTAAACCCAATTCCCGTTAGGAGTAGAAAGACTCAGACAGTCATAAAGGACTAGTAATGATAAGATAGATCCAAGAACCAATAGCTCAAGAGTAGAATAAAACCAATTGGGAGAGATGGCCCCCACCGCCAAGTACGTCCTTTTAGGACAGGGGATATACAGCCCCTCACTGTTTACTACGTCCTCTTAGAACAAGGGATATACAGCCCTTTACTGTTAAATATAAATGTCCGTATGGACGAGGGATATACAACCCCCTGCTGTCAAATATTAATGCCCGTATGGACGAGGGATATACAGCCCCCTACTGTCAAATATAAATGCCCCTATGGGTGAGGGATATACAGCCCCTTGCTGTTACCATTGAAGACGCGCACACGTCGAAACCTCAAGAACCAGCTCATGGATGAAACGATATCCAGAGTCAAAAGAAGGATTTACCAAAATTGATCTTTTCCAAATTCCCACCAGATCACTAACTACCCAGAGCAATACCAGTGCAGAAGCATAAACCCTAAGCAGTCAATGTCTAATGGAACAACCAAAGAGAAGGAACCAATACCCAAGTGAGTTTCACATTCAAGGCTCAGTTAGTCACACAATCTGAGTTAGTCACACAACCATTTCGTTTTAGAAATTCATCTTAAACTCAGTTAACGTTTTACGAAAATGTCTCATAAGTCAATCAGCAAAAGTATCGGAGTACGAGAATTCGTACCTGGGTAACGCTGTAGCAGTTCTAGACAACTTGCGCAAACAATCAACCGTACTCTGAAGAATATTAAAGGTAGTCTATCATCAATCACTTGTAGCCTATGTTAAGCTTAAATAAACTCCTCACTCAAATGTTATGTATCACCTTTGACTTGTCTTAGAATGTTGTATAACTCAAGGTAGTAGGATCAAGGAATGTATTTTATTAACACCTGCTAACTGTCCACTCCTATCCACTTTATTCATATTTAACCACAATCCTCACATTCAAGACTTTTGAGACCTTTATAACATAAATGTGTTTATATTATATAATTAAATCTAGGAATTTCAATAATAATCTTAAGCTCAATACCTTTATTCTTAATTTAGAATAAACATTGTATTATGACCTATGATGGACTCATCTCAGAATACTATACTATTATCTCACAATGTAAAGATTATGTATTTAAACAATATCTACTAGATAACCCATTATGATTAAGTCTTTCCCTTAACTTAATTAAGATCTACATCTTGTATACTGGAATCGTAGTGTTGTAGACGCGTTTTATTATAACTTAATTGAACTGCTAAACTCAATTATCTCATCTTTAGTTCAGAATGACTTTTAATTACAACCATCTAATAAAACTTGTCATAAGATGTTAAATGGCTTCTCATCCTGAATAACTATACTATAGTTAACTTAGATTTAACGAATTAATCTTACATTTAGTATTCACAAGGTATATTATATGTTTTATTATTACCTATACAATAAGGTGAAATACCCCGTAATTAAAAATAGTGATTAATTAGGCTAATAAGTAATTTAGAAGCTTAATTAAGTGTAAATAATCATGAGGGAACAAATCCCGAAGAAAACGGATCCTTAAAATGGATTAAAAACGCTAACGAACCTTAAAGCACGCTTTTCGAGATAACTGGGAAAACGTGACTTTAAGCGGGTCAAATAGACTCGTAACAATTTTGGTCAACTAAATAATCATTAATAAATATTAGTGAAGCATTAGAACCAATAAAATCAATAAAACGAGAAATTAGTAAAAACTGTCAAAAACGGGAAGTTGTGGGGTAGAAACATAAATAACCAAAACTTATGTGTCCACTTTTAAAATAAAAAGTAAAGGTTGTATGTGTGTGCTGTGTGTGTCCGATTTGGACCCCCCCTCTCACACCCTCACACACTCACCTATCTCTCTTATTTACAAAACAACAAAAATAATAAAGTAAAACACTCACCTACTTTATTCTACCTCACACTCTCACTCTCTCTCTCCTATCCCCATATTCTCTTCACTCACGTACACAGCCCCCCTTCCTCCTCTCTGATTTTTCCTTTCTTCTACCTCCCTACCGATGGCTATGGAGAAATAAGAAACCCCCACAAAAACTCCATCTTCTCTCATCTTGTTACTCCATCAAACCTTCTCCAAAAATTATAAAAACTACACCATTGTCTTCCTCTCATCAAGGGGAACAATTCTATCTCTTCAAAACTCGAAAAGGAGAACTTTCATCTCCATGGGTATGCTACATTTGGAGCTTCAAGACTACCATTAGGACCACCTCCTTCTCCTTGTTCTGTTGAGGTAAAAATCTTCTTGAAATCTCATCTTTTTCTAGCCCTTGTGGGCAAAACGAAATTTAAGCTAAAACCTTGTATGGTGTTTTGGTACTCTAGCCGATTTTGGCTTTGTTGGAGGAGTGGAAACATTGTTCTTGAGCTATCCTAAGCATCACCTACATCCTTGCAAGGTAATGAAATCTCTAAACCCTAAAATATGCCTTAAGCTTCAAAGAATGGTTAAGAGTTAGTTTTAGTATTGAACTATATATGTTTATGGGCTGTATCCTTAGAGAGTTTGATTTACAAACCGGTGGAGAGAGAGAGAGAGAAGGAAGAAGGAAGAAGAAGGAAGGAGGAAAAGAAAACTAGAAGGGAGAACAAGGTAATGATACTCATCTTTGTGTAGCTTTGTGAATGCTTATGTAACAGATTTTTAGTAATGAAAATATGTATTGTAAGATGGTAGTGTAATGGTAGTGTAACGTGTAGGAGGAAACAAGCTTTTAAACCTTTAAAAGACATTTTAAAACTCGTTAAAACATAGATGGGAGTTAATGTTTGAGTGCAGGAATTTAATGTTGTTTAGTGTGGTATTTGTGTATGAGAGTTGGGTATATTTGTATTGGCTATAAACAGGTGGTGTGGATCATTTATGTGAGTGAAACAATGCGGTAAGAGTGTAAAACTATAGGGGAGACTATGGCGAAATTTGCCTAAGAATAGAACACTTAATGAACTAGAAACTAGGTGAAGAATTTATGTTGTAACAGATTTTAATTGATTTAGTTTAGTGGGTAAGTTATGATAGGTGAGTAATGCATTAGAAACTCTAGAAATGACATTAGGAGAGGGAGCTATTGGTGGAGAGAGTTAGAGTAAAAATCTGTAGCAAATGCAATTGGGAAAAAACTAGTGTAAGTGTTGAAATGAAACTTGGAGAATTAGGTGTGTGAATTAGTAAGGAAATGTGTAATAGGTTGATGGATGAACTAAGGTGTATTAGGAGGTTTAATTAGTGCTAAATCATGTGGGGAAGTATTGGTAAAGATTGGGAAAACAATGGGTAGAGAAACCAACTGAAAACAGATTTTTAAACTGAAGTACTGGGTCGGACCGGACTTGCGACCGGACTTGCAAGTTCGGTCGAGCCCAGAATCACAAAGACGGGAACCTTCTGGAATGGACCGGACTTGCGACCGGATTTGCAAGTTCGGTCGGACCAGAAAATTCTCCCGTCTGAAACCTTCTGGAATGGACCGGACTTGCAAGTTCGGTCGGACCAGAAAATTTTCCGGCTGAAACCTTATGGAATGGACCGGACTTGCGACCAGACTTGCAAGTTCGGTCGGGCCAGAAAAATTCCCGTAATTAAAGCTACTGGAATGGACCGGACTTACGACCAGACTTGCAAGTTCGGTCGGGCCAGAAAAATTCCCGTAATTAAAGCTACTGGAATGGACCGGACTTGCGACCGGACTTGCAAGGCTGGTCGAGTCATACAAAAAAAATGTGAATTAAATTACATAATAATTATATATATATATACCCACATATATATATATATGTACATATATCAAGGTACCAATGATAAGTAAGGAAAGAAACTTAAAGTAATGAAGAGTAAATAAATAATGGGTAAGTATAAGAAGTGTAAGGACATAGTAAGTAAGAGTTAGGAAACGTAATGGGAATACGAGTTGAGTTAATTATAGATAGTTAATCACTCGATTACATGTGTACTATAGGACTTGATTTGTGAGCACCGAAGGAAAGTCGGATTACAAGTACGACGATGAACGTATGAATTCCTCATGCCCCGTATGCTATCTTGGTTACTCTGAATTGTATGTTGTGTGCTAATTTATCACCAAATAAGACAAATGCACGAATCGGAGTTATCATGCTTACTTGTGAATATGTAGTGTTGTATGTTGTGTATATTTTCTTTAAATCTTAGTTTGTATAATTCATGAAATGTATGGATGGATATGAATGTGTGTATGTATGTTGTCTTGTACTGTGACCGATTGTGATTGTTATTGGACTTCTAACTGATTCCTAACAAGCTAACCAATCTAACTTAATTGGTAATTAAATTGGAATGAGTAGAAGTCCGATATAGTTTCGGCCACGCGTGAGGATGAGGAGACACAAGAGGTTGGATCCGATTCCTGACTCTTAAACTGGTCCACGGCCCAAATCCCTTAAGTGGGTAGCATCCCAGATTGGTGAGTCAAGTAAATCCCGGTGGTGGGACGGTGTAGTCCCCGGGCCGGAGGTCATACCGACTTAACTTGAGTATGAGTAAGTAAATAAGAATGAGTAAGTAAGTAAATGAAAGTAATTAAGTAAAGTAAGAGTAAGAATGTGTAATGAGTAAAGAGTAAATAGCATTCCGATTAACCCGGATGCGTAAATTGGCTAACACGGTGAAGGTAAGTAAGTGTGTATGCTATTGTATCGCTATCTTGTATTGTATGAAGTATTGCATGTGAATGTATGTTGTATGCAAGCATGTATGTATGATAAAAATGAACCGCATGCCTATTTGACCTTAATTAGTCGGCGTGCCCTAGCTAGCACGCGGTATATGCGGAGTTCATGCGCAGCTTTTGCTGAGCCCCTTGGGGCGATGTTTTTACTACACGCAGGTACAAGAGAAGGATGAAGGCTGTGAAGTGATGTAGCTTTGTTTCTTTTTGGATTTGTAATTAACGGATTATGAATGGTGTACTAAGTAGTACACGGCTATAGCTTTTTGGTAGCCGGTGTACCATGGGGTACACCTTTTTGGATGTTGATAGGACGAAGATTGGGTATAGATGAGTAGTTGGTAGAAACTCATTCTTTTGGGAACAATTGGAAAGGGATGTAATTAAATACTTTAAATACTCGGTGATCCGGTAATGTAAGAATGCTATCTTTTGTATTCAGTAAGCAATGTTTTAGTAGCTCGGTATACTATGATCATCAGACCGTCACTGTATTGTAGAGTAAGCCTTGCTAGCCGTATGGGCGGTTAGCGGCGTTGTATCACCCGTCGTAGTAGTAGTATTTCCGCTGCGAGTAACTTTGATTATTGGGATGATTGAACGGTAAGCGTAGGAATAGCGGTTGGGGTGTTACAAAAAGTGGTATCAGAGCGTAGTAACGCTCTGATGTCCTTAGTTACCGAGCATAGGGGATTACAGAGTTAGGATTTCAACCGTCTTAAGACGGATACTTGGAAACCTAACTAGGAACTACCGTTATTAATAACGGATACCCTTGACGTTCTTAGGAACGATACCTTGTTTAAATTCCAAGACCTTTAGGTCATATCTTGCGAAGCCTAATGTAAATGCTAAATGTTCAGATGTCAGGACGAGGTCGAGGCCGACCTAGGGGAGAGACATCTGACGGACCTGGCGCGCAGACGATAGCAGAGATCGTCGCCGCCACGGTAGCGCAGATGCTACCATAAGTAATCAATGCAATGCAACAAACTTAGCAAAGTCAGCAAACACAAGCGGGGCCAATCCCTCCCCCTACACCCAGAGAAGCTAACTGGGTAAAAGCTGTAGCGGAACTCCGCCCTCCTTGCTTTAGGGGCGAGAGTGATCTAGCTAAGCTAGAAGCCTATATCTCCGAGATGGAGACGACGTTCGAAACCCTCGAAGCTCCTGCTGGAGTTCGAGTTAGAGTTGCTGCCTACTATCTGAAAGATGCAGCCATGGATTGGTGGAAGCTGGTCAAGCATGAGCATGTCAACGACCCCACCTTCAACTGGGAGTCCTTTGCCTCACTCCTCCGTTCCAAATACTACCCGGAGCATGTGAAAACCAAGAAAAGGCTAGAGCTGGATACCTTGAAGATGACAGAGAAGATGTCTGTCAACGAGTACTACCGCACCTTCACCTCCATCCTCCGTCTTCTACCCGACTTAGGATACACCGGCCAGGTGTTGGTCGATCGCTTCTATGGCGGTCTGAGCCATCGCCTACGGTACGGTATGGGCTACACACGATTTACCTCTCTTCAGGTAAATATCGGTTAACCCTTAGTATCATTTCAATTCTTTGAATTCCTTGAATCTTTTTCTTTACCTCTTTAAATAAGAATCCCGGCTAATACCTGAAACTTCAGGAGTGTTATCACGCGGCTTCTCGCGTTGAGATCACTTGCCAATTAAGGGATGAAGAAACCGCGCTGAAGCGCAAGGCCAACAACAAGAACACCAATGGCGAGGAGCAGAACCAGGGTAAAAGCTGGAAAAAGAAGAAGGGAAATTTCTTTCAGCAATCCCAAAAGAAATTCCCAAGTGAGAGCAGTGCCCATGCTGAGCAGGGCAAACCAGTTGAGCTGCTTCAACTAGGTTCTTCTGCACCGGTGGCCGCAAAGCCACTGAGATCACACCCACCTAAGGGTAAACTTCTATTCCCAAATCGTATTCGTACAAGTACCATATCTAGTATATCCACGCACACATGTGCTAACCCTCTAAACCTTAGGTTCTGGCTCCGGTTTCACCAAAACCTTCTCCGACGGCCGCACCTATGTGTGCAGGAAGTGCAACCAAGACCATCCCGGCAAGGACTGCTATGGGAGAGAAATCAAGTGCTACAATTGCCAGAAACCGGGACATACAGCCAACAGATGCCCAGAGAATGCCAAGCAAAAAGGAAACTTCCAAAGCTACAAGCAGAGGGAAGGTGTAACACCCCGTCCAAAGCCAATCGTGGTTATCGCAAAAACTGAACACTTAATTGAATTCGTCGCAGCGGAAATAACAAACACCTGGACCTTGCCACGGTCTGATCGCTAGAATATACCGGCCTTAGCAATTACAACACTTGTCCAAAATAAACTCCGACCAAAACATCACCATCCAAAATACCAACAACCAACCGAGTACAAGTAACTAAGTCATAATCACAACCTTACATCAGTTTAAATATAAACAGACGGGTACACAAGCGCAACCCGTACTCAAATTAAACATCCCGTCCTAAGTCTAACCGCTCATACTCTCGTGGTGCGTCCTCATGGGCCTCTTACCTGCAAGTGTAAAAACAGCCCCCAAAGGGGGTCAGCACGAATGCTGGTACTCCCTCTCATGGCCCCCAAACTAACGGGGCTACGACGACTAATTGTCGATAGCATGGAAATTGATTACGTACACAAGCATGATATGAAGTGCAATAACAATAATCCACAGATGAACATGCATAGTTCACAAACAATGAACGACTCAAGCGTTCCCTTATCAAGTGGGTTAGTAACCCCCTCCTTAGTCCTGATTTCCTTAATCTCAGTTCCTTACCTTACCTTAATCTTAACCTCAACTTATTCTCAGTATACAAACCGTTCCTGGAAGGGAATGGTTGTAGCTTAATTTCAAACCTGGGATTTAGGTGATCCCACCGCACCATCTTAATGCCACCTACCCTGGACGGGAGTCCAGCGTAGCTGAGACGGCAACCGGCCCTAGGCTACAAGTCCGAAGACAAGTCCTTAAGCGGAGGGCGGATCTGATTCAGATACCGTCCCCCTTTCCTTAGCATGCATGACCGGAGTCAGTCCCGGGTTTCCTCACTCAAGTTCCAGTTAGTAGAAAACTTAAACACCATGTGCCAGTTAAACCTTAACGGGTATTAACCAACAATCACCAATACTTAACTCTTATTCTTAACTCAGTAAGTACTAAACTTGGTTAGTAACAATCTCAAGTCTCGTGGGTTAGTGCAAAGAAAACACATACACAACGAGAACAATTATAACCGGTTGCATGCTTTATCTTGTCTTAGTCATAGCAATTAAACAGATAGCACACAAGCCGAGGGACACCTCGTTAGCAAGCAGGTCACAAGAAAGATTGTACCATTCACCGTCGATCGTCGTTTGTTTTATCTTCTCCGGGGTCCCAATTCACAAACCTAAAACATTGATTCATTTTTAGGCCATTAGTTATTTGCACCTTACTTAACTCACTTAATTCCTAAAGATCCCCTTTGAATATCCTCTTAAGTCCTTACCACTTAACCTTATAAACTTAACTTTAAACATTAAGGTTCTTACTTATCTTAACTTAATCCCTTAAGTTCTTAGGGTCCTAATCATTACCACCCTACCAAAGGTATACCTTATTACCAATTATCATTCTTAGAATTCAAAATTTCTTTTTTTTAAGTGTTAAGGGTCGTCCGACCCACCGTCCGACCCACCATCTGGGTTGGACCCTTCCAGTAACTTTCGGGTTTGAAAAACTCCACATGTCCGACCCATGTCCGACCCAACCAACTGGGTCGGGCCATTCCAGAAATTTTCCGTCTTCTAAACCTCCTATGTCCGACCCATGTCCGACCCAAGTCCTCTGGGTCGGACCATTCCAGAACCTTTCCCTGGCGTTAAACAGAGGCCGTCCGACCCAAACTTGGGTCGGACCCCTGGGTCGGACGCCACCAGAACATGCCTAAACATTGTCAAATCTTCACTAAATTTTTCCTCAAGCCTTCCAATGTGTTCTAACATCATTTAGACCCTTAAACCCACCTTAGATCATCCTCCAAACTCATTAAAACAACCTCCAAAGATCATTCCAATCCTTTACACAATTCTTACAACAACTACTAACACTTAGCACTTATTTCTTTCCTACATTTCAACATCCCTTTCACCTAGCACTTCTACTAGCCAAAAGTTCCCTCCTTATGAACTTGACCACACCATATACACCACTTGCATCTCTCTTACACTTTCCAAGGTTTTCCTTAAATCCTAAACTCTAGTTTCTACCTAAATCATCTCAAGGTCTCACACTCAATCACATCAAACTCACCAAGGTTTCCTAGCTTCTTTTATCAACATTTACCTAAGTCCTAAATACCCAAATACACTCTTTTGATTCCTAAATCCTTCATAGTGATGTCTAGGCCATTATAAGTCATTAAAATACCCTAATCTCACCCTTTTTCATCAAGACAACCTCTAGAACTTCCTAGTACTTCCTTAGTCATTAAATCCCCTTAGAACATCTTAAACACTCAAGTTCTCCTTTAAATTTTGCCATGGGTTCTCTAGTATATAGTACATCCAAACACTTAGGTTTTCTCCATCAACCAACCAATATCACTCAAATTCTCATCACAACACCTTAACACACAGTTTACACCAAAACTACACCACATCATCATATAGTGTATAAACTTAAATGCTTGGCACTTAGGCCCTTAAATGACAATAATCTTAACCACTGAATTTCCACATATATTTGCCTTTAACCTGCGAATACACACAACAAGGCTCCCATTGAAATAAAATGCTTCTTGTAATTCACCTTGATATTCTTAAACTATCTCTTTTTCCTCATTTGCTCCTTAGTCACAAGTTCACAATCATGATCATTGTTTCTCCTAGGTCATATATAGCCCTTTTATAATGTAAACTCTACACTAAACTCATCACATATCTAAATCCCATTCCCTTAAACAATAAAACACCTTAAGGTAAGTAATTTACCTTGTTCTTTTACAAGCTTTAAAAACTTTCTTCCTTAGGTTTTTCCTTGCTCAATCTCGGTCACCAATATATATCTCCTTGCCAATGTTCTAACCAATATCCAATGACTCCAATGAGTACTAGATAATACATTAACCCTAAGGAACAAACCCTAGGTTAAAAATGTGCTTTAAGGTATTAAGGTGATTGTTTTACCTTGGTTTCTCAAGACAAGCTTGGATATGAAGCAAGAAGGACCTCCTCAATCCTTTGAAGAGTAGAAAACAAGCTAGAACAAGGCATTAAAATGAAGCCTCATGAGCATGCATTTTCGGTCAAGAAGAAAGGTGATGGAAACCTAGATTTTCTTACACTTTCTTTACCTTAAGAGAATGGAGAAGCCAATGGAGTCTCCAAACTTGAGTTTCCTCCTCTAATGGTGGTTTGGCTTGGCACCAAATCAAAGCTCTTGAAGTTTTGAAAAGATAGAAAGAGATAGCTTGAGCTAACTAAGAGGAATATGTAATTTGTTTTGGTTTTGGAGCTAAAATGAGTAAGTAGTGTACAAAGGAAGGTGGAGCTAGCATGGTGTTGTTCTTCACGTTAATGGAGAAAGGAGAGAGCAGCTCAAAACCGTGGGAACAAGAGAGAATGAAGAGATGAGGAGAGAGATGATTAAAGGTAGGATATTTATCTTGTAAAGTAAATAGTAGTTTTACTTTATAATTCTTTGTTTACTTAATAACAAATAAAGGTGGTGACTCACCTTGTAAAAACCGGCCCCCATTAAGTAACAAGGGGTACTTAAGTCTTTGTTGACCAAATATCTCACTTATATTGACTTATATTATAAACTAGCTTAATTAAATTACTATTCACAAAACAAGGCACATTGTTGTGAAATTTTTTGATTTCCCATTGATTTAGACTTCCTAATGTGATACTAATTAGTACACATGTTAATTAAAGAGTAATGATGGACATTTAGCCACTCAAAACCCATTTACAAGACAATTTTTCAAAAATGTGCTTTAAGACTCCTTAAAGCACATTTTGTGTCTTAACTTGTTTTCAAGCTTGGTTTTCTTTGGTAATTGATTTAAAATGACCATTAGGATATTACTAAGGTCTTAGAACAATATTTGGGTACTCACCCAAGTCTCTCCAAGCTTAGAGCATGTTTTTGCTTAAACTGCTCTTTTGGTGTTTCCTTATATTTTCTTTGGTTAAAATGGTTTCTTAATGTTTCTAAGGCATTATTTAGCCTCCTTATAACTTAGTTTATCATTTAAACACCATCTCTAAGTTTGGGGTATTTTAGAAGGCAAGGAGGTTGCATCTGACGATGCACCGACCCAGCAGGCACCACAGGGACAGGGATCCCGGGGACCTCAGAGGGATGCACCTCAGAGGCAGCCTGTCTTGCATGTGATTGACCGTGACGGGTCCGGTTCTAAATCCGGCCTAGGTAATTATCCGAACCTTTAATCCCTGAAGAAGCATGACTAAGTATTAGCATAACTGTTTGAATGAATGCATGAGTGAATAATTGAAGTAAGTATGGAGCATGAAAAGAGGTAGTTGAAACTAGTACTCACTGTAGATGAAATTTATAACCATAGGAAGCTTTGGTATCTGTTATCCGATACCGGTAAACCTGAATCAAGAAGAGATCGACATCACCAACCACTACTACACCAGCGAACAGTGTCAGGTCATCCGACCAGGTATGATTCTATTAAAGGAATACCTGACACCCGAAGCACAAATTGCAATCATCCGACGATGCAACGAGCTAGGAACGGGTCATGGTGGATTTTATACACCCGAATTCCCTGGTGGAGCGAAGATGAAGCTGAAAATGATGTGCTTGGGAAAGGACTGGAATCCTTATACCAAGACATACCAAGAGACACGAACACAAGACGGTGCAACGCCATCGACAATACCTCCAGAGTTTCAGACACTCGTCACACAATCAGTAGAACTCGCACGACAATGTGAACATGAACCGATCCCCTCACTTGAAGCGGACCTTTGTATCGTCAACTTCTATGAGAAAGAAGGACGACTTGGGTTACACCAAGACAAGGACGAGACAGCGGAATCTCTTGAACAAGGAGTGTCCGTAGTGTCTTGGTCCATTGGTGATGACGTCGTATTTATGTATAGCGAGCAGAAGCGTGTGGACCTCGCACAGAAATTGGTATTGAGATCAGGAGATGTCCTAATCATGGGTGGAAACTCTAGGATGCTGTATCACGGGATCAATAAGATCAAGTTAAATATGGCACCACCGGCAATAATCAATGCCACACACATGAAACCAGGACACCTGAACCTTACCTTTAGGAAGTATGAAATTCATAGTATCATGTAATCTATTAGTAACGTGTATTAGAGACACGGTATGTATGATGGTTGGTTTATCAATAAAGAGCAGTGTTGATTTAAATTCCACTTGTGTCCACCATCAATACTTATCCACTTGTGAATCCAATAGGTGTGGACTCGGTACCGAAGGTAACCTGAGTATCCTCACTGAAGCACAAGCCGGCAGAAGCGGCACCATCTTAACGGGAACATTCCCAGTGAATGGCATTGAAGCCAATGTATTATTCGACTCCGGCGCCTCTCACACCTTTGTATCACCATCTTTCGTGAAGAGGTTGAAGCTACATGCGGATGAGCTACCGAATTTTGTGGTTACTCTCCCATCGAAGGAGCGAGTAAAGTGCACCAAATACTATCAATCAGCCACCATCGAAATAAAAAATGACACATTTCCCATTTCCTTCATCGAATTCAATGGATTGGGATTCGACTTAATCATTGGAATGAATTGGTTGGAGCGGCACAAAGGTAGAATTATCTGCGCCGAGCATCGATTGCTGCTCAAGAGTCCTTCTGGGGTTACTGTATCTTACCGCCAGAGACCGAGAGAGCCTTCGACCACACTTATATCTGCTATGGCTATGTACCGGGAGCTCAGAAAGGGCCATGAAGTGTATCTATGTTATGTACAAGACCTGGAGAGAGATCCAGAGTTCAGTGAGGATGTACCGATTGTATCCGAATTCCCTGATGTATTCCCTAAGGAGCTACCCGGCATGCCACCACCGAGAGCAGTGGAGTTTGAAATTGATCTCTTGCTAGGTACCTGTCCCATTGCGAGGGAACCGTACCGCATGGCACCTGCTGAAATGACTGAACTGAAGGAACAACTACGTGACCTACTCGACAAAGGGTTCATACGCCTGAGCGTAGCACCGGTCCTCTTTGTGAAGAAGAAGGACGGTAGCCTCCGACTTTGCATTGACTACCGCGAGCTGAATGCGGTTACAATCAAGAATAAATACCCATTACCACGCATCGACGACCTATTCGACCAGCTGAAAGGAGCATCAGTCTTCTCCAAGATTGACCTCCGTTCTGGGTATCATCAAATTGCTATCAAAGAGCAAGACATTGAGAAAACGGCATTCCGTACGAGATATGGCCACTACGAATTCACCGTTATGCCATTCGGTTTGTCAAACGCACCAGCAAAATTCATGGATCTCATGAATCGACTATTCAGTGAACAGTTGGACACTTCGGTTGTTGTCTTCATCGACGACATCCTAGTATACTCAAAATCAGCAGAGGAACATGAAATTCATTTGAGGAAAGTGCTTGAGACACTGCGCGAGAATCAGCTGTATGCGAAGTTCTCTAAATGCGAGTTCTGGCTAGATCAGGTATCATTCCTTGGTCATGTCATCTCGAGCGCCGGTATCTCAGTTGACCCTTCTAAGATTGAAGCTGTACGATCATGGCCTAGACCTAAGACTGTTACCGACATCCGGAGCTTTCTTGGTCTAGCCGGTTACTACAGGAGATTTGTAAAGGACTTCTCAAAGGTCGCTAAGCCCATGACTACATTGATGAAGAAAGATGCACCGTTTGTATGGACAGACGAGTGCGAAGTATCATTTCAGAGCCTTAAAGACTCATTGACCTCAGCGCCCATCCTTACTCTTCCAGAGGGCACAGAGGGATTTGAGGTATATTGTGATGCATCAGGCAAAGGAATGGGATGCGTGCTCATGCAGCATGGCAAGGTTGTAGCTTATGCCTCCCGCCAGCTGAAAAAGCATGAGGAGAATTACCTGACACACGACTTAGAGTTAGGAGCCATTGTCTTCGTGTAACACCCCAACTCAATCCAAACGTGGTCTCGCAACTTAACAGCATATATATATACCCGTCACAGCGGAATTCTTTACACACCAGGACCTTGCCACGGTCTGACTACAGAATATACCGAACATTAGTACATAACAACCTTAACCAAATACACATTCTTCTTACAATCCTCTCACATCCTATACATCTTACTAACCCAATTGCCATACGAGTGTACATGCACAACTCGTAGGCCACACTTAACCCTTAACACTTGTACCCCTTCTTACTCTCACGACGGCCGCCTCCTGATGTTCACCTGTGTAGTAAAAACAGCCCCCAAAGGGGGGGTCAGCACGAATGCTGGTACGATCCTCTCATGGCCCCCAAGCTAACGTGGCTACGACGACTAATTGTCGATAGCATGGAGGTTGATTAGATGCACAACATAATAGAAAGTGCAGTAAACAACAAACCAAATATGAACAATCAAAGTTCAAACATAACGAACGACTTAAATGCGTTCCCTTAATTAGAGAGTTAATTATTTAACTCCCTAAGTTATATTTCCTCTTAATCTTAGTCCATCCTTATCTCACCTCAATCTTAGTCTTATCTTAATCTTAGAAACAACCAACCTTTAAAAAGGAGTGGATGTAGCTTATCTTAGTCTTAATAATACAAACCATCCTTTAAAGAGGAATGGTTGCAACTTATCTTAACCTTACCTTAATCTTAACCTTAACTTATTCTCAGTATACAAACCGTTCCTGGAGGGGAATGGTTGTAGCTTAATTTCAAACCTGGGATTTAGGTGATCCCACCACACCATCTTAATGCCACCTACCCTGGACGGGAGTCCGGCGTAGCTGAGCCGGTAACCGGCCCTAGGCAACAAGTCCGAAGACGAGTCCTTAAGCGGAAGTCGAATCTGCTATAGATACCGACCCCCTTTCCTTAGCATGCAAGACCGGAGTCAGTCCCGGGTTTCCTCACTCAAGTTCCAGTTAGTAGTAGTCTCAAGACCTTGTTTGTTGGTTAACCTCTTTCGGTTTATATCAAACTCATATTAGAGAGTGTTCCTTAGTCTCACTCAATTCCTTACTACACGTTGGTTAGTAAGTTCTCACGGTATGTTGTGTTAGTTTTCAAACATCACACAACAATACAATAAACATAATATTCCGGTTGCATGCTTTATCTTGTTTAGTGAGCACACAAAAACAAATAGCACACAAGCCGAGGGACACCTCGTTAGCAAGCAGGTCACAAGAAGAACTGTACCGTTCACCGTTGGTCGTTCGGTTGCTTAATCTCTTCCGTAGTTCAATTTCCAAGTCCTAAAACATTCATTCAGTTTTAGGTTCTTAATCACTTAACTCAATTCAACTTACTTATCTTACTTAACTTACTTAACCCTTAATGATTCCAACCTAACACCTCTTAAGTCTTACAACTTAATCTTACAAACTTAATATTAAACTTTTAAGTTTATTCTTAACTTAATCCCTTAGTTCTTTATACCTCTAATCATCATTGCCCCCTTAATGGGATACCATTAATACCACTAAACTCTCTTAGGGTTTCTTTTTTTTTTAAGTCTTAAGGGTCGTCCGACCCACCAATTGGGTCGGACCATTCCAGAGACTCTCGGGTTTGAAAAACTCCACTTGTCCGACCCACGTCCGACCCAACCAACTGGGTCGGACCATTACAGAAATTTCCCGTCTTTTAAAACTCTCCTGTCCGACCCATGTCCGACCCAACCAACTGGGTCGGACCATTACAGAACCCTTCACTGGCGTCTAACAGAGGCCGTCCGACCCAAACTTGGGTCGGACCCCTGGGTCGGACGCCACCAGAACATGCCCAAAAATTGTTAAATCTTCACCAAACTTCTCCTAAAGCCTTCTAATGTGTTCTAACATCATTTAGACCCTTAAACCCACCTTTAATCATCCTCCAAACTCATTAAAATAACCTCCAAAGATCATCCTAACCTTTTGCTCAATTCTTGCAAGAAATTCCTAACACTTGTTAACTAATTCCTTATATTTCTAACATGTACATTTTATCTAAAACTTCAACTAACCAAAGTGTTTCTTTTCTACCCATATAACTCCTCCTTAACATCATTGCACTCCATCTTTGCTTGTTAAACCTTCCAAGGTCATCTTGCATGTCCATGCACAATTTCTCTTCTTTTCACTTGTTACTCATCACTCTTAAACTCTTAAGCTTGCTTATACATTTCTTTCCATTACCTTAATACCTTGACATTGTTCTTCATTTACCTTAACCATGCAACGCCCTCCTTAGACATTTCCACTTCTTTAATGCAACTTGCTCACCATTCTCATGATCATAACCTCTTATACGTTTCTAGTCATTTTCCTTGACGACTTACAACATTCTCCTACCATTTTCACTTCCATCACCCAAGTCCACACATTACCATTCAACCAAACCTTACTAGTCCACCACTAACATCACCACCTCTTACACAAACTTCCCAAAACTCTCATTGTTCTACTCTTTAGTTCATACCTAAATCACCTCAAAGCATTATACATCATTTCCTCTAGATTCTTGCACAAGTCTTACATTCCTCATACCATGACTTTGGTGTGTTCAATGCACCCATCTAAACTCTAATTTCCTCATAGACCATTCTAGGTCATTCTAAACCTCAAGAACTCCTTAGTTAACTCATTTCCACTCAAATTCCTTTTTATGACTCCTAGTAAATCCTAAGTCATATTAATTAACCACCATCACCTAAACACTTATTTTCTACTCAAATTTCGCCATAGCTTCTCTAGTATATTCTCATGCCCAAATGCATTGTTTTCTCACACAATAATCTCACACACACACAAGTCCTTTCTCATCCTTATTTTCTCACCCAATCCAACTCATTCACAACAAACTCAACATATTGCAATAATCTTAAATTGTATAGCACTAAGGCTCTTAAATGACATGGCTCTTAGGCCCTTAAATGACTTAAACTTAAACACTGAATTTCCCACATATAAAAGCTTTCAACCTGCAAATACACCCATCAATCTCATAATAGTTATAATGCTCTTAAAACTCATCTTAAACTTATACTATCCACTCATTCCCATTGGCTCCTTAGTCACAAGTTCACAAGCTTATTTAAGTTCTTTTTCTTAGGTTACATAACCCATTACCTAATGTAAGCCCTAGGCTACATTGGTACTCATCTAAAACTCATTCCTTAAACCTTAAACCACCATTAGGTAAGTAATTTACCTTGTTTTCTCAAGCTTATCTTATCTTCCTCCTTAGACCTTCTTCTTGAATGAATATCGGCCACCACTTAAACTTCCTTTGCCAATGTTCTAACCAATATTCAATGACTCACATGAGTACTAAAACAATACACTAACCTCAAGGAATGAAAACCTAGGTTAGAAATGTGTTCTAAGGAATAAAAGTGGATGATTACCTTTGAAGTCTCAAAGTAGACTTGGGCATTGAATGAAATAGGACCTCCACTAGTCCTTGGTGAATAAATCAAGCTAGAACAAGGCATAAATACAAGGCCCCATGAGTGATGATTTTCGGCCATCTAAGAAAAGGATGGAAAGTTGATTTTTCTTTCACTTTCATTACCTTGAATGAATGGAGAAGATAATGAACACCTCAAGCTAGATTTTCCTCCTCCAATGGTGATTTCCCATGGCTCCAAAATGAGGCTTTTCAGATTTTGAAAAGATAGGAAGCAAGGTCTGGTCTAACTAAGAGATATATGTGCTTAGTTTTTGATTTGGAGCTAAAATGAGTAAGTTGTTAACAAAGCAAGGTGGTGGTGCCATGGTGCTGCTTGGAGACGGTTTAGAACAGAGAGAAGAGGAAGAAAAATCGTGGAAGAAGAAGAGAAATGAAGAGAGAGGAGAGAGGTAGGTTAATATAAGGTATTTTACTTTAATAAGTAAATAGTACTCCTTTTATCTCTTCTTTCTTCCTTATTTGATGAAGTCTATGGTGACATCCTTATAAAACCGGCCCCCTCTTATAACCAAGATATTTATGGTCTTGGTTGACCAACTAATTGACTTAAGTTGACTAAAACTTAAACTAGTCACTATTGGCCATTCACAAATTAGTGCACATATTTCTGAAATTTTTGATTTCCCATTGATTTA
Source organism: Limonium bicolor (assembly GCA_023374045.1). Lineage (NCBI taxonomy): Eukaryota > Viridiplantae > Streptophyta > Magnoliopsida > Caryophyllales > Plumbaginaceae > Limonium > Limonium bicolor. The sequence goes on from CM041782.1 coordinate 187,195,878, forward strand.
GACTTCCTAATGTGATACTAATTAGTACACATGTTGATTAAGATGTAATCATGGGCATTTAGCCACTCAAAACTCAATTCTAAGACAATTTCTCAAAAGGTGCTTTAAGAAGTCTTAAAGCACATTTGTGTTTAAGCTTGTTTTGAGCTTGGTTTTCTTTGCTAATTGATTTAAAATGTACATTAGCATATTACTAAGGTCTTATAATGGTATTTGGGTGCTAATCAAAGTCACTCCAAGCTTAGAGCACGTTTTCGCCCAAATTGCCCTTAAGGCACTTTCTTGTGTTTCCTTGGTTTAAATTGTCTACCAATCTTTATAAGGCTATTCTAGCCTTACTACATAATTTGATGTTTACTTAGCATACTTAGGTTTGGGGTATTTCAATCTACCCCCCTCAAAAGAACTTTGTCCCCAAAGTTCCCATGCATCTTATCTCATTAGAATACATGTCTTACCTCATTCCTTAGATCATATAGATCATACTTATGTATACTTAATCTCATTGGATCATTAGATCCACCATATTCTTATACTTAAATATCACACAACATGTTTAAGCATGTATAGCACTCAAAATTCTTTTTGTTTCTTTTGATGATTAAAACATTCACATAATTTCCAACGTATTCTCCCATGTCACCGGTCCGTAGACAATGGCTCATTCATCCTCGTCACCATGGGCCAGAATACAAAACAATCTTCTCTCCCCATGTCACCGGTCTGAAGACAAAGGCTTGTGCGTCCTCGACTTCATGGGCGAGACTCAGTAAAAAGGTAATCCTTTTTACGAGGTCATGTGAGGAATAATAACTCTAATTAAAAATACAATCAACTCCAATTTCATTTTTATCCTAAGGCCTCTATCCATAGTGTGATTTAATTGTAACCACTGGTAGGGAGTTTCAGGAATCATCCCACCCTGATGTGATCAGCATCAGTGTAGAACTATCCTTCCACCCCAATTTGTGTTCGGTTTCCCTTGATCCCTAGAAAATCAAGTTCCACCTCCCACGTCATTTTCAAACATCAGATAATTCACTCATGTCCAATTTTCTATCTTCTTAGTTCTTCTAATCATAATCAAAACATCTCCAAAGTGTGGACTCAGTCCATCGAACATTCCCGATTCATCTCTTAGTACTCACCTCAGGGCTTAAATTCCTACTAAGTTCTATTACAGTCTCATACCAACTCTCACCATCTTATATCTCATAGGATTACAATTTCCTTCCTCATACTCATATCAAATTGTATCTCATAATGTTATCTTATTCTTATCTCACACATAGTCTCATATTGACTCATACCTCATATATTCCTTATTTCTTAAGTCTCCTTAAACCTCCTCCTTAATTCTCTTAACTTGTACTCACACCGGAGTTAACAAGATAGGTACTTAATGTGTATGCTATTCACATCTTCTGTGTGCAATAACCATAATTTATCTCAAAATGTTTATGTAAAACATATTCTCAAATTATTTTGTGCTATGCACACCGTAGTTTATGTACTCAGTACACAAACATACGCTAAGCGGTTTTCGCTCTACCCCCCTTAAAATGGATTACGCCCACGTAATCAGCATTATATCATCCTTGAACATAAGTTCAAGATGTCTAATTCTCACCAAGCTTTATAGCTTCCACGTCATCTATCTTACTTATAATTCGATCAGAGGGTCATAACTATGCTATTGACTTAGTCTCTGCATCGAGGATTCTTAACGGTACTTATACCATATTCTGATCTTAGTTTGGTCTAACCTCAAGGGTACTGATCTGCTAGCTTCCGCTGCACAACTCTGATGGTCTTAGGCTTAACTGCCTCACTTATCTTTTTATAGTATTGTATATCCTTCTGCGTCCTTACAGTTTAGGAATATTGGTCTCTCAATGGACACGTGTTATCTTTATATATACACGGCCTTGATGAGTTGTAGCTCGTCTATCCAGTCTTCCCGGAGATCTAATGTTTGTATTCTTAGTGTTTCCTCAAGTGTCTAAATCGTTCTCCCCGACTGACCTTTGGTCTGAGGATGACCCTTAATCTGAAACTACTGTTTAGTGCATATTGCGCTTTACAGTCTTATCCTTAACACTTTAAGACATGTCCAATGTCTGTGCTTAACAATCCGTGCTCTTCGCACTTCCTAGTTCTTTAATCCTTTGTGTTGTTGGTTCAACTGAATTCTTCTCTTCGACTGGTTGTGGTAATGGCTGTTCTTGTCTAATTTTGTGTCGCTGTCCGTGGTACGGAGTCGACTACTTCCCGTGTTTCTTACACCACTCGTTTACATGCATGGGGTACCTTACTGGTACATTACCACTTACCCAACTAACTCATAAATGAGCGGGTCAGGCCTGCAAGCCCCTGTGGGGTGCAGTCGTCCCACGTCTCGTTTTAGTAAACTCATAGTGTCCGTCACATGTTTAGCTATTGCTAATTATGAAGTATTCTGTTGTCGATCTCCTTTTTCATCGTTCCATAATAACATTTATTGTTCTTCTTGAAGTTAATCAAGGGAAGTCCATTTACTGTGTTCTTGGGTATGGTATGCTCCAGCTCCTTTCTATATTCCGTATTGATTCTATTTCTTAGTAGCTTAGGTCTCTTTCCATAGAGCCTCTTATCTTCTTTCTCATATTCATTCTATTAGGAATGCACTTCCAGTTCCTTAAGGAATGGGTTGTGTGCTTCCTGTGTAATCTTACCAAACCAGGTCCAGACTACTGGCATCAATGCACAGTTCGTCTACCATCTTATTTTCTTACTTATGGTGGTCTTAACTCATAAATCTCATTGCCTCTGTGTCAATATTTGACGGCTCATACCTAACGGTCGCTTACCGCGCACCACGACTTAATCCCCCTTATATAACTATTGTACTCACGACCACTACTACCGTGGTAGTTGGCCCTTACCATGTTGCCCTTTGATGGTGCAACCTCTTATTCACTTATTCTAATGTTTTACCTTATACTCAATCCCTTCTTGGTGTAAACACACTGGGAGTTCTCTCATTCCGGAGTATGGCGGTTGTCATACCGTGCTGTAAAATAGTTGACTCTTAATACGAAGGTGTTCTGCTCCAATCTCAGATTCGTAAGTAGGCTAATTTCTCCCGCATTCTTTCATTCTTATGATGTTGTTTACATGTAATTTAACCGGTTCCTGAAGAAGTCATCCACTGAATCACAAGCTCTTCTGAGCATTGATCACTTGACGTGCCATAATGTGCACTCACAATGTTTATCTCTGACGATCACTAATTCTTACATCCCGAGTGTTGGATATGGGGTCTATCTCTACAACCTTCCTTATTACGCAAGTGTATCTGGTATGTTCTAAGGTAATCTCAAGGTTTACAGTTTCCATTCTTTAACAAGTGAAAGCCCTTTTTGAGGGGTTTATTCCCACTCTTGGCCTCACAACAAGGAGAGGTATCCCCACCCTAAAAGGCATGGTTCGTTCTCCGCCCCTGCCAATGTACTATCTCATTATTTTCATCGGTGCCTTTTCTTGGCAATATTTTCCACAATCTAAGTTATAGGGTTGTAACCGTTCTCATCTACACATTGTAGTTCCTTTATGGCTTGAATAAGCTCTCTTACAACTTACTGCGCCTCGGGCTCTATGTGGTTAACATCCTTGGCTCGTAGGCTCTTAGTGCATAACGCCTCAGTCCATTACTTGCACTCTTATTTATCTGTAGGTCATCCTTATAGGTTCTGGTCCTTTGAACACTATCCACCATTAAGTTACATATTAAATGTAGTATCGGGTTTCATGGTAAGTTGCTGCATCCTGCTTCCTGCTATGGAAGTTTATTCAGGAGATCTGAGGTTACTTAGTGTCCTCGAATATACTGTCATTTTACTAGACTTATGTCTTTTAACAATCAAGGTTAGGTTCGTATTAGGCGTTTGCCTTACGGTGTCCAAGTTGGATATCATCCTGTCATCTTATACTTCCATCTCAACGTTTCGTTCAACTTCCGTTGACTACGCCACCCATTGATGATCAATCATACTTGGGTGTTAATGAGTTAGACAAACAGTATTAACTGTCATTCATCAGTTTGTTCGGCTTGACTACGCCCGCTCTGTGGGGGTAGTCCTCTAGGCCTCCCTCTGTCGGGATTGTATATCTTTAATCCTTAGTAGATTACTGCTTAAATTTATTCCTTCTGTCCCTGTTTTCGGGGTTCACCAACATCTTCATTATAGAATGTTGTTATTGGTATTCTTAATGGTCACCCTGGGAGTCCTATCCAGTTTTCGTTGGAATTCGTTGCTTCAACAGTCTCAATAGTATCTTATAATACATCCCTTGTATGTTATTACTTACATAGTGTTTTGCTCGCATTACCGAGCGATCTCTTAGGTTTTCCCCCTTGGAGTTCGGGATTGGTGTTCTTACCGTACTGTCGGTTGTCGTCGTAGGAGGTTATACCGTTGCTAATATTTATATGGTTTAATATTTTGTCCAAGTTCCGCTCCCGGCTGACTGGTGTGTCACCTCATCTCATCATGGTCAGGCCGTCGGGCCTTTCCAAGGTCTTATTTTTCTGTTCTTATGGATTTACAATCCGGTATTAATATGTGTTACAACTGTAGCGTTCTCCTATCTTGCCATGATGGCTTTCCGTGTAGCTTAACCATGGTAGCACTTGCTATGGCAAGTGCGCCATGCAGGATAGGCTATTGGTGCAAGGTACATTGGAAGTGATACTTCCTTCTAATTTCCATGTATTTGGTAGTCCTCGGGACTCCTTCGATAACCTCTTATTTTGGATAACTAACCATCCGGCAGTTTCCTTGTTGTTTGACAGTACTGTCATTTATCAGGGCGTTCCTCTTTCTGAGGGAACCCCTTAATATTTCCTTATGTCTTAATCCTCGCTCCTGTCTCCACACATTTTGTTGTGGTTATTAAGCAATAATTCTACTTTAGGCACTACATCGTAGTCCTATTTTGGTATACAATTTGTATGAGTCTCTACCGTCGTCCGCATTATGTCGGCCAGGTCTTGTAACCTTCCTCATAGTATGGGGTTTGGAGTTCCCGTTTCTAACTGGACTTTCCAGTAATCTCAATCCTCATGCTTTGTATTATCCTACTGTTATGCTCCTTCGGACCACTGTCCGGTACTCATGTCGCTTCCCTTTTCCTTTCTATTGCACCCGTAGTGCTTTCCTTATCATTGGTATTGCGGGTTATTTCGACTGCGTAGCATGTCGACCCATGTTGCCGGTAATTATCGTTCCCTTATTGATAGAATTCCATAGGTAGCGCCTGTTTCTCTGTTGCGCTCCATTAAAAACCTCCAAGTTCTCCGTAACTGTTGTACAACAAGTTGTTTCTCGTATTGCTTACTGTTAGCTAACTGCCAGATCGGGTTTCCCCGAGTAAGAGAAGGCTTTCTTCTCTCTGGCGTTTGTTCCACATATTCAGGGTTAGGGATGTGGAGGGCGGGTCTAGGTACTATGGATATCCGGTAAACACCGGGAAGTCCTGACTAACGCACCTCTCACTCTATCTCTCAACCCTTAACCCATAACTCAATCTCAACCTCAATATTCTCCTAAGTTCGGTATTTCTTGTCTTCAGTAACACCCCAACTCAATCCAAATGTGGTCTCGCAACTTAACAGCATATATATATATATATATATACACGTCACAGCGGAATTCTTTACACACCAGGACCTTGCCACGGTTTGACTACAGAATATACCGAACATTAGTACATAACAACCTTAACCAAATACATATTCTTCTTACAATCCTCTCACATCCTATACATCTTACTAACCCAATTGCCATACGAGTGTACATGCACAACTCGTAGGCCACACTTAACCCTTAACACTTGTACCCCTTCTTACTCTCGCAACGGCCGCCTCCTGATGTTCACCTGTGTAGTTAAAACAGCCCCCAAAGGGGGGTCAGCACGAATGCTGGTACGATCCTCTCATGGCCCCCAAGCTAACGTGGCTACGACGACTAATTGTCGATAGCATGGAGGTTGATTAGATGCACAACATAATAGAAAGTGCAGTAAACAACAAACCAAATATGAACAATCAAAGTTCAACATAACGAACGACTTAAATGCGTTCCCTTAATTAGAGAGTTAATTATTTAACTCCCTAAGTTATATTTCCTCTTAATCTTAGTCCATCCTTATCTCACCTCAATCTTAGTCTTATCTTAATCTTAGAAACAACCAACCTTTAAAAAGGAGTGGATGTAGCTTATCTTAGTCTTAATAATACAAACCATCCTTTAAAGAGGAATGGTTGCAACTTATCTTAACCATACCTTAATCTTAACCTTAACTTATTCTCAGTATACAAACCGTTCCTGGAGGGGAATGGTTGTAGCTTAATTTCAAACCTGGGATTTAGGTGATCCCACCGCACCATCTTAATGCCACCTACCCTGGACGGGAGTCCAGCGTAGCTGAGCCGACAACCGGCCCTAGGCTACAAGTCCGAAGACGAGTCCTTAAGCGGAAGTCGAATCTGCTATAGATACCGACCCCCTTTCCTTAGCATGCATGACCGGAGTCAGTCCCGGGTTTCCTCACTCAAGTTCCAGTTAGTAGTAGTCTCAAGACCTTGTTTGTTGGTTAACCTTTTTCCGTTTATATCAAACTCATATTAGAGAGTGTTCCTTAGTCTCACTCAATTCCTTACTACACGTTGGTTAGTAAGTTCTCACGGTATGTTGTGTTAGTTTTCAAACATCACACAACAATACAATAAACATAATATTCCGGTTGCATGCTTTATCTTGTTTAGTGAGCACACAAAAACAAATAGCACACAAGCCGAGGGACACCTCGTTAGCAAGCAGGTCACAAGAAGAACTGTACCGTTCACCGTTGGTTGTTCGGTTGCTTAATCTCTTCCGGAGTCCAATTTCCAAGTCCTAAAACATTCATTCAGTTTGTTAATCACTTAACTCAATTCAACTTACTTATCTTACTTAACTTACTTAACCCTTAATGATTCCAACCTAACACCTCTTAAGTCTTACAACTTAATCTTACAAACTTCATCTTAAACTTTTAAGTTTATTCTTAACTTAATCCCTTAGGTCTTTATACCTCTAATCATCGTTGCCCCCTTAATGGGGTACCATTAATACCACTAAACTCTCTTAGGGTTTCTTTTTTTTTTAAGTCTTAAGGGTCGTCCGACCCACCGTCCGACCCACCAACTGGGTCGGACCATTCCAGAGACTCTCGGGTTTGAAAAACTCCACTTGTCCGACCCACGTCCGACCCAACCAACTGGGTCGGACCATTACAGAAATTTCCCGTCTTTTAAAACTCTCCTGTCCGACCCATGTCCGACCCAACCAACTAGGTCGGACCATTACAGAACCCTTCATTGGCGTCTAACAGAGGCCGTCCGACCCAAACTTGGGTCGGACCCCTGGGTCGGACGCCACCAGAACATGCCCAAAAATTGTTTAAATCTTCACCAAACTTCTCCTAAAGCCTTCTAATGTGTTCTAACATCATTTAGACCCTTAAACCCACCTTTAATCATCCTCCAAACTCATTAAAATAACCTCCAAAGATCATCCTAACATTTTGCTCAATTCTTGCAAGAAATTCCTAACACTTGTTAACTAATTCCTTATATTTCTAACATGTACATTTTATCTAAAACTTCAACTAACCAAAGTGTTTCTTTTCTACCATATAACTCCTCCTTAACACATCAGGGCACTTGCACTAATCTTTTGCTTGTTAACCTTCCAAGGTCATCTTGCATGTCCATGCACATTTCTCTTCTTTTCACTTGTTACTCATCACTCTTAAACTCTTAAGCTTGCTTATACATTTCTTTCCAATACCTTAATACCTTGACATTGTTCTTCATTTACCTTAACCATGCAACGCCCTCCTTAGACATTTCCACTTCTTTTATGCAACTTACTCACCATTCTCATGATCATAACCTCTTATACATTTCTAGTCATTTTCCTTGTCGACTTACAACATTCTCCTACCATTTTCACTTCCATCACCCAAGTGCACACATTACCATTCAACCAAACCTTACTAGTCCACCACTAACATCACCACCTCTTACACAAACTTCCCGAAAATCACATTGTTCTACTCTTTAGTTCATACCTAAATCACCTCAAAGCATTATACATCATTTCCTCTAGATTCTTGCACAAGTCTTACATTCCTCATACCATGACTTTGGTGTGTTCAATGCACCCATCTAAACTCTAATTTCCTCATAGGCCATTCTAGGTCATTCTAAACCTCAAGAACTCCTTAGTTAACTCATTTCCACTCAAATTCCTTTTTATGACTCCTAGTAAATCCTAGGTCATATTAATTCACCACCATCACCTAAACACTTATTTTCTACTCAAATTTCGCCATAGCTTCTCTAGTATATTCTCATGCCCAAATGCATTGTTTTCTCACACAATAATCTCACACACACACCAAGTCCTTTCTCATATTATTTTCTCACCCAATCCAACTCATTCACAACAAAATCAACATATTGCAATAATCTTAAATTGCATAGCACTAAGGCTCTTAAATGACATGGCTCTTAGGCCCTTAAATGACTTAAACTTAAACACTGAATTTCCCACATATAAAATCTTTCAACCTGCAAATACACCCATCAATCTCATAATAGTTATAATGCTCTTAAAACTCATCTTAAACTTATACTATCCACTCATTCCCATTGGCTCCTTAGTCACAAGTTCACAAGCTTATTTAAGTTCTTTTTCTTAGGTTACATAACCCATTACCTAATGTAAGCCCTAGGCTACATTGGTACTCATCTAAAACTCATTCCTTAAACCTTAAACCACCATTAGGTAAGTAATTTACCTTGTTTTCTCAAGCTTATCTTATCTTCCTCCTTAGACCTTCTTCTTGAATGAATATTGGCCACCACTTAAACTTCCTTTGCCAATGTTCTAACCAATATTCAATGACTCACATGAGTACTAAACAATACACTAACCTCAAGGAATGAAAACCTAGGTTAGAAATGTGTTCTAAGGCATAAAAGTGGATGATTACCTTTGAAGTCTCAAAGTAGACTTGGGCATTGAATGAAATAGGACCTCCACTAGTCCTTGGTGAATAAATCAAGCTAGAACAAGGCATAAAAACAAGGCCCCATGAGTGATGATTTTCGGCCATCTAAGAAAAAGGATGGAAAGTTGATTTTTCTTTCACTTTCATTACCTTGAATGAATGGAGAAGATAATGAACACCTCAAGCTAGCTTTTCCTCCTCCAATGGTGATTTCCCATGGCTCCAAAATGAGGCTTTTCAGATTTTGAAAAGATAGGAAGCAAGGTCTTGGTCTAACTAAGAGATATATGTGCTTAGTTTTTGATTTGGAGCTAAAATGAGTAAGTTGTTAACAAAGCAAGGTGGTGGTGCCATGGGTGCTGCTTGGAGACGGTTTAGAACAGAGAGAAGAGGAAGAAAATCGTGGAAGAAGAAGAGAAATGAAGAAGAGAGGAGAGAGGTAGGTTAATATAAGGTATTTTACTTTACTTTAAAGCAAATAGTATCCTTTTACTTATCTCTTCTTTTCTTCCTTATTTGATGAAGTCTATGGTGACTCATCCTTAGAAAACCGGCCCCCTCATTATAACCAAGATATTTATGGTCTTGGTTGACCAATTGACTTAAGTTGACTAAAACTTAAACTAGTCACTATTTGGCACTATTCACAAATTAGTGCACATATTTCTGAAATTTTTGATTTCCCATTGATTTAGACTTCCTAATGTGATACTAATTAGTACACATGTTGATTAAGATGTAATCATGGGCATTTAGCCACTCAAAACTCAATTCTAAGACAATTTCTCAAAAAGGTGCTTTAAGAAGTCTTAAAGCACATTTTGTGTTTAAGCTTGTTTTTGAGCTTGGTTTTCTTTGCTAATTGATTTAAAATGTACATTAGCATATTACTAAGGTCTTATAATGGTATTTGGGTGCTAATCAAAGTCACTCCTAGCTTAGAGCACGTTTTCGCCCAAATTGCCCTTAAGGCACTTTCTTGTGTTTTCCTTGGTTTAAATTGTCTACCAATCTTTATAAGGCATATTCTAGCCTTACTACATCATAATTTGATGTTTACTTAGCATACTTAGGTTTGGGGTATTTCACTTCGCCTTGAAGATATGGCGATACTATCTCTATGGGGTAAGCATCACCATCTACTCCGACCATAAGATCTTACAGTATATATTTACACAGAAAGAATTGAATTTGAGACAGAGAAGGTGGATGGAGTTCCTTTCAGACTACGACATCGACCTACAGTATAAGGAAGGGAAGGAAAACATTGTAGCCGACGCCCTGAGCCGTCGAGCACACTCGCTCCATTCACTACTCGCTTCTTCTAACTTGGTTGACGAGGTGCGAGACGCTCAGTTGAGCGACCCTTACCTAACCGAAATCAGACAAAAGATTGAAAATGATACATTTGAGAAGAAAAAGTATGATTTTAAGCTACATGAAGATGGTTTGATTCGGTTGAATGGCAGGCTATGCGTCCCCCGAAGCAATGCTGAGCTAAGGGATCGCATCCTGCGAGAGTCACACAGTTCCACATTATCAGTCCATCCAGGAGCCTCCAAGATGTACAAAGACATGAAGAGGTACTTCTGGTGGTCTGGAATGAAATCGGACGTGACGGAATTTGTATTGAGATGCTTAACATGCCAAAAGGTGAAGTTTGAACATCGTAGACCGGGCGGAATGGTACAATCTATGCCAGTTCCGGAGTGGAAGTTTCATGATATCTCCATGGATTTTGTTGTAGGACTCCCACCTGCCAGGGGAGGACTCAACATGATCTGGGTTGTAGTCGATCGCCTTACCAAGGTTGCCAGATTCATACCGATGAAGGACACCTGGAAGGTAGTGAAGCTCGTAGAGCTATTCGACAGGGAGATTATCAGACATCACGGAGTTCCGAAAACCATAGTATCTGACCGCGACACCAGATTTCTTTCGAGATACTGGAGAGCTACACGGGAAGCGTTGGGTACAGAATTAAAGTTGAGTACCGCCTTCCATCCTCAGACCGACGGTCAGACAGAAAGGACCATCCAGACACTGGAGGACATGCTCCGGGCATGTGCCTTAGACTTTCAGGGGAGTTGGTTAGATAAGCTTCATCTTATCAAATTTTCTTACAATAATAGCTATCATGCTTCGATTAAGATGTCGCCATTCCAAGCTCTATACGGTAGACCTTGCCGTACACCCTTGTGTTGGGATGAGTCAAGTGAAGCGGTCATCATAGGACCGGAGTACCTTGAGCAAGTACAAGCTGAAGTCCAGCAGATTCGAGCCAATATGAAGGCAGCCCAAGATAGACAGAAATCCTATGCGGATGTCCGACGACGCGACCTTGAGTTCGCCGTGGGCGACCAAGTGTTCTTGCGCGTTTCACCTATGAAGGGTGTCTTCTGATTTGGTCAGAAGGGCAAACTAAGCCCAAAGTTTGTAGGGCCGTACACTATCACCGAAAGAGTTGGATCTATAGCCTACAGGTTAGCATTGCCTGAGGACTTGGGACATGTCCATGATGTATTTCATGTGTCACAACTCAAGAAGTATATCGCTGATCCTTCTCATGTCCTAGAGCCCGAGAGACTTTCCATCGAGCCGACTATGCGATATGTTGAAACCCTGGTAAGAATCCTTGATAGGAAGACCAGAGACACTCGCCACAAGTCTATACGAATGGTGAAGGTCCTATGGTCCAACCACGTTGTCGAAGAAGCGACATGGGAGTTGGAAGATGCCATGAAGGCTAAGTACCCACAGTTATTCATAGACTAGAGAGTCTAGTATTTAGTAATACGGGTACGGGGCGTACCCCTTTTTAAGGGGGGTAGAGCCTTTTTGCTTTTGCATTGCTTCGGGGTAAGCATTGCATAGTGTGTAGGTATTGTAATAGGTTTTGTATGGCACATGTAGTGCAAGTGAATTTGGTATGTGTATGTATGTATGTGTAGTATATGGATGTGTATGTACGATGTGTGATGTATGTGTAATGTGTATTGTGAATTACAGTAATGTATTGTGTATTGTGTGATGGCATGAATGGGAAATGATGGACTGTGTATGTGAATTGTGTATGGCACTTGGATTGTGTATGCTTGTAATGTGGAAGGAAGTAAACACCTCATAGGTGTAGTAAGACACATTAGGGCAATTGGTTTGCCTAATGAGTAGAACTAATAACCTATTAAACCTTGAGGGCAAAGTTTCTTAAGGGGGGTAGATTGAAATACCCCGTAATTAAAAATAGTGATTAATTAGGCTAATAAGTAAGTTAGAAGCTTAATTAAGTGTAAATAATCATGAGGGAACAAATCCCGAAGAAAACGGATCCTTAAAACGGATTAAAAACGCTAACGAACCTTAAAGCACGCTTTTCGAGATAACCGGGAAAACGTGACTTTAAGCGGGTCAAATAGACTCGTAACAATTTTGGTCAACTAAATAATCATTAATAAATATTAGTGAAGCATTAGAACCAATAAAATCAATAAAACGAGAAATTAGTAAAAACTGTCAAAAACGGGAAGTTGTGGGGTAGAAACATAAATAACCAAAACTTATGTGTCCACTTTTAAAATAAAAAGTAAAGGTTGTATGTGTGTGCTGTGTGTGTCCGATTTGGACCCCCCCTCTCACACCCTCACACACTCACCTATCTCTCTTATTTACAAAATAACAAAAATAATAAAGTCAAACACTCACCTACTTTATTCTACCTCACACTCTCATTCTCTCTCTCCTATCCCCATATTCTCTTCACTCACGTACACAGCCCCCCTTCCTCCTCTCTGATTTTTCCTTTCTTCTACCTCCCAACCGATGGCTATGGAGAACTAAGAAACCCCCACAAAAACTCCTTCTTCTCTCCTCTTGTTACTCCATCAAACCTTCTCCAAAAATTATAAAAACTACACCATTGTCTTCCTCTCATCAAGGGGAACAATTCTATCTCTTCAAAACTCGAAAAGGAGAACTTTCATCTCCATGGGTATGCTACATTTGGAGCTTCAAGACTACCATTAGGACCACCTCCTTCTCCTTGTTCTTTTGAGGTAAAAATCTTCTTGAAATCTCATCTTTTTCTAGCCCTTGTGGGCAAAACGAAATTTAAGCTAAAACCTTGTATGGTGTTTTGGTGCTCTAGCCGATTTTTGCTTTGTTGGAGGAGTGGAAACATTGTTCTTGAGCTATCCTAAGCATCACCTACATCCTTGCAAGGTAATGACATCTCTAAACCCTAAAATATGCCTTAAGCTTCAAAGAATGGTTAAGAGTTAGTTTTAGTATTGAACTATGTATGTTGATGGGCTGTAGCCTTAGAGAGTTTAATTTACAAACCGGTGGAGAGAGAGAAGGAAGAAGGAAGAAGGAAGAAGAAGAAGGAAGGAAAAGAAAACTAGAAGGGAGAACAAGGTAATGATACTCATCTTTGTGTAGCTTTGTGAATGCTTATGTAACAGATTTTTAGTAATGAAAATATGTATTGTAAGATGGTAGTGTAATGGTAGTGTAACGTGTAGGAGGAAACAAGCTTTTAAACCTTTAAAAGTCATTTTAAAACTCGTTAAAACATAGATGGGAGTTAATGTTTGAGTGCAAGAATTTAATGTTGTTTAGTGTGGTATTTGTGTATGAGAGTTGGGTATATTTGTATTGGCTATAAACAGGTGGTGTGGATCATTTATGCGAGTGAAACAATGTGGTGAGAGTGTAAAAATATAGGGGAGACTATGGCGAAATTTGCCTAAGAATAGAACACTTAATGAACTAGAAACTAGGTGAAGAATTTATGTTGTAACAGATTTTAATTGATTTAGTTTAGTGGGTAAGTTATGATAGGTGAGTAATGCATTAGAAACTTTGAAATGAGATTGAGGGAGCTATTGGTGGAGAGAGTTAGAGTAAAAATCGTAGCAAATGCAATTGGGAAAAAACTAGTGTAAGTGCTGAAATGAAACTTGGAGAATTAGGTGTGTGAATTAGTAAGGAAATGTGTAATAGGTTGATGGATGAACTAAGGTGTATTAGGAGGTTTAATTAGTGCTAAACCATGTGGGGAAGTATTGGTAAAGATTGGGAAAACAATGGGTAGAGAAACCAACTGAAAACAGATTTTTAAACTGAAGTACTGGGTCGGACCGGACTTGCAAGTTCGGTCCAGCCCAGAATCACAAAGATGGGCCTTCTGGAATGGACCGGACTTGCAACCGGATTTGCTAGTTCGGTCGGACCAGAAAATTCTCCCGACTGAAACCTTCTGGAATGGACCGGACTTGCAAGTTCGGTCGGACCAGAAAATTTTCCGGCTGAAACCTTCTAGAATGGACCGGACTTGCGACCGGACTTGCAAGTTCGGTCGGGCCAGAAAAATTCCTGTAATTAAAGCTACTGGAATGGACCGGACTTGCAAGGCCGGTCGGGCCAGAAAAATTCCCGTAATTAAAGCTACTAGAATGGACCGGACTTGCGACCGGACTTGCAAGGCCGGTTGAGTCATACAAAAAAAATGTGAATTAAATTAATAATAATTATATATATATATATATATAATATATATATATGTACATATCAAGGTACCAATGATAAGTAAGGAAAGAAACTTAAAGTAATGAAGAGTAAATAAATAATGGGTAAGTATAAGAAGTGTAAGGACATAGTAAGTAAGAGTTAGGAAACGTAATGGGAATACGAGTTGAGTTAATTATAGATAGTTAATCACTCGATTACATGTGTACTATAGGACTTGATTTGTGAGCACCGAAGGAAAGTCGGATTACAAGTACGACGGTGAACGGTATGAATTCCTCATGCCCCGTATGCTATCTTGGTTACTCTGATTTGTGTGTTGTGTGCTAATTGATCACCAAATAAGATAAATGCACGAATCGGAGTTATCATGCTTACTTGTGAATATGTAGTGTTGTATGTTGTGTATATTTTCTTTAAATCTTAGTTTGTATAATTCATGAAATGTATGGATGGATATGAATGTGTGTATGTATGTTGTCTTGTACTGTGACCGATTGTGATTGTTATTGGACTTCTAACTGATTCCTAACAAGCTAACCAATCTAACTTAATTGGTAATTAAATTGGAATGAGTAGAAGTCCGATATAGTTTCGGCCACGCGTGAGGATGAGGAGACACAAGAGGTTGGATCCGATTCCTGACTCTTAAACTGGTCCGCGGCCCAAATCCCTTAAGTGGGTAGCATCCCGGATTGGTGAGTCAAGTAAATCCCGGTGGTGGGACGGTGTAGTCCCCGGGCCGGAGGTCATACCGACTTAACTTGAGTATGAGTAAGTAAATAAGAATGAGTAAGTAAGTAAATGAAAGTAAGTAAGTAAAGTAAGAGTAAGAATGTGTAATGAGTAAAGAGTAAATAGCATTCCGATTAACCCGGATGTGTAAATTGGCTAACACGGTGAAGGTAAGTAAGTGTGTGTGCTATTGTATCGCTATCTTGCATTGTATGAAGTATTGCATGTGAATGTATGTTGTATGCAAGCATGTATATATGATAAAAATGAACCGCATGCCTATTTGACCTTAATTAGTCGGCGTGCCCTAGCTAGCACGCGGTATATGCGGAGTTCATGCGTAGCTTTTGCTGAGCCCCTTGGGGCGATGTTTTTACTACAAGCAGGTACAAGAGAAGGATGAAGGCTGTGAAGTGATGTAGCTTTGTTTCTTTTTGGATTTGTAATTAACGGATTATGAATGGTGTACTAAGTAGTACACGGCTGTAGCTTTTTGATAGCCAGTGTACCATGGGGTACACCTTTTTGGATGTTGATAGGACGGAGATTGGGTATAGATGAGTAGTTGGTGGAAACTCATTCTTTTGGGAACAATTGGAAAGGGATGTAATTAAATACTTTAAATACTCGGTGATCCGGTAATGTAAGAATGCTATCTTTTGTATTCAGTAAGCAATGTTTTAGTAGCTCGTATACTATGATCATCAGACCGTCACTGTATTGTAGAGTAAGCCTTGCTAGCCGTATGGGCGGTTAGCGGCGTTGTATCACCCGCCGTAGTAGTAGTATTTCCGCTGCGAGTAACTTTGATTATTGGGATGATTGAACGCTAAGCGTAGGAATAGCGGTTGGGGTGTTACAAAAAGTGGTATCAGAGCGTAGTAACGCTCTGATGTCCTTAGTTACCGAGCATAGGGGATTACAGAGTTAGGATTTCAACCGTCTTAAGACGGATACTTAGAAACCTAACTAGGAACTACCGTTATTAATAACGAATACCCTTGACGTTCTTAGGAATGATACCTTGTTTAAATTCCAAGACCTTTAGGTCATATCTTGCGAAGCCTAATGTAAATGCTAAATGTTCAGATGTCAGGACGAGGTCGAGGCCGACCTAGGGGAGAGACATCTGACGGACCCGGCGCACAGACGATAGCAGAGATCATCGCCGCCACGGTAGCGCATATGCTACCATAAGTAATCAATGCAATGCAACAAACTCAGCAAAGTCAGCAAACACAAGCGGGGCCAATCCCTCCCCCTCCACCCAGAGAAGCTAACTGGGTAAAAGCTGTAGCGGAACTCCGCCCTCCTTGCTTTAGGGGCGAGAGTGATCCGGCTAAGCTAGAAGCCTATATCTCCGAGATGGAGACGGCGTTCGAAACCCTCGAAGCTCCTGCTGGAGTTCGAGTTAGAGTTGCTGCCTACTATCTGAAAGATGCAGCCATGGATTGGTGGAAGCTGGTCAAGCATGAGCATGTCAACGACCCCACCTTCGACTGGGAGTCCTTTGCCTCACTCCTCCGTTCCAAATACTACCTGGAGCATGTGAAAACCAAGAAAAGGCTAGAGCTGGATGCCTTGAAGATGACAGAGAAGATGTCTGTCGACGAGTACTACCGCACCTTCACCTCCATCCTCCGTCTTCTACCCGACTTAGGATACACCGGCCAGGTGTTGGTCGAGCGCTTCTATGGCGGTCTGAGCCATCGCCTACGGTACGGTATGGGCTACACACGATTTACCTCTCTTCAGGTAAATATCGGTTAACCCTTAGTATCATTTCAATTCCTTGAATCTTTTTCTCTACCTCTTTAAATAAGAATCCCGGCTAATACCTGAAACTTTAGGAGTGTTATCACGCGGCTTCTCGCGTTGAGATCACTTGCCAATTAAGGGATGAAGAAACCGCGTTGAAGCGCAAGGCCAACAACAAGAACACCAATGGCGAGGAGCAGAACCAGGGTAAAAGCTGGAAAAAGAAGAAGGGAAATTTCTTTCAGCAATCCCAAAAGAAATTCCCAAGTGAGAGCAGTGCCCATGCTGAGCAGGGCAAACCAGTTGAGCTGCTTCAACTAGGTTCTTCTGCACCGGTGGCCGCAAAGCCACTGAGATCACACCCACCTAAGGGTAAACTTCTATTCCCAAATCGTATTCGTACAAGTACCATATCTAGTATATCCACGCACATATGTGCTAACCCTCTAAACCTCAGGTTCTGGCTCCGGTTTCACCAAAACCTTCTCCGACGGCCGCACCTATGTGTGCAGGAAGTGCAACCAAGACCATCCCGGCAAGGACTGCTATGGGAGAGAAATCAAGTGCTACAATTGCCAGAAACTGGGACATACAACCAACAGATGCCCAGAGAATGCCAAGCAAAAAGGAAACTTCCAAAGCTACAAGCAGAGGGAAGGCAAGGAGGTTGCATCTGGCGATGCACCGACCCAGCAGGCACCACAGGGACAGGGATCCCGGGGACCTCAGAGGGGTGCACCTCAGAGGCAGCCATTCTTGCATGTGATTGACCGTGGCGGGTCCGGTTCTAAATCCGGCTTAGGTAATTATCCGAACCTTTAATCCTTGAAGAAACATGACTAAGTATTAGCATAACTGTTTGAATGAATGCATGAGTGAATAATTGAAGTAAGTATGGAGCATGAAAAGAGGTAGTTGAAACTAGTACTCACTGTAGATGAAATTTATAACCATAGGAAGCTTTAGTATCTGTTATCCGATACCGGTAAACCTGAATCAAGAAGAGATCGACCTCACCAACCACTACTACACCAGCGAACAGTGTCAGGTCATCCGACCAGGTATGATTCTATTAAAGGAATACTTGACACCCGAAGCACAAATTGCAATCATCCGACGATGCAACGAGCTAGGAACGGGTCAAGGTGGATTTTATACACCCGAATTCCCTGGTGGAGCGAAGATGAAGCTGAAAATGATGTGCTTGGGAAAGGACTGGAATCCTTATACCAAGAGACACGAACACAAGACGGAGAAACGCCACCGACAATACCTCCAGAGTTTCAGACACTCGTCACACAATCAGTAGAACTTGCACGACAATGTGAACATGAACCGATCCCCGCACTTGAAGCGGACCTTTGTATCGTCAACTTCTATGAGAAAGAAGGACGACTTGGGTTACACCAAGACAAGGACGAGACAGCGGAATCTCTTGAACAAGGAGTGCCCATAGTGTCTTGGTCCATTAGTGATGATGCTGTATTTTTGTATAGCGAGCAGAAGCGTGTGGACCTCGCATAGAAATTGGTATTGAGATCAGGAGATGTCCTAATCATAGGTGGAAACTCTAGGATGCTGTATCACGGGATCAATAAGATCAAGTTAAATACGGCACCACCGGCAATAATCAACGCCACACACATGAAACTAGGACGCCTGAACCTTACCTTTAGGAAGTATTAAATTCATAGTATCATGTAATCTATTAGTAACGTGTATTAGAGACACGGTATGTATGATGGTTGGTTTATCCATAAAGAGCAGTGTTGATTTAAATTCCACTTGTGTCCACCATCAATACTTATCCACTTGTGAATCCAATAGGTTGTGGACTCGGTACCGAAGGTAACCTGAGTATCCTCACCGAAGCACAAGCCGACGGAAGCGGCACCATCTTAACGGGAACATTCCCAGTGAATGACATTGAAGCCAATGTATTATTCGACTCCAGCGCCTCTCACACCTTTGTATCACCATCTTTCGTGAAGAGGTTGAAGCTACATGCGGATGAGCTACCGAATTTTGTGGTTACTCTCCCATCGAAGGAGCGAGTAAAGTGCACCAAATACTATCAATCAGCCACCATTGAAATAAAAAACGAAACGTTTCCCATTTCCTTCATCGAATTCAATGGATTGGGATTCAACTTAATCATTGGAATGAATTGGTTGGAGCGGCACAAAGGTAGAATTATCTACGCCGAGCATCGATTGCTGCTCAAGAGTCCTTCTGGGGTTACTGTATCTTATCGCCAGAGACCGAGAGAGCCTTCGACCACACTTATATCTGCTATGGCTATGTACCGGGAGCTCAGAAAGGGCCATGAAGTGTATCTATGTTATGTACAAGACCTGGAGAGAGATCCAGAGTTCAGTGAGGATGTACCGATTGTATCCGAATTCCCTGATGTATTCCCTAAGGAGCTACCCGGCATGCCACCACCGAGAGCAGTGGAGTTTGAAATTGGTCTCTTGCCAGGTACCGGTCCCTTTGCTAGGGCACCGTACCGCATGGCACCTGCTGAAATGACTGAACTGAAGGAACAACTACGTGACCTACTCGACAAAGGGTTCATACGCCCGAGCGTATCACCCTGGGGAGCACCGGTCCTCTTTGTGAAGAAGAAGGACGGTAGCCTCCGACTTTGCATTGACTACCGCGAGCTGAATGCGGTTACAGTCAAGAATAAATACCCATTACCACGCATCGACGACCTATTCGACCAGTTGAAAGGAGCATCAGTTTTCTCCAAGATTGACCTCCGTTCTGGGTATCATCAAATTGCTATCAAAGAGTAAGACATTGAGAAAATGACATTCCGTACGAGATATGGCCACTACGAATTCACCGTTATGCCATTCGGTTTGTCAAACGCACCAGCAAAATTCATGGATCTCTTGAATTGACTATTCAGTGAACAGTTGGACACTTCGGTTGTTGTCTTCATCGACGACATCCTAGTATACTCAAAATCAGCAGAGGAACATGAAATTCATTTGAGGAAAGTGCTTGAGACACTGCGCAAGAATCAGCTGTATGCGAAGTTCTCCAAATGCGAGTTCTGGCTAGATCAGGTATCATTCCTTGGTCATGTCATCTCAAGCGCAGGTATCTCAGTTGACCCTTCTAAGATTGAAGCTGTACGATCATGGCCTAGACCTAAGACTGTTACCGACATCCGGAGCTTTCTTGGTCTAGCCGGTTACTACCGGAGATTTGTAAAGGACTTCTCAAAGGTCGCTAAGCTCATGACTACATTGATGAAGAAAGATGCACCGTTTGTATGGACAGACGAGTGCGAAGTATCATTTCAGAACCTTAAAGACTCATTGACCTCAACGCCCATCCTTACTCTTCCAGAGGGCACAGAGGGATTTGAGGTATATTGTGATGCATCAGGCAAAGGAATGGGATGCGTACTCATACAACATGGCAAGGTTGTAGCTTATGCCTCCCGTCAGCTGAAAAAGCATGAGGAGAATTACCCGACACACGACTTAGAGTTAGGAGCCAATGTCTTCGCCTTGAAGATATGGCGACACTATCTCTATGGGGTAAGCATCACCATCTACTCCGACCATAAGAGCTTACAGTATGTATTTACACAGAAAGAATTGAATTTGAGATAGAGAAGGTGGATGGAGTTCCTTTCAGACTACGACATCGACCTACAGTATAAGGAAGGGAAGACAAACATTGTAGCCGACGCCCTGAGCCGTCGAGCACACTCGCCCCATTCACTACTCGCTTCTTCTAACTTGGTTGACGAGGTGTGAGACGCTCAGTTGAGCGACCCTTACCTAACCGAAATCAGACAAAAGATTGAAAATGGTACATTTGAGAAGAAAACGTATGATTTTAAGCTACATGAAGATGGTTTGATTCGGTTGAATGGCAGGCTATGCGTCCCCCGAAGCAATGCTGAGCTAAGGGATCGCATCCTGCGAGAGTCACACAGTTCCACATTATCAGTCCATCCAGGTGCCTCCAAGATGTACAAAGACATGAAGAGGTACTTCTGGTGGTCTGGAATGAAATCGGACGTGACGGAATTTGTATTGAGATGCTTAACATGCCAAAAGGTGAAGTTTTAACATCGTAGACCGGGTGGAATGGAACAATCTATGCCAGTTCCGGAGTGGAAGTTTCATGATATCTCCATGGATTTTGTTGTAGGACTCCCACCTGCCAGGGGAGGACTCAACATGATCTGGGTTGTAGTCGATCGCCTTACCAAGGTTGCCAGATTCATACCGATGAAGGACACCTGGAAGGTAGTGAAGCTCGCAGAGCTATTCGACAGGGAGATTATCAGACATCACGGAGTTCCGAAAACCATAGTATCTGACCGCGACACCAGATTTCTTTCGAGATACTGGAGAGCTACACGGGAAGCGTTGGGTACAGAATTGAAGTTGAGTACCGCCTTCCATCCTCAGACCGACGGTCAGACAGAAAGGACCATCCAGACACTGGAGGACATGCTCCGGGCATGTGCCTTAGACTTTCAGGGGAGTTGGTTAGATAAGCTTCATCTTATTTAATTTTCTTACAATAATAGCTATCATGCTTCGATTAAGATGTCGCCATTCCAAGCTCTATACGGTAGACCTTGCCGTACACCCTTGTGTTGGGATGAGTCAAGTGAAGCGGTCATCATAGGACCGGAGTACCTTGAGCAAGTACAAGCTGAAGTCCAGCAGATTCGAGCCAATATGAAGGCAGCCTAAGATAGACAGAAATCATATGCGGATGTGCGACGACGCGACCTTGAGTTCGCCGTGGGCGACCAAGTGTTCTTGCGCGTTTCACCTATGAAGGGTGTCTTCCGATTTGGTCAGAAGGGCAAACTAAGCCCAAAGTTTATAGGGCCGTACACTATCACCGAAAGAGTTGGATCTGTAGCCTACAGGTTAGCATTGCCTGAGGACTTGGGACGTGTCCATGATGTATTTCATGTGTCACAACTCAAGAAGTATATCGCTGATCCTTCTCATGTCCTAGAGCCCGAGAGACTTTCCATCGAGCTGACTATGCGATATGTTGAAACCCCGGTAAGAATCCTTGATAGGAAGACCAGAGACACTCGCCACAAGTATATACGAATGGTGAAGGTCCTATGGTCCAACCACGATGTCGAAGAAGCGACATGGGAGTTGGAAGATGCCATGAAGGCTAAGTACCCACAGTTATTCATAGACTAGAGAGTCTAGTATTTAGTAATACAGGTACAGGGCATACCCCTTTTTAAGGGGGGTAGAGCCTTTTTGCTTTTGCATTGCTTCGGGGTAAGCATTGCATAGTGTGTAGGTATTGTAATAGGTTTTGTATGGCACATGTAGTGCAAGTGAATTTGGTATGTGTATGTATGTGTAGTATATGGATGTGTATGTACGATGTG
Organism: Limonium bicolor; assembly: GCA_023374045.1. Lineage (NCBI taxonomy): Eukaryota > Viridiplantae > Streptophyta > Magnoliopsida > Caryophyllales > Plumbaginaceae > Limonium > Limonium bicolor. The sequence continues at coordinate 187,218,403 of CM041782.1, forward strand.
TGATGTATGTGTAATGTGTATTGTGAATTGCAGTAATGTATTGTGTATTGTGTGATGGCATGAATGGGAAATGATGGACTATGTATGTGAATTGTGTATGGCACTTGGATTGTGTATGCTTGTAAAGTGGAAGGAAGTAAACACCTCATAGGTGTAGTAAGACACATTAGGGCAATTGGTTTGCCTAATGAGTAGAACTAATAAACTATTAAACCTTGAGCAACTTTAAGGGCAAAGTTTCTTAAGGGGGGTAGATTGAAATACCCTGTAATTAAAAATAGTGATTAATTAGGCTAATAAGTAATTTAGAATCTTAATTAAGTGTAAATAATCATGAGGGAACAAATCCGGAAGAAAATGGATCCTTAAAACGGATTAAAACGCTAACGAACCTTAAAGCACGCTTTTCGAGATTACCGGGAAAACGTGACTTTTAGCGGGTCAAATAGACTCGTAACAATTTTGGTCAACTAAATAATCATTAATAAATATTAGTGAAGCATTAGAACCAATAAAATCAATAAAACGAGAAATTAGTAAAAACTGTCAAAAACGGGAAGTTGTGGTGTAGAAACATAAATAACCAAAACTTATGTGTCCACTTTTAAAATAAAAAGTAAAGGTTGTATGTGTGTGCTGTGTGTGTCCGATTTGGACCCCCCCCCCCTCTCACACCCTCACACACTCACCTATCTCTCTTATTTACAAAACAACAAAAATAATAAAGTAAAACACTCACCTACTTATTCTACCTCACACTCTCACTCTCTCTCTCCTATCCCCATATTATCTTCACTCACGTACACAGCCCCCCTTCCTTCTCTCTGATTTTTCCTTTCTTCTACCTCCCAACCGATGGCTATGGAGAAATAAGAAACCCCCACAAAAACTCCATCTTCTCTCCTCTTGTTACTCCATCAAACCTTCTCCAAAAATTATAAAAACTACACCATTGTCTTCCTCTCATCAAGGGGAACATTTCTATCTCTTCAAAACTCGAAAAGGAGAACTTTCATCTCCATGGGTATGCTACATTTGGAGCTTCAAGACTACCATTAGGACCACCTCCTTCTCCTTGTTCTTTTGAGGTAAAAATCTTCTTGAAATCTCATCTTTTTCTAGCCCTTGTGGGCAAAACGAAATTTAAGCTAAAATCTTGTATGGTGTTTTGGTACTCTAGCCAATTTTGGCTTTGTTGGAGGAGTGGAAACATTGTTCTTGAGCTATCCTAAGCATCACCTACATCCTTGCAAGCTAATGAAATCTCTAAACCCGAAATATGCCTTAAGCTTCAAAGAATGGTTAAGAGTTAGTTTTAGTATTGAACTATGTATGTTGATGGGCTGTAGCCTTAGAGAGTTTGATTTACAAACCGGTGGAGAGAGAGAGAGAGAAGGAAGAAGGAAGAAGGAAGAAGAAGAAGGAGGAAAAGAAAACTAGAAGGGAGAACAAGGTAATGATACTCATCTTTGTGTAGCTTTGTGAATGCTTATGTAACAGATTTTTAGTAATGAAAATATGTATTGTAAAATGGTAGTGTAACATGTAGGAGGAAACAAGCTTTTAAACCTTTAAAAGAAATTTTAAAACTCGTTAAAACATAGATGGGAGTTAATGTTTGAGTGCAGGAATTTAATGTTGTTTAGTGTGGTACTAGAAACTAGGTGAAGAATTTATGTTGTAACAGATTTTAATTGATTTAGTTTAGTGGGTAAGTTATGATAGGTGAGTAATGCATTAGAAACTCTAGAAATGACATTAGGAGAGGGAGCTATTGGTGGAGAGAGTTAGAGTAAAAATCTGTAGCAAATGCAATTGGGAAAAAACTAGTGTAAGTGCTGAAATGAAACTTGGAGAATTAGGTGTGTGAATTAGTAAGGAAATGTGTAATAGGTTGATGGATGAACTAAGGTGTATTAGGAGGTTTAATTAGTGCTAAATCATGTGGGGAAGTATTGGTAAAGATTGGGAAAACAATGGGTAGAGAAACCAACTGAAAACAGATTTTTAAACTGAAGTACTGGGTCGGACCGGACTTGCGACCGGACTTGCAAGTTCGGTCGAGCCCAGAATCACAAAGACGGGAACCTTCTGGAATGGACCGGACTTGCGACCGGATTCGCAAGTTCGGTCGGACAGAAAATTCTCCCGTCTGAAACCTTCTGGAATGGACCGGACTTGCGACCGGACTTGCAAGTTCGGTCGGACCAGAAAATTTTCCGGCTGAAACCTTCTGGAATGGACCGGACTTGCGACCGGACTTGCAAGTTCGGTCGGGCCAGAAAAATTCCCGTAATTAAAGCTACTGGAATGGACCGGACTTGCGACCGGACTTGCAAGGCCGGTCGAGTCATACAAAAAAAATGTGAATTAAATTACATAATAATTATATATATATATATATATGTATACCCACATATATATATGTACATATATCAAGGTACCAATGATAAGTAAGGAAAGAAACTTAAAGTAATGAAGAGTAAATAAATAATGGGTAAGTATAAGAAGTGTAAGGACATAGTAAGTAAGAGTTAGGAAACGTAATGGGAATACGAGTTGAGTTAATTATAGATAGTTAATCACTCGATTACATGTGTACTATAGGACTTGATTTGTGAGCACCGAAGGAAAGTCGGATTACAAGTACGACGGTGAACGGTATGAATTCCTCATGCCCCGTATGCTATCTTGGTTACTCTGATTTGTGTGTTGTGTGCTAATTTATCACCAAATAAGATAAATGCACGAATCGGAGTTATCATGCTTACTTGTGAATATGTAGTGTTGTATGTTGTGTATATTTTCTTTAAATCTTAGTTTGTATAATTCATGAAATGTATGGATGGATATGAATGTGTGTATGTATGTTGTCTTGTACTGTGACCGATTGTGATTGTTATTGGACTTCTAACTGATTCCTAACAAGCTAACCAATCTAACTTAATTGGTAATTAAATTGGAATGAGTAGAAGTCCGATATAGTTTCGGCCACGCGTGAGGATGAGGAGACACAAGAGGTTGGATCCGATTCCTGACTCTTAAACTGGTCCGCGGCCCAAATCCCTTAAGTGGGTAGCATCCTGGATTGGTGAGTCAAGTAAATCCCGGTGGTGGGACGGTGTAGTCCCCGGGCCGGAGGTCATACCGACATAACTTGAGTATGAGTAAGTAAATAAGAATGAGTAAGTGTAACACCCCTACTACGCACTTAATAATACTTGAAATTGCAGCGGAATTAACTACTAAATAATAACTAAACGATTCGGTGCTACAATGCCGTTAACCACCCACGCGGTTAACAAGGCAGAATAAATACAAGCGTACCGGTCTGATGATCAGACTCCCGAGCATAGAACTAATAACCTTTAACATATAAACATAATACCGAGTTTGTAACTACATCCATAACTGTATACTGTACATCACAACTGTCACTATGAACTGTCAACGGCCGTCACTGTACTATAACGGTACCAAAAATATATGGCCACGGGAGCACAGGCGCATCCCGGGCTTAACATCCAATAACAATCAAAAGTATTCCTACAACCTAGGATCTATAGCCATTCCGCTTCCTCGATCCTTATCCTGCAGTAAAAGAAATATGGAGCCCCCGAGGGGGTCAGCAACCCTTGGCTGGTATGGTTAACGCGCAGCCCATCGGCTACCGGGATACGCGCAACCAATTGTCATAATGACATGGCATTCATTTTAAACATACAACATATATATATATATCACAACAAGAATATTGCACAACAACTTCACACATAACATACAAGAACGAATCCTTCTAGGAAATGAACCAACACAATTAGTTCCCATGGAGAGCCTAGAGGTTGTTGCCAAACTCATGCTAAGCTCGTTACATAACTCGTTACCGTCCTGTTAGATTGAACGAATAACTTAACACAAGGTGCCTCAGATATAGTGATCCAAGCACACCGAAACAAAACATAGTATGCCCCTGTGGCCCGACGTGAGTCAGTAAAATAGCCTTGGTTAAGCTAAAGGGAAGGTTGGAAACCAAATTGGAAAACAACCATAACATACAAAGAGAATCGAACCGGTTATGACATCGACTCCCATACTCACACGCGTGGCCGAAACAGACCGGACTCCTCACTTCCCCCGTTAGCACTTGTTAGAAGTTCAACATTGAACTCAATAAACAAATCACAAACAATTGGTTAAGTCTTGTTAGACACACACAAGGGAAGGGAGAGTCACACTTAACAATACAATAATATTTAACAACAGTAAACTCATTACATGACTTAAGTCTTACAAGGTCATAAACACACAAAAAAACAAACAACACACAAGCCAGTGTAAACCGGTAGGCAACCGACTGCAAGAAAACCATACCTTGGTCCTTGCTTCGATTGATTTCCACCGTAGGTCACTCCTATACATGATTTAAGAATGTCGGTTAATTAACTTAATTAACTTCAAATTTTACTAAACATTTTACATGGTTATATGACATGTTTTTAATGTCCAAACTTATCCTTGATTACCTACATTATACCCCCTAGGGTTAACTACTTAAGCCACATTTTGTTTGTTTTTTTTTTTATAAATTTTGGTCCGACCGAACTTACCGACCGACCTTACACAAGGTCGGTCTATTCCAGAACATATCACCGTCAAAATTTCTACTCCGACCGACCTTGCATGTTCGGTCACAAGTTCGGTCTATTCCCGAGAGTTTCTTTCCTTTGAAAATTCAGGCCCGACCGATCTTGGCAAGTCCGGTCGCAAGATCGGTCGGTTCCCGAGACTCACCTACGTACAAAAATTTAGGCATGACCGACCTTGTAAGTCCGGTCCCAAGGTCGGTCTATTCCAGAGACTCAATCCGTACTAAAATTTCATGCCCGACCGACCTTGCAAGTCCGGTCCCCAAGGTCGGTCCATTCCAGAGACCATTTCTCGCAGGGTAAACTGGGCTCGACCGACCTTGCAGGTCCGGTCCCCAAGGTCGGTCTGCTCCAGACCCTTGTTATTAATTGCCCATTTAACTCCAAACTTCACCTCATATATCCTAGTATGTTCTAACCTTATTTGGGCACTTCAAACACACCTTAAGACCTTCATTAAACTCCTTAAATCATTCATCAAAATCCTCCTCAAGCATTACACAAATTCTTATAAAAAGGTTTACACTTGTAATGTTTTTCACTAAGTTTCAATGTGGAGTTTCATACCTATAACTTCCACTATTCCCAAATGTTTTCTCACCACTACAACATCATCTCCCAAGCATCTTTTCTTCCTAACCAAAACTTCTAGTGGTGTCTAAGTCCTTTTTGTTTCCTAAACACTAAGACATTACTTCTCCTTTAGTAAAATACCTAAACATTTCTAACACTTCCTAGTCATCAAAACTTGTTTAAAACACTTAGAACTTCTGTACATTACTAAATTTTGACATGAACTCTCCTAAAACATTACTAAGCCAAAAACGCATTGTTTTCACCATTAAACAATCAAGAACACTAAAATCCATCAAGAACATTCTTGTATACAAAACTTCACTCATTTAACACTACATCACAATATAGTGCATAATTTAAATTGCTTGGCACTTAGGCCCTTAAATAGCATGGCTCTTAGGCTGAAATACCCCGAACTTAAATATGGTGATTATATTATTCTAATCTAGTATTTAGGGCCTAAGAGTGCCAAAGTAATTTCTGGTAAAGAAAATAAATCCAAAAGAAATGAGAAAAACGCTTAGAAAGCGGAAAACACTAAAATAAGCGTTAAATAACCATAGGAGGTACGAAACCTCGGTTATAGTATCGTAAGGATTCTTAAGGCTTATTCATGCCTAATTAGTATCGGGAATGATTCCCGAAGGAAAACGAATCCAAGAAATGTATTAAAACGCTAAAAGAGCTTTAGCACACGTTTTTCGAGGAAACCCGAAAGCGTGACTGTAAGTGGTCCAAACAGACCCGTAAAAATTATAATTCATTGATAATAATTATTAAGCATTTATGGAAGCTTAATAACCAATAAAAATAAAGAAACGAGAAAATTCCGGAAAACGGGCCGGTTAGTGAATAGTATCAAAACCGGGTGAAATAACGAGCGTTTTCTGTAAAAGACGAAAAACGCTCCAGCTAGTATTCAGTGGGGCCGGTTTTAACAGATAAATAAACCCCTCTCACACACACACACTAGCTAAATAAATAATGAGTCAAAAAACAAAAGTAGAAAAAAAGGACAAAAGCAACCCCACCCTCTCTCTCCTCTCTCATTTCTTTTCCTTCCTTCTCTTTCCTCTCCTTCTCCTTCCCCATCGATTTCTCTCTCCCTCCTTGAGCTGGGCGATTTTTGGAGA